>ML681971.1:23759946-23874002 GCA_007922195.1 Podocnemis expansa | reverse complement strand
GGCCTTGCCTGGCCCCTGTCCTGCTCCGCCCCCCCCCCCCGATCCTCCACCGCTCTGCTGACCTGTCCCAGCCAATCCTGGGCTGTGCTGCCTGCCTGGCCCTCCCTGTGCACAGGAGTGGGAAAACCCTGCGCGGGAAGGTTTTTTTTTTTAGGTGCATGGTTGCACAGCCGTGCACCTTAGGGGGAACATAGGTCACCAGAGGGTGCTCCTCCACTACATTTTTGAAGTGGAGCTAAGTTGACAGGGTACTAAAACTGGTTGCCATGGTGGACAGAAACAGAGATTTGTTGAGGCCTGCTTTAACAGTCTAGTTTCTTATCTCAATTCAAGTGAAATCGGATGATGTAGAAATAAGAGGAAGTCACTTCTATGTATACTATATATGTATCATTTTACTACTACTTAATTTTTCCTGGTAAACTTAGGTCAACTGGAGTTCTGGCATTCTGTCTTAGTGCCAAGGCATCAATTGACAAAAGACTGAAATGCCCAACATCATCCTACTAAAAGCATGGTAGCCACTGGCAAACATAAACATTAGTTGTGGCTTTGCTAATTGGTCTCTTGAAGATGGGGCTACTGATAGGGCATTCATTAGCAATGGCCTACGATTCTGGACCTCTTTCCCTTGGGCTGAAGTAACTATAGAGTCTGGTGACATTCTAAGCATTGTGCAGAAGCCATTTCCTTGGTTGGTTTTTTTTTTTTTAAACATTCACAGTGTGTTCCTGGAGACAAAACAGGATGATTCACAGTTGCATTGTTGATCTTTTTTTCCCTGCTATTAAGTGTCTAGAACAATTCTATATGTGTCTCTTTTTCACTGTTACTTAAATCTAAGGAAATAATGGTGGGTTACTCACCAGTAACCATCCTTCTTTGAGATGGGCTGCTTGGATCCATTCAATAATAGGTGTCTCTGTGCCGAAGCACCAGATTGGTTGGAAAACTTTTGTCCTAGCCTGTCAGGAGAAGGTAGGTGGCCTCTGCCCCTCACACCATCCGCGGCTATATATACGACCGCCTCCCAACCCCTCCTCAGTTCCTCAGAGTCACCAACTCCAGGTGTGGGGATGGAGGGGAGGACCCGGAATGGATCAGAGCAGCCTATCTCGAAGAAGGACAGTTACTGGTGAGTAACCCACCATTCTTGGAGCGCTGCTTGGATACATTTAGTAACAGGCAACTACTAGCCATGCTGATGGATGGTGGGTGGAGTTGGCTCTTCCGCCTTCAGCATAGCGAAAACACCCCAGATGGCATGAGGCCCAGCGAGCAAGACTCTAACCAGAGCCAGGAGATGAACTAGGCTCCTGGTGTGGCGCAGAAGAATTGACAACTGTGGGCCAACCCAAAGTCAGGTGTAGGTCCAAACCCACCGAGGCAGATATGCGAGGACAGGATGGACCAGGGTCACCATGGTGAGGATGAAGAATGCAACATGACAACATAGGGGTGCATTTGATTGCTATACTTAAGTGGTATAGCACGAGGAATGGGACCAGAAGATAACTGTCTGGTCATAAGACTTTCCAGCGTGAGCTTGTAGGGAGACACTGGAGGCCAATGGGTATGGGGTTAGCCATAATGTCTGTAGCCCGCACAGGAAATGAAGAAATGAAAATTATCCCATGAACAGAGCACATCAAGCCCGAGCCGGGAGGCAAAGGGTCACAGCCTAGCCATGATACCTGCGGACTACGCAGGCAGTGACAGGAGGAAGGAAGCTTATCCCATGGACTGGCCATGACCAGCCCCTAAAGGGGCCTGGTCGAAGGGAGTAACAGCTAAATTATGTAGATGCACGGGGAAAAAAGGGGGGGCGGACCCCCCTGGTTCAAACGAGAAGGGGCTGAGGAAGACACTTTGAGCCGGTACCCAGAAACCAAAAGCAAGAGAGGTGCAGTGAGCGGCACATGGCATGTCGGCCAGAGAACCTTAAGCTAGTATGCAAAGCGCATGCTTCCAGCCATGTATGGAACCGAAAACCGGGGTGGTTTTGTTTTGTTTTGTTTTTGGAGGGGTACTCCAGGACGCTAGCACCCACAAGGCGGCATGATGGCCTTAGGTGGTGCTGATGGTTTGGTACCTATAAGCACCTTAGTGCGTAAGAGCTCACGGAGAGGGCCCGTCATTTGGCCTGTAATCCCATGGGGTTCCAGCATCATGAGGATTGCCGGGATGACGGGGGGGTGTATGAAGAAAGAAAGAAGGGGAGGTGGGAAACAATGCAAACCGCCGATTGGCCACACTGTTGGGTTGGCCAAAAGCTCATAGAGATCCAGTAGTTGGAATATGATCTTGCATGCCTAGGGCACCATCGATGAAGAACACTGCTGCAGCTACGTTGCACCTACATGCACAGCAGGGACAAGGACACATAGAGACAGACCTGCCCCCGAAGTACGGTTGCCATAGGAAGGATGCGTCACCTTCCAAGCACGTAGGAAGTGGAGTTGCTCGCAAAGTGTCACCTGCGGCACTACTGAGGTACCCTGTGTTTATAGAACCCTTGTATAGGGTTATTTCCAGCTGGAGGAACAAACCCCGATGTCATTCCTCATGGAAGCTATAAACCTCTGAGATTCTAGGTACTTCAGAAAACAGGAGACGCTCACCTGTCTTCCTCTATCTATTTTATATATATCTAATATATTATATATATATATATCCTCATGATGCTGGAACCCCACAGGATTACAGGCCAAATGACGGGCCCTCTCTGTGAGCTCTTACACACTAAGGTGCTTATAGGTACCAAACCATCAGCACTGCCTAAGGCCATCATGCCGCCTTGTGGGTGCTAGCATCCTGGAGTACCCCTCCAAAAACAAAACAAAAAACAAAACCACCCCTGGTTTTTGGTTCCATACATGGCTGGAAGCATGCGCTTTGCATACGCGCTTAAGGTTCTCTGGCCGACATGCCATGTGCCGCTCACTGCACCTCTCTTGCTTTTGGTATCTGGCGCTATACAAAGTCAACAGGACACTAAGGACCTTCCTCAAGAACTCAATGGGACTGTGGAAGACAACACTGGAAGTCAACTCAAGACAGCTTGCACAAGTGGCCATCAAGTGCAGCATATACCAAGGTGATGCGCTGTCCCCGCTGCTGTTCTGCATTGGCTTGAACCCCCCCTCAGCCAGATAATTACAAGGACTGGATACGGATACAAGTTCAAGAGTGGAACTACCATTAGCCACCTCGTCTACATGGATGACATCAAGCTGTATGCTAAGAATGAACGAGACATTGACTCGCTAATCCACCTGACACGGATCTACAGTGAGGATACTGGGATGTCATTTGGACTGGAGAAGTGTGGCCAGATGGTAGCAAAGAGAGGGAAGGTAGTCAAGACTGATGGGGTGGAACTACCAGCAGGCATATAACAGACATACAGACCAGCTACAAGTACCTTGGCATCCCACAGTCACATGGGAACCACGATGAGGAGGCGAGGAAGATAGCAACATCCAAGTACCACCAAAGGATAAGACAGGTCCTGAAGAGCCAGCTCAATGGGAAGAACAAGATCCACGCCATCAACAGGTATGCGCTGCCAGTCATCAGATACCCTGCCAGTATAGTGAGCTGGCCAAAGGAGGACATGGAGGCTGCCGATGTGAAGACCTGGAAGCTCCTCACAATGTACGGAGGTTTCCACCCCACATCCAACACCCAGAGACTGTACACCAGCCGGAAAGAAGGCGGGCGGGGTTTGGTGAATGTCAAAGCCACTGTCCTGGACGAAACCCAGAGCATCCAGGAGTACATCAGTAAGATGGCACCCAAAGATGAGCTGCTGAGAGAATGCCTGAGGCAGCAGCAGCAGATATGGGAGGAAGATCAAGCAGAAGAAGTGGCATGGCAAGACAAGACCCTGCATGGGATGTACCATTGACAGATAGCTGAGGTGGCTGACATTGGGAAATCGTACCAGTGGCTGGAAAGGGCTGGACTAAAAGACAGCACTGAGGCACTGATCATAGCAGCACAAGAACAGGCACTGAGCACCACATCCATTGAAGCAGGGGTCTACCACACTAGACAGGACCCAAGGAGCAGACTGTGCAGAGAAGCCTCAGAGACAGTCCAACACATAGTGGCAGGATGTAAGATGCAGACATGGAACAGCATACACTGAACGGCACAACCAAGTAGCGGGCATTGTGTACAGGAACATCTGCACAGTGTATGGGCTAGACCCTCCCAAGACCAGATGGGAGATTCCACAGAAGGTCATGGAGAATAACAGGGCTAAGATTCTGTGGGACTTCCAGATCCAGACAGACAGGCAGGTACTGGCCAATCAACCAGACATCATGGTAATAGACAAGGACCAGAAGACAGCAGTGGTGATAGATGTAGCAGTGCCAAGTAACAGCAACATCAGGAAGGAGTATGAGAAGCTGGAGAAGTACCAGGGCCTGAAAGAGGAACTAGAGCGGATGTGGAAAGTAAAGGCCAAAGTGGTCCCAGTGGTGGTAGGAGCACTCGGGGCTGTGACTCCTAAGCTAGGAGAGTGGCTCCAACAGATCCCAGGAACAACATCAGAGCTCTCTGTCCAGAAGAGTGCAGTGTTAGGAGCAGCTAAGATACTGCACAGAACCCTCAAACTCCCAGGCCTCTGGTAGAGGACCCGAGATTGAGGAAGACACATACCACCCATAGGGGTGAGAGGGGAATTTTTTTTTATATGATATGAGGGGAGTAACAGTCCCGGTGAGGCCATCACCAACCTCACATGCAGATCACCTCACGGTTCGAACTTAGATCCCCAAGTAGGTATAACAGGTCGGTGCGCACCTAAGGGGCAGAGCCCTCTGCCGGGATATGTGTGACTGAAAGGCAGGGAGGCTGGGGTGGGCAGGCACAAGCAACTTGGTAGAGGAGCTTCCTTGCTCGGATTGCGGCATTGCACCAGTTCTGTAGGGGACTGATGCTGCAAAAAAACAGACTCTGATGCAGAAGGCCCAAGATAAGTACTCCCACTGCTGTTCCTTTGCCAAGGACAAACACGATGTTGACGCCGACCCCTTAAGTTCCCTGATCTGGAAGGTTCCGCGTCAGGTATGCTCAGTCTCTGCTTTAGAGAGTAAAGTGGGAAGGGAAGGGAGTATGCAAGAAGGGCTTACCTTGCTTCTGGTAGGGTGAGCCCAAGGTGAGGACTCCCAGGATAGGGTGTCCTGTACCAACCAGGGTTGCCCGCAAGGGAAGGAGGCTGTTGTAGAGCCTCAGCTTCTGCTTGAAAGGGAGGATATAGGGTGACAGGGGTTGGACCACCCTGCCTTGGCCTTCCCTGGAGGATAAGGTCCACTGTAATGATGTAAAACGTGTCCTGCTTGGCGGTTAGGGTAGAAAAGGTTCTTGTCTAGCACAGAGGTGCCAAGAGCCTCAGTCGAGCTGATCTACCCAGCGTGTCAGTGGTATCCTAGCGAGGGGAGGGGTTCCCTCCCCATCCCAGGAACGAGTGTGGATCCTACCTGATATAGGGCATTTGGGTAAACAGGAGCAGTTCTGCATCCGGAGGAGTGCTGTGTCTGCACATGTCGGAGCCTCTGCAGCAGTGGCTGGGGCTACTACGAGACACACTTCTCGTCCCTGTCAAGACCCATCCTGTCGCTTACCAGCGCAGGGCTTGTCGGTAGAAGGGTACCTGAAAGAGGGGTGGATCTACCATAAATACCAAAGTAACAGCTGCTGGGGATGTCTAGGAGTGGACCTCGGTATAGATGTACTGACGGTCAGAGGGCTTGGTTGACATGGCCTGCGTCCCCCCCAGGTTGGGGAGAGTACACAGCCAGAATTAGTGTGCCCATCCTATGTTCGCAGTATTGAGAGAGGAAGAAAAGGTCCCAATAAAACCTGTGCCCCCCAAAAGGAGGGGAAGGACACCAACTGCCCACTCCAACGGTGCACTGAAGTCTTATTGCATCCCGGATGTCTTGAGAATGGGGTGGCAGCCAAATGGGCTGGCACCTTCCTTCCAGGTGAGATCGAGAAGAGGTCTCAACACCATAGCAACAGGATGATGGTAGTGGAAGGGGAAGGTTTGTCTGTATTTCCACGATGATGTAGAGGAGCAAGCACTGGAGAGGGAAGGCGTTGGCCCAAGAGGTTTATGAGGGAGGGAAGGGCCCGGAAGGGAGGAGGCCGAAGTATTTGGCCTCATCTCTGGGGTCCCATGTGGTGCCCACCACCGATAGGGTTTCTGGAGGGAACAGGGCATCCCCTCCAAAAGGCAGATCAAGGACCGCCTGTTGTGCAGTAGGGGGCACCCTAGCCTCCCTGAGCCAGGCTACTCAGTGGATAGTTACTGCTGAGGCCATAGTGCAGGCGGCTGTATTCACCGCATCACAGGCTGAGAGAAGGAGGTCCTGGGAGATTATCTGATCCTCTAGAAATGCATCGTACTCCTCTCTGGCCTCTGGTGGGAGCAAGTGTCAGAATTTTGCAACCGACTCCCACACGTCCAGCAAATATCTGCTGGTTAGGGCTTGGTTATTTTCCACTTGAAGCTGGAAGGCTGAGAAGGAGTAGACCTTATGGCCCAAGAGAGCCAGTTCCCTGGCTTCCCTGGAAGATGGGCGGGGATTGCTAAGGGACTCACCCGGGCCTAGCACCATTTGCACCACATCCTTTGTGGGGAATGGGTGGTCAGCGAGGGAAGGGAAGTCTGACTCATGGTCCCAGTACTTAACTCTCGCTGTGTCTGAAACCGGGGCAATAGAGCTTGGACTCTGCCACCGCGAGGACGTGAGGTCCCAGATGCTCAGGTGAAGTGGGCCTGTCAGGGGTTCTGCCAAGGCAAAGGCCGGCCTGAAGAGGGTATCCGGAGGGGGACTGAAGAGTTGCACCTCCATCCCTATGTGCGCCGTGGCCCGGCGCAACAAGTCAAAATGCGTCAACAGTTTCCCTTAATAGGAGGCCGGTGCTGGGGACAGAGTGGTACCAGGAGCTCATTGTGAGGGAGAAGGAATCTCCTGGGGGGATCATTTCTGTTGGTGGAAGCAGAACGGCGACGGTGCTGAAGTGCGGCGCCGAGGTTGCTTGGAGCCCCTTGATGGCCCCTCCGTCAGGCTTAGAGCGGGGGAAGGAGTGCAAGACTCCAGGAGAGGTACTGGCAACAGCATGGTGATATGTTGCCATGGGGATGGTCCTAAGGTACTAAGGCCCAATGGAGTAGAAGATGGAGGGCTGTATGTTGAGGGAGAGCGACGCCCACGATGGACTCAGGCCTCAGAAGTGAAGGCCGGCTTGCCCCTTCTAGCTGGAATTGGGGCAGGTAGTGTGGGGAGCAGGAGGAGGGCTCGAGCGGCCTCCACTGCTTCAGGAGTTGTCAGCACGAGGAGTGACTCTGAGCGGGCCCACAGCGAGTCCTCGCCTGGGGAACGGGGACTGCCTGGTTGGGAGGCCTCTTGCTCCATTGATACAGGGGTGTACTGAGTCTGCAGTGCCAAGGGTGATTGTGGCTGGTGCCAGTGTGAACCTGGCACCGGCGACACCGGACTGTACTGGGCCGATGGCGCCAGAGATGCAGGCGATCGGCACCAGGGTGATCCGGGTGCTGGCGGTACTGGACTATGCCGGAGTGCCGGGGGCAACCTCGAATGGTGCTGAGGTGCAGGGGTGGCGCCGAGGTGCCGGAGGCCACCGGTTGTATGGTGCCATGAGGGATCCAGTGCCGAGCTGGGTCTCGGTGCCGGGCGGGAAGCTGAAGCCTTGGGCAGAGAGTGCCAAGCCTGCTCTGAGGCTAGGGCACAATGCCATTGTTCCCTCTCCTTGATGGTCCGAGGTTTAAAGGAGAGACATAGGGAACAGGCTGAGAGCAGATGGTCTTTGCCTAGGCACCGGAGGCACTTCCCATGGGGATCGTCCCGGGGGAAGGCCTTGCCGCACTCAGAGCAGGGTTTGAACTCTGGCATATCCAGCGATAAACGATGGTCTGGCCCAACGGTGGAAGGCTTCTGCGGCGGAACTATGTCCACGAAGAGGTGCTCCTAGTTGGGCAAAAAGCTCATAGAAGGACAGGCTGCTTGCGTTCGCAAGGAGCGGATGTTCCAGATCCAACACACAAGGCAGAAGAAATGAAATTGAGGAGGGGTCGGGAGGCAGCCATATATATAGCCACGGGTGGCACGAAGGGTGGAGGCTGCCTACCTTCTCCCAACAGGCTAGGACAAAAGTTTTCCAACCAATCCGGCCCTCTGGCACGGAGACACCTATTACTGAATGCATCCGAGCAGCACATGAAGAAGAAAGATAAATATGGAGGGTAGAAGATTAGCCCATTATACCACCAGTCTTCTGAAAAACAGCTGTACCCACAGAATAAGCTAAGGTCTTTGGAAGAGCTGTGTGAATAATTGAATTTTCATGTTGGTGGCTGAACTGAAATATCAGAAATCATTTTTCTTTTGGGTTGAATGAAAATGGAAATATTTTGTTTTTTCTTGCCAAATACAAAATGACGTGGAGGTCTACCTGGTGACTTGATTTTCTGACTATTAACCAGTTATCTAGGTAGGACTAAATTCTTATGCTCTGCCTGCACAGGCGTGCCGCGACCGGTGTCATGCACTTCGTGAACACCCTGGGGGGCCAAGGAGAGCCCCAAGGGGAGAGAGGTGAACTGGAAGTGGTTGTTTGCTACCCTGAATCTTAGGAACTGCCTGGGGTGGGGCTGTATGGGTATGTGAAAGTAAGCATCTTTTAGATCAAAGACCGTGACCCAATCCCAGGGAGACAGAGACAGAAAGATCTGTGAGAGGGAAACCATGTGGAACTTTATTTTCCTTATATGCTTGTTTAAAGCTCTGAGATCTAGGATGGGTCGAAGGTCCCTGTTGGGTTTCGGGACCAGGAAGTATTGGGACTAAAACCCTTTTCCCCATTCCCACTTGGGAACCTTTTCTAGGCTCCGAGGGAGAGGAGTTTCCTGCATTCAAGCTCGAGAAAATGGGACAGTTCCTGGTTTTCAAGGGTTGGACTAGGAGGCGGTTTTCTGTCCTGAGGAATTGAGAGAAACTGAACACGATACCCCCCTGTAACCATCTCAAGAACCCACTGGTCGGACGTGATGTTGGTCCAGTGTGTGTGAAGTGGTGTAGATGGTTGGGGACCAGTCGAGTTGTAGGTTTGCTGCCCACGTGGTAACCAGCAAAAATGTTGTTTCTTCCCCAATGGACGTTCGGGTCCCTGCCCGTGCCTGCCTGATTGTGGGGTGCCGGGCTTTTCAGTCTTCCCTGAATGGGCCTTGTTCTTGTCCATGTCCCCAAGATGTCATTGGGGAAAGGTGAGGAACCTCGGAAATGAGTTCTGCTGTTGAATTTGTTGTTTCAACTGCTGAAGCTGTTGTTGAAGGAGCTGATGAGGCATTAGGGAGTGTCTGCTAGGTTGCCCGGTGTAGATCCCCAGAGACCGGAGCGTGGCTCTTGAGTCTTTCATGCCATGGAGCTTTGCATCTGTTGACTCGGGAAAGAGGTTAGGGCCTTCTAATGGGAGGTCGTGGATGGTAAGTTGCAGCTGTGGTGGTAGGCCTGAGCCCTGTAAAAAAAAAAAACAAACAAGAAGTCGTGTGGCATTTAAAGACTAACAGATTTATTTTTTGCATGATCTTTCATGGGAGGAAAGCCTTCTTCATCAGATGCTTTGAAGATGGCTAGGCCAAGCATCGCATCACTACAGCCGATGCCATCATACGGGTGGCTGTGACTACGGCATCCCAGATGGCCATGAGAGCGTCAGTGGAGGCCATTTCCCCTTCTTTGAGCAAAATCCGTAAGCTGATCCTTTGGGATAATGCTACGGAAGCCTTGCATGGCATTCCAAAGGTTAAAAATATACCTTGTCGTAAGGGCTGAGTGGTTAGCAATGCAAAGTTGAAGAGCTGCTGTAGAGTAAGCCTTCCTGCCAAGGAGGTCAAGTTTCCTTGCCTCCTTGTTTTTGGGGTAGAACCCAGCTGTCCTTGTCTTTTCTTCTAGTTCACAGCATCAACGACCAGCAAACCCGAAGTGGGGTGCTGGAACAGAAAGGAGAACTTGTCCTGGGGGACGTGGTACTTCTGGTCCACGACCCTTGAAACTGGCGGGATTGAGGATGGGTTTTGCCAGCATGCCTTGATGATACTGTATACCCCTTCATGGCGAGGGGCCGACACCTTAGTGGGTGGGGCCCTACAGCCAACGTTGTAGAGGAGATTAGTTTCCTCCTGGACAAACTCAAGCTCCAGGTTCAGGTTTGCCACCATATGGCGCAGCAACGCTGGGTGGGCACGAGAGTCTTTGCTATGGTCAATTGGTCTCTCAAAGGTATACTCATGAGGTGAGGGAGAGGAGTGGGCCTGGTAACTGCTACAGAGTGTGGAGTCTGGATTGGGCTCATCATCCGAGAAGTCCGAGTCCAGAGAGTGCACAGAAGACTGGTCGGGGCGTTATCCTCGGCCACCATGTCCAGCCAAGCGGGTGACCAGTCAGTAAAAGAGGCCCTGGCATCCTGAGGATGTGGAGGTGAATGACCTCAACTAGTTGTGCCGGGGATCTCTTCCTTCACCAAGGCGTGGGCGAGGGAGAGTGCTTGCAGCACCGTTTCCCCAAATGGTCTCTGATTTTTACCATCATCTTGAGCAGAGAGGATTGGCCTGAGGTTGGGGGCAAAGTCCACATGGAGGCATGGGAAAGGCCCCCTGAAGCCTGGGATCATGGTACAGACACGTCCTGAAAGGAGCACGGCGAAGAGCCGGGGAGCAGTTCTCACTGGATTGCGGTACCAGTGCTGGGCTTGGCGGTACCAGATCTGTCGACAGGCAGTCCCCAGTGCTGGATTGCAGTGCTGGGGGCAGGTTGCTTGTTGGTACCGGGGTAGCGGATGGTACCATCACTTGTGCCGACCTGGCTTCTGGTGCTGCGGTCGCCGTCAACTTGGGTTTTTTCCGTGGTATCATTGACAGTGCCGCCTTCGGTCCGGCATCGAGGCGGTTTGGCAACTGATGAGTATGGAGCCCCAACAGTACCAACGGGGGCGTTGACCTAGTCTTCAGACTCAGCATTGATGAGTGGTCCCAGGGTTGCAGTGCCCGGGTCGATTGGGGAGCCGGCAGAGCACTCACGGCATGGGCAGCATTAGAGGCTTGTGTGGTACTCCCGGCGAGGGAGCACAGGTGCAGTACTCTGTCCTTGCGAGTCCTCTTTTTGAAGGACTGGCAAAGGGGGCAGCTCTCGGTGATGGGACTCACCCAGGCATGCAAAACATTTGTTGTGTGGATCATCGAGCGGGAAAGCTTTGAAGCATCCTAAACATGGCTTGAAACCAGGCATCTTGAATTTTGTGGTAAAGACAAGCACTTACTTATGCAAGTTTGTTGGCTGATCCGAAATGTCACTGAGGGTGGAAAAAAGAACTGGGAGGGTCAGGGTCACAGTCACCTATATAGCTGCAGTCGCGGTGTAGCGTGGGCGTTGGCCGTGTGCCCTGACCTGACAGGCTAAGGCTGAAGGCTTTCCGAGCTACCATGCGCTGCAGCACATATACACCTATAACTGAATGATGTGAACAGTGCTCAAAGGAGAATGCTTTCTCCCTTGTCCTCTCTTCTCTCCCTGAGTAAGAGGTCAGAGTTATGCAAGCTGTTTTAGAGCTGTGTAATTTGGCTATCAGTAACTGTGCATGCTACTAGAAGAGAGTTGCTGCCATGGCTATGTACCTGAAGTTACCTGTGCTACGGTGGCAATTTCAGTCTTTTCTTCAGCAAAGGCAATGTAACAGTTTGTGTTGGGAGGTTTAGTCATCCTCGTAGTAATTACCAGCCAGCACTCCCGTGCCCACAATACAACTTTTAAGTCTGTTTGCTGAAGTACATTGGAGTCAATGGTAGAACTCATTTGCTTAAAGTTCAGCACATGTTTAAGTATTTTGTTTAATTGGGTTTTAACTCATCCTTTTAAAGACTAAAAATTAGCAAAAGGAAGAAGAGTGAAGCCAAGTTAAAGGACAAAATTAGCGGTTACACAAGGAAGATCCTTTGTCTGAAATAACTGAAATCCTAAAATGTCAAGGTTTATGAAGTGGGCACTAACGGGCATGTTCCTGTTTGAAGAAATAGATCTTGATCTCTGTTATACTGTTCTCAATCTATTGAAGTCACTCTGGATTGAGCATGATGGGAGAACAGACTTTAGCCCATCAGTCCAGGCAACCTCACAATAGTATTTTAACTGTCAAACAATGTCTCTGCTCCAAAGGGTGGAACTTCTTCAAACCGCTAAACTTTCCTCTAGCTGGGTGCCATTATTTCCATAACAAGATGTATAGTGATAGATGATAAGATATGGTGCTTTCGATTTTCAGTTCTGTTCAAGTTACCATTTGGAACTGGTATGACAGGCCTTAGGGTAGTATAGAAATTTGCTACAAGTTCCCATTTCACAAATGTGTTGACAGTCAAATAGCCTCCTTCAATCTGAGCCTATTTATTCTCTCAAGGATCTATTTTTAAAAGTTATTAGGAGATTACTGGTTTTCTGTCAACCTCAGGCACCAATCTTTCAAAGATACCATTGTATTTTAATAAAGTGGGTTTGATAATCCTCAGATAAAGGAACTGAAGGTGGGGCAAAGGGAGGAAGAAACCATCATGCTGATTTATCTAAAGGATTCAGTATAGAAAAGGGTTAAATATACTCATGTTTCTAAATGGCTGAACTACTGTATGTTGTAGTTTTCAACTGCAAATCATCTTTAATAGCAGACATCACGGGACGGCTCATTACATTAAGCTATTTTTCATGCTATCTCCTGTAATATCCTTTAATCCAATGCGTTTCAAATCACCTCAGGCTAAAATAAGAGACATAGCGATGTAATAGCCTAGTGTATTAGTGGGTTAATTGCCCTGTTGTACTCTCTAGTAGATATCTCTGGAATGAGTTCTATATTAATTGTAAATTGCTTAATACATTTAACTCCTTGAGCAACTTGGTCCTGTGATGTGTCTTTAATGAACGATAAAAGTTTCAAGACACAAATAGTTGTTTTCTTTATGGGATGCTCCACCGTATCTTTTCCTTCATCACTAAAAGCCTCTGAGTTCATAGTTTATCCACTTGTGCTTAGCAAAAAGGTCAGTCTAAAGTTTTATAGGGAAGTTGTGGTTTTTCCCTAGAGAAGGCCTGGAAACTGCCAAGTTTGAATCAAGATTCCAAATTTCCTGGAGTTTGGCCAATTACAGAGCCATGGTCAAGCTGTATAATTTGGATCTACATCTGAATGTTGGCTAATTGTGAGAGTGTTTGGATCCCAGTTTTAAGTTCACTATATACACTTTGCAGTGGAACTGAAGCAGTAGATAACTGGAGATGCTGAAGGGGAAAAGAAGACTTAAATTATGAATCAGATTCTGGACTCTTAGTTTACCATCTACATGGATAGCACAGGAAGATGACCCAAACATGCTTCAGTTCTCTGACATGATCCAGAATTAGATTACAGACCTTGTGGTGAGGTGTCATGGCCTTTCCGTGATCCTGAGGAGAAGGAGCTACCCTCCCCACTCAAGCAGATGGAGCTAGAATAACCTCACCCCTCCCACTAGAAGTAGAAGGGTGGGACCAGAAGTATAAAAGGCAAGACCTCCAGATCAGTTGCAGTTGACACAGCGAGGGAGATGGATGCATCTGACTCACTCCAGATTGCTGCCTTTGCTTATGGGCCAAGAGGCATTGTGTCCGCTGCAGAGACCATGCCTGCTGGGCAACCGCTGGGACTGCCACTGACCACCTTCCCCAGGGTAACTGGGGACACCCTGTGGACTCAGGTCTGTGCCAAGGAGAGAGACTAGGAAGTAGCCTGGAGTGGCTGACAGCAATTTGGCTGTTTTGGGGCCTGCACCCCGGCAGCAGAGCAGGTTAGCATGGGGATGCTGATCCTGGCCTTTCCCATCCCCTGCTTGAGGTAATCAGAAGATGGAGAAGGTTATGTAAGTACATGTCAGGTAGGAGAAGCCATCTTTTACCCGTACAGGGTGGAGCAGCCCCCACCCTTCCACCCATGGAAGCGGCAGAATGCCTGGTTTGGTCAGGATCTGCATGGCATTGCATAAGTTCCTCCTCTTTTAAGGGGCTAGGAAGGAATTTTTCTTCACTGCCAGACTGGCCGTAGGCAAAATTGGTTTTGGTTTTTGCCTGCCCAATAGTAGGTTTGAGGGTGGCTTAGTTGGGGCAAACATGGAATGGGACTTAGGCTATGATGCTGCAACACATTGTTGTTGGCTAAGGGGCAGATATCCAGTGCAGGTGCTCTGTAGGGAGGGGTACAGTGATCAGGTAAATGGATTGGTAAAGTATTTAAAGGAGGTATTTGTTAAAGGTGTGGAAAAGGGGTTTGGTTCAGGGCTCCTGTGGCTACCATGACTGGGTGCCAACAACCGCTTCTTTATGCCCACCTTAACACTCATTCAAGGGGAGAGATGGTAAGGTCTCAGCCATGGTTAAACTGGGGAAAGAGAGAGGGCTGACAGAAGTCTCAGATGGTTGATAATAAAGGAGTGGCCTAATTAAATCACATGCAGTGTCTTCTGTACTCCTTCCTCCGGGCATAGCAGAGCAAAAGCTCTTATGTTCTGACAGTGGCCTAAATGCGAACTGAGCTCTGTTGAAAAATCTGTCTCTAACTGTTACTGATATACAGAATATAAAAGGAGTAAAACTGATTACGTTGCCTGATTCTGATTACATTTTGGCTGGTTTTACACTATGAGGTAATGACACTGACTTCAATGGAGTTTCTCCTGATTTACATCTATACAAGTTAGAAATAATCAGATCCACTGGATATATTTGCTGAAGCATTTCTTGTTCATATTAAAAACTTCTTTCATTTGGGCTAGTAGTGAGCTCTGGCTAAAAGAATAAAAAAATCCTTCCTCACTTTTAAAGCATAAAATGAAGATACTCATGACAAAAAAGGTATAAAATTTTTATAATGGGGGGGGGTGGGATTCTATGAATCAAGGGAGCCCGTTGTTCTTTGAAGGAAACAAACAAAGTACTTAGACTGCTGGAAAAAATCCATCAAGTCATTCTGTATCTATAAAATAGGTGGTAATGCAATCTGAGCTTAATTTTGATGGCCCACTGTACTTCATAACAGTGACAATACCTTAAAAAATGTAATGAAAGGACCTGATTTATTACTGAAATAGTCCATTTAGTAGTCCAATAAATAAAGGGAGAAAATACAACCACTGTTTTAGAAGGGGAAAAAACTGCAAAAAAATTGCAATGCATGGCAGTTTTCTGTAAGTGCATCTAGAGAGAGTATGACTACAGTTTTGTTTGTTTGTTTTGTTTTGTTTTGTTTTGTTTTTTTAAGGACTAAATGAAATTCAAAGTTAGATTTGAGATTTAGGCTTAATGTCTTCCCTACACCCTCATGTACCTTTTAAATATCTGGCCCCTGATTTAAATAATGTAAGCTATGTTTTTATTTGTGGGGAGGGGAGAATGCTAATATGCTGCCTTACAAATATTTGATTTTGAATATGCTCCCATAGCTGTTATTAATCGCAAAGCAAACATATTTCTCCCTCATGCCAAATTTGTTTTAATAACATGACGTTACTTCTGCAAATGTCAGCTTCAACTCTCTCTCTCTCTTTCCATTTCAGCGGCACTTGGCCATAAGTGAAGATTGGCACTTTTTATACTCCCTCTAGGTTACTTCTATTAATCTATTTAATATGCTACAGAACGCTGTGGTGGGAATTGGCAGTAAAGGTAATAAAATCCCAGCATGGCAGAGCTGTTTGTATTCAGGTATATAGCACTGACAGAGTGCACTCTGGAGTACAGTAGCTTCTTATTTTTCCCCTGTTCCAGTTTAGATTCCCTCTTACTAGCTCTTTCTGTTAATGAAGACTTCTTCATAGTGAATTTAGTGTACGGTCCTGGCTCTTCTTTCAGATGCTGATCAGTTTAAATTTACAGTGAGTGTGGTCTGCATTCAGAAGAGGCCTTACAAAAGTGCCCGATGGATCAATTTGTTGGCATTGTCATGATTAAAACAGTGGATTTTATTCCCACACTGGTGTAAATCCTTTGTCATCAAGTAGAGTTGCTCCTGACATACACCGGCTGGAGGGCAGATAAGTCAGGCCCATACTGTTTTAATGGAAAAATGAATGAGGAGTTCTACCCACAATAAGTGGGCCAATCTTTTGTTGTGTCTTTCATTTCTAGCTAGTGAGGTCATTGGCTGATTGCTGCATTTGGTTACATTGATACTTTTCAGCTATTGGTAATGTGCTATAATAAAAACCCTTTCTTTTGCCATGGGTATTACAGGACTGGTAATCACAGCTTTGCCTTTGGCACCTTTCACTTACAAGGTGTGCAGCGTGATCTGCAGGATTGAGCTCTTGGCTGGGAACCAGGTAGAACTTGCTTGTACTATGGACTCTCTTGTTGTAATTGGGAACTTTCCATCTCTCTTTCCCATCTACCCACCCTGGATGGTTCCAGAGGCTTCCCCTTCTGCCTGCTTTCCTTCGACTCATCTGCTTGGGGATCTGTGATTTGACCCTTACTTTGTATGGTTGAAAGAGAATAGTCCTGATATTCTTTTGTGCGCTTAGCAGGCCAAGAGGCAATAGTGAGCCAATTGTCTCAGAGCAATCTGTGGGCCAGATCCTAAGCAGTTTAACTGATGTAGCTCTGCTGAAACCTGTGAAGTAATACCTGTTTACACTAACTGAGGTTCTGGCACAGAATCTTCACAATCGTCGTCCAAAGTGATGCATTGTTCAGGCTAGACTCAGCACAAGCTTAAGGAGACGCAGCTTTAAAAGTCAGAAATGCATGTGCAGTTGCTTAGTGATGCCCATTTGAAATGACTTGGGTTATAGGGCTGATGCCTGGAAGCAGGCACTTCTTGTCTCTTTTCCTTATCGTGGACAGTGAGCTACATCTTAGAGACCAAATGAAGTGTTGTCCTGTTGAACCTTCATTGCAGGACCTTGAGGAATCTGGAATTGTGGCTCAATCACATTATTTTTCTTCTAGCCGTTCTTCTGCAGGCCAAGAGTGAGATTCCTTTAGCGGAACTGTAAAAAGTGAGGAGAGCACCTGTCCAGGCCGGGATTAGCATTGCTATTTGCCAGTGCTACCTGCCTTGGTTTTCATATGCATTAAAAATGATGGAAGAAAAATAAGAGAAAACAAAGGAATAATTTGCTGCCCATTAAACCTTTTTTTGTCATAGTTTACATTTCCTCACTTTGTAAAACAACAGTGGAGATTCCTCATTTAAAGGCTTTGTTCTCTCTTCAAAGCCTTGGCCAATGGAATGAGTATTTGTCTCCACATGCCTGTATTTCTTGCTTAGTTCTAATTGGCTTGTTTGTTTTGTAATAAGTGCTTCCTGCCTGTCTTCTGTTGGATTGTTTTTTTCACACCATTAAATGAAGTTCTGCTGTATTGATCCCTGTTTTTCCAATTTGAAGCCTGAAAAGTGATGAAGACGTTTTCTTGTTTTCTCATGCACTTTCCCCTCGGTTCATTTAGGTGACCTGTCCTTAGTTCCTCATTCTGTTTGCTGTAATTGCTTCTTCAGAGTAATGTTACACAGTAACTGCAGTACTGCAGCCCAAGTACTTTTTTATGGAAGAATGAGGGAAAGCAAGCTCGAAGTCATCAGCTAATATTAGCTGTGGAAGCTTAGTCCATAACAATGACATCTCAGTAGCAATATCTCAGTATCTCTGTACAGTTACAAAAGCAAAACAAGGGGCAGCCATGATGGTCTAGTAAAGCAAAAAAAAAAAAAAAAAAAGCAAGGAGTCTTGTGGCACTAAAAGACTAACAGATTTATTTATTGTATGAGCTTTCATGGGAGAAAATCCTGCTTTGTCAGACACTTTGAAGAGGGGGAACTTACAGAATTGGATGAAAATAAATGCAGGGAAGTGTGAGACATGGGATCAGGTCATACTGCAACAGCAAGTTGTAAGCATTTAAACTGTAGCACACGGAGGGAAGGTGAAGTCAAATTACCTGATAAATAAATAAATAACTTAGTAAATAAATCTATTAGTCTTTAAGTGCCACAAGACTCCTTGCCTTTTTTAGGAGGAAAACAGTGCAATGGACATAGGCAGCAAGGATCATGGTGTCTCCAGATCTCATGTCAATTAATTTTTTTTTTTTTTAGAGTCCTCTTACAAGTAGGAATACTTTGATTCCCCCCCCCCTTTTTGGTATGAAAAATGTCACTTTTTTTTTAGCAAGTTTGTTTAAATTTTTCAAATTGAAAGCACTAGGGTTAGATTTTCAGAACAGCTCAGTTCTCACTTAGGCACCAGAATAAGAGGCCAAAAATGTGGCAATGATAGCTGTTGGGTGCTTTGGAAAATGTGATCCTTGTTTAATCACCCAAATGGGAGGTTAGCTCTTTCAAAATCTGGGTTTTTTGAAAACATATCCTCTAAGAATCAGAGTCACTGGTATACTCCAGGGTGTTGCAACTCTTAATTGCTGCCCCAGACGCATTGGGCTAACATTGTTTAGTTGGAGTCATCATCCCTACAAAATTTTAGGGAAAACATTTCTGAGAATGAATTAAAATGTGAGGCCTGAACCTGTAGCGCCTACTCAGGCCAGGCTCCCAGTTTCAGTGTGGTCTGGTCATGCATCTTTTATTTAGGCAAAATGATTCAAGTCAATGAGAATTTTGCTTGAATAACAACTGCAGGACTGGGACCAAGATGCATTGTGTCTTTTCCCAGACCTTATTAGTAGCTATATTGGATGGGAACATGCTGAACACTTTATAGCTAATCTATAAAGAGAGTTGGTCAAAAAATCAGTTAATTTTATTTTTGGATAAAAAATGGCCTGTTTTAGAAGCAAATAAAAACTTTTTAAAAAATGTTCAGGTTTTCAGTGAAATAAAACCTTTCCATTTTCCGTTTTTCAGTTTTGTTTTAGTTCCCCCCCCCCCTTTTGTCTTTTTAATATTTTTCCTTCTTCCATTCTCTTTTCAGGGACAAAAATGGCAAAAGTAAGAAAAGGGCAAAAATCTATAACATAAAACAAAACAAGACTTGTAAAATTTTCACTTACATTTTTTTTAAAAAGTTGAAAAATGAAGTAGGAATATTTCATGCAAACTTGAAAAATCAGCCCTTTTAGAAATCTGTGGAAGAAAAATTGTTTGGGAATTTGTCACAAAAGATTATGAGTGATTTTGAATCAGTTCTTTTTGAAGAGCAGAAGAAAATAACAAGCAGTTGTGTGGCACTTTAAGACTAACAGATTTATTTTTTGCATGAGCTTTCGTGGGAGAAGATCCCACTTCCTCAGATGCTTTGAAGATGGGTGAACTTACAGAAAGGAATGAAACTAAATGCAAGGGGGTGTAAAACATAGGATCAGGTCATAAAGTAACAGCAAACCAGAGCAGTTTACAGGCTTAAAGAATGGGAAGCCAGAAGTCAAATTACCCTTTGTAATGTGAAAAGAACCCATAATCTCGATTGAGTCCTGCTTTCACAGAATTTAGCTTGCATATTAATTCGAGTTCAGCTGTTTCTCTTTGGAGTCTTGATGTCCCAGGTACATCTCTAACGACAGTCGTTAACAAATCCATCATCGAGTGATTAGGAAGATGGAAGTGCTCAGCAACTGGTTTCTTTGTTCTTTGATTTCTGATATCAGCTCTGTGCTCATTCAGTCTCTTACGGAGCGATCGTCCTGTTTGTCCAATATATAAGGTGTTGGGGCATTTCTTGCACATGATGGCATAGACCACATTAATAGATGAGCAGGTAAATGAGCCTTTGATGGAGTAGCAGTCTTGATTAGGACCTATGATGGTGTCTGTTGTGTAGATATGTTTTACACCCCCTTACATTTAGTTTCATTCCTTTCTGTAAGTTCACCCATCTTCGAAGCATCTGAGGAAGTGGGATCTTCTCCCACGAAAGCTCATGCAAAAAATAAATCTGTTAGTCTTAAAGTGCCACACAACTGCTTGTTGTTTTTTTTGCTGGACTAGACTAACACGGCTATCCCTTTGGAAACTCAGAAGAAAATAGCTGTTTTTTAAAAATGCCATAATCCTGATATTAGGATCAACTGAGATTATTGTTTTCCGTGGGTTATGTCTTCATTTTCAAAGACATTCTCTGACCTTACCACTTTGGCCCTGATTTCTGTACCAACACAGTGAGAAAGATGACTCCTCAATGTCTTGCATTGTAAAACTGCTTTCCACTGGCTCACTAGTACAGCTTCACTGGCTGGTGATGTCAGTGGGCTGCCAAAGCTTTGCATCTTGTCAATTTCCAAAGGGATAGCTGTGTTAGTTTAGTCCAGCAAAAAAAAAAAAAAATAAATAAAACCCAACAAGGAGTCATGTGGCACTTAAAGACTAACAGATTTATTTTTTGCATGTTAAAGTCTTTAAGTGCCACACAACTCCTTGTTTTTGTTGCCAAAGCTTTACCTGCTTTCATTCCTGCCAGCTCTTCCAGATGCAAAGAGAGAGGCTGCTCTTCATTCTATGGACCCACTTGATGGTAGCAGGACACAGGAATCAGAAGCTAAAAAATAATTCAGCTGTGCTTAATACTGATACTAAGGGTAACATTTTAAAAGCTAGAAGTGACTTAACAGTCTAAGGGTCAGATTTATAAAAGATACGTAAGTGCCCAAAGATACAAATAAGCACCTGTGGGGATGTTCAAATATACTGGCCAAGCACTTTTGAAAATTCCATTAGGCATCTATCTGCATCTTTTGGTAGCTAAATGCCTTTAAAAAGCTGACTCCAGAGTGCCTAAACCACTTTGGAAAATGGGAGTTAGGCTCCTAAGTCTCTTTTCTAAATGTGACCCTTTGTCTGTTCTGACATTCTCTCTACCTAAAATTCCCATAATGGATGATTTGCTCACATTTTAAGAAGCTTTGTTTTTGCTGTGGCTTTTTTTTTTTTTTAATGGAGGGCTTTGGAGGTATTATTTTGAACCAGTTGTGATGCTGCCTTATTAGAACATGGCAAATGAAAAAAAAGGCACATGGTTTTCTCTCAGATAATACAATGAGATGTGAGAAAGAATTCTTAAGGAAGGTACAAAGAGGAACTTGATTCTACCCTGGAGTGTGTACGTGCACCTCTGCTGGGAGTTGCTGGGAGCTGTCTGCTTGCAACTGCATTTGGCAAAAAACCTTACTAAGCTGTAGCTTGTTTAGTGGAAGTGCCTGTGTATTCTATGCATGGCCTAGCAGCCTTACCTACATTTTCAAGTAAGTCAACTAGCATTGTGAGTTTGCTTACCCTAAAATATGAGTATCAGGAACAGATTGTTGAAACTTGGAACTTAAACTACAGTTGCGCAGACCACAAATGCTTAACATCAATTGGCTTACCCATGTATATAAAATGAAGCATGCCCAGAAGTCTTTGCAGAATCAGGGCCTTCGTAACTGAACTCTTTGCAGGCATGATAGAGAGCTCACTTTGTTTATTTATTATTGTTGTTATTTGTATTCTGATCATGCCACTAACCGTAATCAGGCTAAAAAGCTGTTGCTAGCCATTGGACAAATATAATAAAAAACAGGCCATGTCCTCAAAGAGCTTACATTTTAAATACAGAAAACAGACAAAAGGGCAGGTGAAAAAGATGCAACATACAACTATATAGTTTGTATCAATGCGGTATTACAAAAATATCAAGAAACTCCAGCTTGTAGTCAGAGAATGTGATGTTGGAAAGTGATTTTATGGCAAATTATGGAAATAATCTCACCTATTCTGTTTCTAGATTTGTAAATTCAAAAGGACAACCAATTTTCCTCTAATGAATAACAAAAAATTCATGAGGAAGAGGGTTTTAGTAAGATTTGTCCCCCCCGCCCAATGTAAAATCCTGGAAAAGGGTGAAAAGTGGGAAGGGATAATTTACTGAGATGGGTCAGCTGTTTCTAGTCTAAATGATAAGGGGAGGTTTTATGATTTTTTTTATTGTGAACTACCTTATGACAATTGATGATAAAAGAGCTGAGCCTTTCAAAAACCCATTTTAATAAAACACTGTATGACCTCATAGTTATGCATAGGGTTTAGAAATAACATGGATTTTAATGAAGGTACTTGAAAGGTATGGTGCCATATTGCAATTTTATGGAAGATCTTAGATTAATGAAATTAAACGTGAACTGCATTGTTTAGATGATGAACTTAAGGTCATATCTGCAGCGTTTGAAAGAGAAACCTTGAGTGGAGGGTGTAGAACCATTGATTTAGACCCTGGTAGACAGCTGAATAGCAAGCATTGAAGCATGAAGGTAAATTCCCATATTTCATTGTTAGAAGGTTAGCTGGTGGCTGCCAGCTTTTCAGTGATAATCACCAACCAATTCCACCCTGTTTCAAAAAAGATTTTGCCTTTGTATGCTAAGACACTTCTAAAAACCATTATAGTTCAAAGCTGGGGTGCCCTATTTAGAGGGAAGCTCTTTCAGCAAAATATAAGGTGGCAATGAGTTGATGCTGTCCTTGGCTAGTGATGCTATTAAGTTCATTAGTATCATCATCTATTTAAAATACATAGAAGGAGAATTCTAGTGTGTTTGCTGTATACCCTAGAGACACCTGGTAACTACATGTCACCAGTAATTAACTCCTTTGCTGCCTTAAGGTTTTGGATAATGCAGTGACCCTATCTCTTTTACATACTATTTTTCTCCCAGACTTGAAAAAAAATATTTACAAGAAAATTAATTACACCGTTGAACTAATGGACATACATTTCTGCACATAGGAAGATCACTAGGAATGAGATATGCAGGCTTTAGGGATAGAAGATATAATAGACCAATACTGTGAGTTACCATGTGAGAACCAAAACATGCTGATTAAGACCATGCGGGGGGGGGGGGGGGGAGAGAAAAGACTCCAGAGTGGCAATTTGCTATCAAAGAGAAATTGTCAAGGACACTGGGATCAGGATAAGCCAACCTCTATTTCTTGGGCAGAATTCCTGTCTGGTGTAAATTGCTGTAGATCCATTGACTTCGACAGAAGACCTAGCACCTTATATCTGTCAGTACACACCATTAAAATCTTTCTCCCATTTTTTTCTTCTATTTATTTATAATCTCTATCACAATATTGCCTAACAGGCCCATTGTGTCAGGTTCTGAACAAAAACACGGTAAGACACACGCTTACTATTTCTTTACCTTTCTGTCTATCCTTGAATCATGGTCTGTAGTACTTAAAAAAATAAATGCCAGTAGTTATCAAACCGTGTAGCACCAAACAGATATGGAAGACATAGGCTTTGTCTAATTTAAGGGGCAATAAGAATGCTGTTTGCTAACATGTACTAAATAACATGTTTAAAAGTCTAGCACAGACAAGTGCTATATGGGTTGAATTAAACTGCTATTGGGTGTTTTTGCATGCTACAGTGAAAGCACTGAGATGAGACTGTCCCACTTGATCCAGCTCAGCTGTAATTTAATTTGAGGTGCATTAATAATTAGTGGTATGCATTAAATATTGGAGGGGCATATTTGATTGTGGGGACGAAAGACAGCTTGTAGCTGGTGTGGTAAGGGGCATACCAAGGCAAGTATGTGAGCCTTAAACTACCGAAGGCCCCTTTCCCTGCAAAAAGAGGAGAGGCTACTCCAAGTGTTCCAAAACCCTGCCTTTGCTAGAGAGAGAAAGGAGAGCGAAAGAGAAGCTGCTAGGATGGTTGTGGCAGCCGGAGGAGAGACTTCCCCAGATTAGGAGATAGTGCTTCTCCCCCCACTGGGGAACAGTAGAAGAAAACCCAGCCTGCAGGAAAGACTGAGGCAATTCCGATCCCTCAGGGCGTTATCAGCACCTCTGCAGCCCTGTGGAGGAGCTATAGTAAGGGATTGCCCTGGGCTGTATAAACTGACTGCAATGGAACCTCTCCTGTGGGGTTGCAGGGAACTACACAGGCCAAATCCAAGCCTGCCTCCAGCACTCTGAGAGAGAGGCAGTGAGGGGAAAAGTCAAAAAGACTTTTCAAATCAGGACAGATTTACCTCAGGACTATACCGTCAGAGGAGACTGTCTCTGTTTGGCAGGACTAAGAGGGTTTGCTCTGGAACACAAGGTACAGGGCAATGGAGAATCAGGCCTCATGGATTTTAATTAAATTACTCCTGATTCACACACCGGTACAGGGATCTGTGTAGTAGTTCGTCTGTGGGTTTGGCAGAGAATCTGACCTACATTTGCTTTTTAGTCTGGAGACTTCTGGGCACACAGATGAGTCTGAGAAAACAGCCCCTGTCTGTCTAGTAAATACCAGCTAATTCTATGAGGTAGATTTGCTAAGATTTAGCAGATTCGTAATTTTTCAACCGCTTGTAAATTCTTCCTCTAATATTTTTCTTTTTCAAAATAAACAATTAGTTTTGACAACTATGCGAATGCTTAGCTGTTAAATCTTACTAGGAAACTTTAGGTTTGTTAAATATCAATTGATTATAAAACCCATATTAATTGATGTGCAACAGCTGTTCTAATGTACAGGCGCTCACTCCATAGCTGTTAACCCTCAGCACATTTGTCTGAAATAATCAGTTAGTATTTATTAACATATGATAACTTTCCTATTAAACCTGCATTAAATGCCAGTTGATGGGTACTATTCAGGAAAAGCTGTACTGTGTGAACCAGATGCCAGATTATCCCCAATCCCTCAAGGATAGTTATAACACATTAAGTCAAAAGTCAAAGGGTAAAAGGATATTATCGTCATCATCCTGAAATTAAGGGAACTTGTGGGCACACGGTACTTTCAAAAGGGCTCAGAATCTGTTGGGATTGGGCCCATGTTGTATCGTATAGTGTCAGACAGGAAAAAGAGACATGGTTCATTCCATCCTTGTCCTTTCCACTGAGATTGCCATTGTCACTAAACGCTGGATCTTCAGGATAGGCCTCTACTGCCACGTATAACATCATCCAGGTGCAGTTTGTGTTATGGATAACTGCAAGTTAAAGACCTCTCAATACTGGGTGCAGGCCGCAAAACATTAATAACTCTTGGTCTGGATTTGAACTGGCATTTTAGAAGTGAAAGGCTCTGTATCCTATCACCAATCCTGCTAACCATCTAGTACATGATGATATTTAATTCAACTATGTTTATAGACAATGCAGTAAAGCAACTGGTAGGATGAGCAAAGACTTGAGAAATGCTGGATAGATTAAAGATTGAAATGAACCAAGCGTAAACCTCATTTGTCGTCCTAAGCCTATCCAATGTCGAATTTACTTTGTTAACAGAGTTACAGCTTGTAAAAATAAAGCTTTAACACTGCACTACCTTTTACGAGCTGAATCTTCAATTAAAACCCCTTTTAAATGATTGGAATTGTGGTTTTAAAACAATGAAATGGAAAGTGAGTCACACATGTCAGCAAAAGACTAAAGGAATGTATTCAGAGCAGTACATAATGTTAAATTCTGATTTAATTTGATCAGATTGGGTATTGCACACAGAAAGAAGTGGCAGAAGCTTTGACATCATAGAGTCAGGGTGATTTCATCATTTTCACATAGTCTTCTGTCCTGCAATTTACTCCATGTAAACAGACTGCCACTGAAATCAGTGGAACTCCATGTGGGTGCAGAAGTTTGCACCTGTTATTTACATTTTGGATCAGGATCTTAAAAAAGAAGGAATGGGCATAAATGAGAAAGGAAAACAGGATGAGATACCTGGGGAGTATGCTACAGTTTCAGTACTACAGCGGCGTTTGCTATGGTGCAGGGGTGTTTTAATCAGTTTTTTCTTCTTACATTGCTAAAGAAGAGAGAGATCCAGACTCAGTCCTGACTAGATGGGAGCTGAAGTCCATTGGATTGTGGGTTCACGGCATGGAAAAGTTTGAGATTTGCGCTATAGACCTGTCTAAGTCAGACACATGGATAAATGGAGGCAGAGTAATGGAGTTATGTATACACAATGGAAAAAGCATGAAAGTAGGAGGTTTAAAAGAAAAGTGAAGAGAGGAAAAGACAGTATAGAAAGCAAAGAGGCGGGATAATGAGAGTGAAATTGGCTAACTGGTTAGTTAAAACTGGAATGGCAAAACTAACAAGCTCAGAATGAGGGGCCTGATTCTCACCTGTCTTATACCTCATGCTTTCATTTGCTCAGGTGTAACTGGCTACAAATGGCCTGATCTTGCTCCTCCTGAAATCCATATGCATTTTGCCATTGATCGCAAAGGTAACATGACCCGCCCAAGAGCCTCTCTTAGTGGTTGCAGTGATCCATACCCCCATTTCTATCTTTCTGGTGAGGAAAGGCTGAGATGGAGCAACTCCAGAAGCTAATTTTTTTTGGCTTTGAAAATTGAACCCTCTTGAGAAATTGTCATTGACCCTCTTCTGAACACAGCACCATAAGAATAATCAGATGCTCACAGTTGCTGAAGTTTGAAATCTAAAGTGCTTCCAAATGGTGGACTGAAGGGTTAGAAATAAATAAACAAAAGACTGAACATAATGACTAGGACTCTTCATTGTCACTTTGGTCTTCTCATTTTCAACAATCTGAAGTGTGGCCATGAAAGACAGGGACAGGGGAGGAATGGAGAGAGGAATTTAAAGGGGGAATCACATTGTAATATGTTTTATATCTACTGGATAATGTCGATGGAGACAACAAAAGAAGGCTGAATAACAAAAGCTTATTATCAGGCCTAATCCTCTAATGGTGTAAATCAGAGCAGCTCCACTGACCTTGAATGAACTGTGGTAATTTGCATCAGCTGAGGATCTAGCCTTAGCAACCCTGGTAGCATGGGGACTGATCCAGATCCCTTTGAAGTCAATGGGAATATTGACATTAGTGGACTTTGGATCAGGCCCATAGTGCATAATAATCACCTAGACTGTCCCCCATGTGGGAAGAACCCATGGAGGGTGCAGGAGACAGTTTTCCCCCATGGAGTGCCCTCTGGGTCATCCTTTAGGGCAGGGGTCTCAAACTCAAATGACCACAAGGGCCGCATGAGGACTAGTACGTTAGCCTGAGGGCAGCACCACTGAAACCTTTCCATACAACAATATTGCAAATATCAGTAATGATGGTATCGTCACAGGCCACAGGAAATAGCTTTAGGGGCCACATGTGGCCTGCAGGCTGCATGTTTGAGACCCCTGCTTTAGGGAGTGTGGCATTTTATGCCCCTCCCCATGAGACAAAACACAAGGGGTTCAGAGCCCAAAACCTACAACAGATCATGCTGGAGACAGAGGAAATGTTTGGTGCTCGAGTGATGGCAGTGGATTTGCATGTTTGCAGAGGCAGATGCGGTATCGGTGGAATCATGGCTATGGCTGGACCAGGCAAATAATTGGGAATTTTAAACATCAGGAGGCAGCATTTACTGTCAGGATGAAAATAGAGGAGAATGGCAGTGCTGTTTGTTGAAGGCCTTTATTGAGTCTGATGGGGAAAAAAATGGTTGAACCATTTTGTCTCACATGAGAGACATCTGTGGTGTTTTCTGGAAAATATTAATTTTGAGGCCAGAAGAGCATACTTTGCAGTTGGCTTTTGTGAATAATGCATGTTACGGACTGTAACCTTCTCCTGCTGAAATCTATTTGAGTTTTGCCATTCACTTAAATGGAAACAGGTCTTTGCAATTTTCTGGAGGACTGTGCTATTTGTATGAGCAAGAGGTGAGCACTTGCACCCAGAGGTGTTGTGATTTTCTTCATCACTCATATCAATTATTCTTTTTACAGTTCGTAGATACATTCCCATCCTCAGGAATTTTTTATAGGAAGTGATAGATTTGTGTTGCAGCTGAAAGGGAAGTATTTAATAATGTTTTTATTTTTTATTTTATTTATTATTCATTTGTATTTCTTTGTAAAGCCATGGGCCGCAGTCAAGATGGGGATCCTATTGTGCTAGGTGGTGTACAAATGTACAATAATAGACAATGCATTTGCCACCCCCTCAGAGTTTACAGTTTAAATAGACAAAGACAGTCAATGAATTGGGGCTAAGGGGTATAACATACAAACAGAATGAACAATATGATGGTTTGTGAGTGTTATGTTAGTGCCATGATTTTTGATGCTGTTGTTTTCTTTTCTTTGGGGTTTTTTTTTGTTTTGTTTTGTTTTTTGTTTGTTTTGTTTTGTTTTTTTGTTTTTTTGTTTTTTGTTTTTTTAATATTTTAAAGTGTGTGCAGCTGAAATGCATGTTGAATTGGTTTAAATGCGAGCAAGGCCTGCAGAAGCCCAGCTAGTTATGTCAGGGAGACAGAGACTGACATAAAAGATAAGCAGAGGGCTTTAAAAAACTGTAAACAAATGACCTGGGGCTTGACTCATATGTGAATTTGAGTACGCAAGGAATGCTTCAGCAAGCCCTGGTAAAGAGGAAGGTGAGTTGTCTCTGATCTATTAAAAATCAGCAGAAGCAAGTTATAAAACAGAAATAGTGGAGGAAAAAAGAAATGCTCACTTTCTAAGGCTAAATTTTGGAGTAATGAGAATTTTATGTATGTCCCAATACATCTCTCTCTCTCTCTCTCACTCTCAATGAGGTAACAAGTTTCTGTTACCCAGAAATTTTGCCTTAGAGGAATTATAACAGGGAAAAATATCCTGGGGCAAGAAAAGGGCAAAGAATACTGGAAAATGATTTTGATTTACCAGCCATTGGTACTGTCATGAATGAGCTGAATTTAAAACTAGATGATCAAGAAATGCTCATACACAAATAACCATGTTGCTTCCTACTGTCTAAGGGTTTGGTCACCAGATCCAGAACCCATGATGTGAGTGGAAAGACTCTGATTGATTTCAGTAGGGTTTGGATCAGGCCCCATCTCTGCTCTGCTTTTCTTTTGGATGTTTCTATGCTCCTTAAGATATCCATTGGTGAAGGTCATCTCTTCTGGAGGGTGAATAGTTCCATCAGGGAAAATAAGTGCCCATGACAGTATTCCTCTCGTGTAGGTTCAGACCAGGAGAGGATACTCCTCCCATCTCTAACTCAGGTCTTTGTTTGATCTGAAAGAAGGGATAAGAGGAGATAAAAGTGGGCCTTCCCTCCAGGTTAGTCCTGTCCTTTCCCTGTGCCTGATCTTCCCAGATGCTGAAATGTTTCACCACACATATCTTACTCTTGCATCATTCTTCTTTACTCGTAAGAAGCTTCGGTAATTGTGGGTTTGGGCAACATCTGACCTGACCTTTGCTATGGAGCCATTTGCTTGATTAATCAGAAATTAAAACACTCACCTTCAGCAACTTCTGAAGAGATCTGCCTCCTCCTAACCCAATACCTTCTGAGGCAACATCTCTTTCAGGATCCACACATGAAATTTGCCCTTCCATTATGACTCCAGAGAGGACTGGTTGGATGTGTATTACGTATACACACAAAGCAAAAGAACAGAAATAAAGAGCAAGAGAGTAACAACCCATCCACCACTCATCACCTTCAGTATTGTCATTTGATATCACTTCCAGCTCCCTCCACATCCTTTGTTTCTTGTCTTACAAGTTAAACTGGGAGCCAGGAGGCTCAGGCTCACAGTGTGGCCAAGGCCAAGTCACTTAGGTAGGGATGGGAGTTGGGGACTGACCTCACTGAAAATCCTAGCTTCAGCTTCTTTATGTCGTAGATTTTCTCTCTTTTGAAATGAAGGTGCTTCCCCTCTATACATGGAGTAATTCATTAATGTTTGCAAGGTATTTTGAGATCCCCAGATGGTAGGCAAAGGACAAATGTCCTCTTAGTATTATTTTTGTTCACTCCTGTAAACTGCGAAGTGCCTTCAGGTCCACTTGGGGATGCTCAGCAATCATCTATCTAATGTATCTTATCTGTCCAGCTTCCTGTATTGGCACCCAGTCATCACAGAATCTCAGGCCACCTTGCGGGGCTTGGCTGTAAATTGTAATTTCAAAGGAAGTTTATTTTGTTTGTTTGTTTGTTTTCTGAAGGACGGAATTAAACCTCTCACCCATGCCCTCTCCACATTATGTCCCTGGACATCCACAATGTCTGTATTTCCCCACAGTGTTATTTACTGGCTTTTTCTATTTTCTGAGAAAACCTTGTTTTGTGCGGGTGTGTGCATGTGTGTTTAGGAGGTTTAAAAAAAATTTCTTGCTGTCAGCGAGTGATGTTACAAACCTGCTCTGACAAGGCTGGTTGTATATTTACAGTTGGTGAGAGCGAAGGCTTCATCAATCTTCACGCTTTGAAAGGGACAGGCCCGCTCCCATGAGCACCTGCTCTGGGAGAACAGCTGAACTGTGACTTTCCAGGGAGCTGGCTGTAAATTTTAGCCATTCCCCCCCGCAGCCCACGCATGCTTGAGCTTTTTAACCTTCCCAGGCTGGCAGGAATCCCAGCAATCAGCTTAGAGCAAAGACTGGGGTTCCTTTTAATTAACCTTTTGTTTCCCACTGCAGGTGTTTCAAAGTTTCTAAATGTTAAAAAGGGGAAAAAAATGGCTGTGAAGGTGCACCCACATCCTTTTGTTTCTCCTACGCTCAAGTGATCAAATGGGACAGGTCTTCCTTTCATTTCCCCTCCATGCTTTTCATTCTCTTGCACAAGTGTCTACAATAACAGCCACCAGGAAAGTTATGACTTGTGGTTTCCTTTAGGCATCCTTTAAAAAGTTCACATCCCTAGTCAACAGCACAATATTGCCAAGTTATTTTCACTTCCTGGTGAAAGTCCATCCTACTCCTCTCTCTCCACACAACTTTTCTCCATGACCTGGCTGCCTTTGCACCGTAAATATTCCAGCTAATTTGTTTGGTTGCTCTTAGGATCCAACCAGTGAAGAGTAAGTTTGACTGTAGATTCTGAGGATGCATAAGCTACTCCTTCCTTGCTTTGTGGTAGTGCCATCAGTCAACCAAATACCACTTTCTAAAGGACTCCATTTAATTGTTGTATATGTTTAGACATTAATTTAATTAATCAGCAAGACCAGCAGTTTAGCAAACGGAGAGACAAAGTTTAGAAAAATGAAGAATCCAGAAGGAAAGAATGAGAAAATTTAATGATCCAGAGAACACGTTTGGAGGGCTTCCCAAGAACCTGTATATGAGGAGACTTAGTTTGATTAAGCTGATACTCTTTTCAGTAAGGTTCATTCAGTACTCATATCACTTTCTAAGACTGGTTTTATAAGTACATTGTAAGTGTTGACAAATATTTGCTGGTTAAACAGTCCTGATAGGGAAACTCAACCCAATTGTCAACAATCTTTGTATGAGGAGAAAATCAAAAGTTTAACGTCCACCTACACACATACATCCAGGAAAAACCTCTCTTTCCTGCTAAATAGCCCCTTAATTTTTTTCATGTGGCAAAGGAGCATATTGTCCTCTGGTATTTGATCAGTAAAATTATTACCAGAACAAGAATGCATTGTATCTCTAAGAAAATTCATATGCAGAGATTTATCACAAGGAGAAAAATGATTTTAAACCCACTTAAAACAATAAAATATATCTTTGAGGGAAAGTTTCAGAATTTTCTGTATAAGAGGAGTAATGGTTTCTATAATTGAATAGGTGCTAAATTTGGTAAGTGGTGCCAGCAAATCCATTTCATATAATGATATTTTATCTCCCTTGAAATGGTCCTTTTCATGAATGTCTTTTTATTGGTTTCCACATTCCACAAAGTGTTCAAGCGGGTGCTGCTACTCTACAGAACTAAGAATGTCTGTGGGGGGCAGGAGGTCAGTAGGGGAAACCAGGTACATCTATTAAAAATAGTGACATAAAAATGTGGAAAAAACACAACAGTTGAATGGTTCCAAAAGAATAGCCATGTTAGTCTAGTTCAGCAAAACAAGCAAGGAGTCCTGTGGCACTTAGAGACCAATGAATTTATTTATTGCATGAGCTTAAGTGGGAGAAAACCCCACTTTGTCAGATTCTTTGAAGAAGTTCCCCCATCTTCAAAGCATCTGATAAAGTGGGATTTTTTTTCCCACAAAAGCTCATGTGATAAATAAATTTATTAGTTTTTAAGTGGCACAGAACTCTTTGCTTGTTTTGACAGTTGAATGGGTTTCCCTTAAACATCCATATTTCCCACTTTAGACCTAAGAGGCTAAGTTCTTCAAAAGTTATTTTTGTGTGAGTAGGGTAGACATGCAGAGAGCTGACCTTGGAGGAACTACAAGTGGGGGATTTATTGTGGTTCAAAATTGCAGTTAACAAATGGAGTAAATATAGGGCACCCATTGAGTGAGAAGGAGCAACAGAATGAAAAATTAGAAAGCTAAAAGGGTTTAACAAAGAACAAGTCACTGGATCTTTCAACGAGATGCAAATATCCATTTACCACTGAGTAGGAGTCTAGGGGAACTGAGTTTACATATATGAGGACAAAATTGTGCCCTCCTATTCTGTTCAGGGAAACAGTATTCTTAGCGCTTGTCTACACAGGGATATCCAGTAAAAATTAATCAGAATTAAGTAGCTTCCTAACTGATTTAAGCTAAATTGAATTAAGGGTACTTCAAATCCATACCTTTGGTTAATTTGAATTAATTTTCATGGATGTCCATATACGGACAAATACTTAGATACAGTATTGCAAGCTCATGGAGCCAAGATCATTCTTGGTGGAACCCCAATGAAGACAATGGAAATTTTGCCTGCAAAGGGACTGTAGTATTAGAGCTTGACTTAATTAGATTGGTTGTAGTGCTTCATGTTGACTAGTGATACTGTAGATAAGTAAAAGTACTCATGTAACACACACGCATCTGGGAGTAGAAGCCAGGAGTCTTGACTACTAGTGCTCTCTGGTGGATCAGTGAGTGGTGAATCAGGCCTGTCGGTACAACAAACTTCCAATGGTAACCACAATTAAAATACATGGGAACTACTTTTCCAATAGTTGGATAAGTATTTGGAGAAAAAACATATTGTGGTGTTCCATCCACCCATCCCATACTCATTAGTATGGAATCTAATCTATTTCTAAAGCTCTTATATTGTCTGGGCTTCACAGATAACTGAAAGGCGAGGAAGAAGCTGACAATTTTGTATACTGAAACATATGTCTTTGCTTTAAGAAAACTATCCTTTATTATAAAGAAGATTAAACAGGAGCCTAGATCCAAGCTACGAGAGAGAGGCCTTTGCAAACCAACATCAGCTAGCACATTGTGTCACACTATCTCTCGCACCAGAGCTGCAAATGAAGCTTTTCATCAGATCCTGTATCTGGCCCTTCTTAGCCATATCTTGCAACCCAAGTCATTTCTCATTAACCTTCAGTGGAAGAATCCACTTAAAAATTGCACTCTCTCATTAAGAAACTGCTGGAAATTACAGAGCTGAACCAATGGGAAGATCCAGCGGCTGGAAGCATGGGGACTGAAGGGAGCACAGACTTATTCTGGGTGAGACTATTAGGTTGTTGTAACCACAGTCTGGGATTTGTTATGTGTGAATGTGAGCTTGAGATAAAGGGGAGAGGAGAGGTTAGAGCAATCTTGTTAAATACTAATTTTTGTTGCATACTCCCTCTCTCTCTTTGTGTCAGAGAAGAAGGGCTTGATCTAAAACCTGCTGCAATCCACAGAAGTCCCATAGCTTTCAGTGGGCTCCTGCTCTGGCCTGAAGAAAGGTGAGCAATCTGGGATTTAAAAAAAATAGTGGCTGAAATACTGTTGCATTGACTTTACTGGAGCCTAAAACTCACCCATTTTTTCTGAGACATAGCCTCTTTCACTTTTGGCACTTTTTATAATTTCTTCTGCAATATATAGAACTTCCAGGGTGAGTGACTTGCTCCTTAGAGAAAGGGAAGTCACTAAACAAGTAAGAATAAAATCCTGGTGACAGAGAGAGCCCAGTGTATGGTATCTGCTATGTGCCTCACAAAATGGTCACTTCTTTACTAGCAGGCAGACCCTAAATTTTGCATGCATGTAACAGAGTGAAAACAAGCCATAAGAGTGGCATTGCTACAGGCTACACTCATCTCAGAGTCATTTTACAGCTATGAATTGAACCTCTGAGCCACCCCCGAGAAGAAGGTACAGTAAATACTATAAGGACAAATTTAGAGATCTCCACTCAGCTTTTACTCAGGCCTGTCTGAGGCAAAATTCCAGACAACACCACAGAGAGCACTGTCTGAATGAAAATTGATTAAAAACTGACTGGGCATTGCAAAATTCACTCTGTAACCATCTTACAAGCTGGGCAAGTGGAGGTGTAGTGATGTTATATGTCTCCCTCCAGGTGACAGGGTCAGTGAAAAGATTTACTATAGACGCCCTTATCTTGGCCCCTCCTGTGTTGGTGGCAGAAGGCCTCAGCTACAATGGAACCAGTACAGCCCTCCCCCCTCCCCACTGGGATAAGTGGTGGAGGTGGACTAAGGATCTGGACCTGCCTTGAAGCTCAGTTTTGTAGAAGTGAGGAAGACGGGATGATTCTGGTAGGAATTTGGACTCTGCTCGGTATTTGTCGCTGAAGTCTAATAAATGCAACTGTGTTTGTATAACACATGTGTGTGTCACAATGGGGTAAAGACCAAAAAAAAAGAGAAGTGCTTTACTGCATATAAATTTGTTCTCTGAAGAGCTAAAATCACCTCCTTGTGCAAGTAAATGGGCTCCAGTGGACTTCAGAAATAACTGATCCGTTGCTTAGAAGAAAAAAGAAATCTCATCCAAATTAGCTGTTGTTTTAGCAGTCTAACTACGTAGCTTTCTACTGTCCACCACTAGAGGCTGCTACACACCTCATTAAATAAGCAGACAAACATGCCAATTAAGAAAGGGACAGACACTGGGGGTAGTTTGTGGTGGGACTAGAATGGGTCCAGAACAATCCTGTGTATATGTTTCTATTGTGCAAATAGACTAGGCTTATTAACTATATTACTCTAAGTCCTCCTCTGAAGCCAGAGTTCATTCTTTAGCTGTTATTGGTGAAGGGGAAACGAGAGCCCGTTTTGGGTGTCAAAGGTGATGTATGTGTATGGGGGGGGGGGCCGGCATGTGGGGTCATGTATTCCCCCAACCCCTGATTTCTGCCAGAGTTTATATGTCCTGCCCTGAATAGTGCTCTGTACCACCAGAACCTTTAAATCATGCCCACCCACTGATAAAGGTTATATTTTGTTTCTGTTGGGAGCTGAAGTCACAAGCTTGTCATTGTGGGGCTAAATTTTATTCTCCATTTCCCCAATATGAAGTGACTTTGGCAGAACTGCTCCAAGATTTATGGTGTCCTAACTGAGGGCAGAATTTGGCCTGCATTTTCAAGCACACCAGAAGATGCACACACCTTATTAAGCCCTGAAGAATTAATACCCCTTAACAAATGCATTTGATAGAAAGATGCACTAAAGCTAGAACATTTCACATCCCCAGCAAAGAATGTTAGTTGGGTTTTAGGGACAGCAGTGCAGGCTCAGTTACCTACAGGCTAATCATTGCCTGTATCTCCTGCTAGTAGGCAGTGCTTCTTTGCAGACATCTCTTATTAAAAGAGGCATGTTTTATGAGCAGGCTAAATTCCTTTGTCCCAGTACTGTTGGGGCATTTGTCGCAGTTCAGACAGCACCCTGGAAATTGATTCCATCTCACCTTTGGTAAAATGAGACATCCATGTAAATAGCAGTAGTGGTGTCGAATCTCGCAATTTTGCCAGGCTCGATGTGATCAGAAAGTGTTGGTATGTTCTTGTAAGTTACACCGAGAAGACCCGTGTTGTTATTAATCTCAGTTCTGCTGTGAGCTGCTGCTTTCACAAAACAATATACAACTTCATTCAAGCATGCTGTTGTTGTCTGCCTGGCACTTTAGGCTGCTGTGTGAGGGAACATTTTATAGGCTCAACATTTACAGTAAGTAAATATCAGCATTTTCACCAACCCCCTTCCGCTTTCCCCCAAAGCTTAGGTGTTATTTTCCCCCTTTTGCCACCAACTTGGTCTTATTATCCTGCAAAATTATGGGCTTGCTGTAAATCAAGCATTTCCAACAAAAAAGAGCCCATAGCAGGCATGCTTAGAATTTCACTTTACATTTTTCATTGTCAGTGCTGATCCAGTTCTTTTTGTTTCTGTTTTTAAGAGATAAAGCTCAATGGCCTACCCATTTCCCACACAAAAATCACCTGATATCTGTCACTATCATTTATAAGGTGTGTCTCTTTTAAAAATATCTTTCTATCTAAAATGCTCATCTGGTCCTTTTTACTGGAATGCCTTGCCATGTACCTATCCTCACAATACACTGGTAGGGTAAGGAAAAATCTTACCTCATCATACAGATGGGAAGAAAAAGAAGTAGAGAAAAACAAGGAGTCCTGTGGCACTTTTAAAGATTAACAAATTCATTAATCACATGAGCTGTTGTGGGCACAGTCCCACTTCGTCAGATTCATGAAATGGAACTGTAGTATGTTTGATGTACATACACATGCAGAGAAGGGTGAGTCACAAGGTCAATTCAAACAGTTCCAGAGGGGTAGTTTGCTAGCCTATCTCAGGAAGGCAAACAAGTTGTTTTCATTCAAATAGTGTGGAAGAGGGCCCTGTAACAGTAAGAGCTGAGATGGTGAGAATGTTAGTGGAGGGAAATTACGTTTTGGCGTGTGTTAGCCATTCCAGGGAGAGACAAAGTTACTTGCCCAACGTGTCACTGGGATTCTGTGACAGGACAGGTAAATGAATTCAAGTTTCAAGGATCCCAGGCTAGTGCCCCAACCACTAGACCACACTTCCACTCTTTTAATTCCATTTTGTGGGTTAGTTCCCTAGATCCCATCCAAGGTCTCTACCACTTGATTCATTTTTGGACTTTTCTGTTCTGGAACTAGTTGGATGCCTTGATGCCAAGATGACATTGCTACAGTTATTAACATTTGTGTTTCCATCTGAGGCTCTGAAAGGACTTCACGTGCATTGAAGTAAGTCTCACACTGTGTCCTCTGAGATGAGTATTACAATGCTTATTTGGAGCAGATAGAGTGGAAGCTGCATCACAGAAATGTTATGTATTTGCACCAAGTCACCCAGTGAGTGGCACAGCCAGAAGAAAATAATAAGCTGTCCTGATTTCTGGGTTTTTTACCTACAAGATCAGACTTCTTCTTAGAAGGCTGTCAGAAGGATACTTTTCTCTGGAGCATCAGGGAAAATTTGGGATTGGGTACAAAAATACAGGTGTTTGCTGTGAAGCTCCCATGTGAAATATTGTGGGTGAGTGTCTCTCCATATCTTACAAAATAACACCCCGTGGCTGTACATCCTAAGAATCTTTTGCCTGGGTAACATATCACCATCTGAATTTTCATTATTAGCACTGTGGTTTATTATTCGTATCTGTTACCTGCTTGATTACTCATGTATGTTACTGATAAATCTAAGTGGAATACACCTACTGTATTATTGAATGTATCAGATACTTTCTAGCGTTGCACTAATTTAAGGACTACGTGGACTGGATCAGTTGTGAAAGGGTTAAAACCAGAAGTCGCCCTAAAGACAAACAGCAGGTTAGTATATTTTAGAACTTGGAATGTATTTGAAATCCAAATTCATGCATATTAAAATGATGACTCATTCACACAAAGCACTTGAAAGTGAAAACCACCAAGTCCCGGCTCCACTGTGAAGTCTTACCAACATGAACCCAATAGCTACCTTTGGTCTTTTAGACAAACAAGAGTTACAAGCTTAAAATGACAATTGGGAGCATATTGCACTGAAGTGCTAAAACTTTGGGGCTAGATGCAATTCTGTACACTAGAGTAATGGCACTGAAGTCAGAGGGCCAGATCCTCAGTGGAACTGAGTCAATTTTCATCAGCTGAGGTTCTGGCATAGTTAAGCCATTGTTTAGTATGAACACCACCATTTGGCCAACTTGAAAAACAGGAGCTGGCAAATAAAATGTGACACAGCAAATTTCTGGTTCTCACACATGGATTGGGGAGATTAATGTAGGGCCCCAGTCTGTGTATAGAAGAGGAAGAAAGCACGCAGAGACAGGAGGCACTGCGACTGCTTTCTGTTTTATTTCAGGGCTTTTGGAATAGGATGGTTTGCTGTTACACGTTTTAGTAATTTTATGTAGCTGCTGTTTTAAAGCACCAAAGGGAACCATGATGTTCATTCCACATGTGAGATTATAAAGTAGTGAAGTGTTTGTTTGCATGGCTTGGGTAGGTAATGTCTTCTTTAAAGAGTGTGTTCTTTTATTGCATGGTAATGTTTTTTGTTGCTGGAAAGGGGCGATTGAATAAAAAAGTCTTTTTTTTAAGCTGAGATTTACAATAAGGAGCTGATTATTATAAAGATGGGCATTCAGCTACACATGCAGAAATGCGTATGCAATTGCACTCATAATTGGAAAGCACTGTGACATTCCTGTGAAAACTTACATAGGTTAATAGTTCCCACTTGCTCCTTGAACCTGCAGAATTCTTTGATTGTGTGGTTCCCTTTTTATGATGAATTTTCTATTTGAAAACACTGGTGAGTCACGTCGTCTGGATATAAAAAGGCCGCACTAGTGCAAAGAAGGCATTATGGGGGGGAAAATAATCCAAACCAAAGCAAACCAATAAACAACTCTAGATGGACAATATAATAAAGTGTGGGCCTCCTTTGTCGGCACAATTACTGTGATTATTTGTGTAATTTGGTTTACTGTATATACACATCTGGCCATTTGTGAGTGCATACATACAGTTGGGTGTGAGTGCACAGTCATGGAAGTTATGCACAGATCTGCACTCTGTTGTGCGTGTGGTTATGCATATTGTTAGAAATTAAGGCCTTCATTATTTTTCTTTTTGTTTCCAAGTGTGTTGCATGTTTTCTGCTTGATATGGAATTTTGGAAATGTTAACTAATTTGCTCTCACTAACGTACCATCAGTTGTGTGTTGTTTGATACAATAGACTAAATTCTGCCTCAAAGTATGGGAGTCAAGATTACTCAACTGATGTGAGTTGCATGTGCAGAGGTGAGCGCATAATTTAGCTCATAATGTATATGTAGAAGAAGTAAAATATTTTGATAACCAATTTTTGTCCTCCTTATTTCTTTGCCTTGATGCTGTTTTCCTCTTCTGAAACATGTTCCCCTCTTCATTCTGTTCAAGAAAGGTTTTCAGTCCATTTAAACACCTCCTGCAATTTTTCCAGTGCTTATAGGTTTATGATACGTGTTGTTCTTGAACCCCATTGACTTACTTGTGCCATTTCATAATCGCCATTCATTTCCCCCATTTTATGGTTTAAAATATAGGTGCTTCCCTCATTTCATGTCTTTGAAACACCAGTTCTCTAGCAGATGCATTCGTTTATCTTGGGATGAATATATCATGGACACAAGCACACGTCTATAGAGGTCAAAGTTTTGTTTTGCAAAAGATTTTGAGATTTTGAAATTTGGCTTCATTCCATTTAGGCACCAAACATAAAAAAATTAAAATTTTCTCTGAAAGAAACCTCTGGGGGAAAAAAATTGTATTGGGTTAATTAAGATGTTCTGCTTCGATTTTGATTTTGCATTATTTATAGTGTATACTAAAAACATTTCATGCATAAGATGAAGTGGGATTCTGCCTACGAAAGTTCATGCGACAAATACATTTGTTAGTCTTTAAAAGTGTCATGGGCCTCCTTGTTTGTTTTGCTCAACTAAACTAGCAGGGCTACTTTGCTGGAACTAAAACTATTTTTTTTTTAAGTCTAAATGAAAAGCTTTTTTTAAAATGAAAAATTGAAACATTTCAGCATTGTGCAAACTTTTCCCCACTTTTCTTCTGAGACCAATTCCAGCAAAATCGATCTAGCTTTTCAAAATATTCTGCTTTTGATGAAACTGTATTCTGACAGACCATGGTTCCTGCTGAAGTTTCTCCAACCAGCTCCAGGGCTTCAAAATCATAAACCTCCTGTCTTCCCATATTACAATTTCCAAAAAGTAGATGAAATATTATAGGAACTAGATGTTCTGGGAGTTTGATAGTAGAAGACATTATACTTCATCAGAAGACACAGAAGACTCTCAGCTATGCTGAAAGTTTTATCTTATTCATAGGTAAAACATTTTGATCTTTTTTAAAAAAAATTCTATTGCAAAATCAGATCCTTATTTGATCAAATACCACTTTTGCGTTAACTGTGATCTTGCATTATCCAGTTTTGGCAGTTTTCCTCACCCACATGCTCTAAGCCAGAATGACTTCCATTTGCACTAAGGCCCTTCACTCTAGTAGAGTAAATCACTTTTGGACCCTTTTACACTGCCAGAACGCAGTATAAGGGTCTTGATGTAAATTAAATTAGTCCCTCAGCCATATGATATGCAGTTGTATAGTAAGCAGGTGTCAATCTAATTTGAATGTTTAGTTTTTTCAGAGAATTTAGATGCCCTGGTTGCAGTTAGAACAATCCTTCAGTCTTTTTATCACATACAGTCTATGTGATCTTGTCAGCACATCATCATCGGTGTATGTGCAGTGTGTCTAGCCATTTAATGGTATCATCATCAGACAGGTGGAGAACTGATAACTCTCTGTCGAAATAAGTCAGTGGGCACTTGACAAGGATATGCAACATAGTCTGAAGTTGACAGCAGCTGCATTATGGGTCATTAGAAACCAGCACATTAAAACATTTCACAAATCCCAACTAATTAATCCTTGGACTAATTCTATTAGGTGGGTGAGTGCTATCACCTTCATTTTAGACCTGAATAATTATTGAGTCCTAGAAAGGTTAAGGCACAAAAGGAGTCAGTGTCAATGCTAGGAATTTTCAGCTCCTTTGGCTGAGTTCAGACCAGTAGACTCTATTGGTAACATTTTTGTGAAAAGAATCTGTTTTTGGTGCCAGCTCAGAATATCTGTTTTCTTCCCTTCAGACATTACTCTGAAGTGGATTCTAGGGGATAGACACTAGCTTGGGTGGCAGTTATGGAATCTTATATAGTCTTTAATCAGCCCCTTTGTTCTTTGTATTATCGCTAGCAAGCAAATGATGGTTTCATTTTTGTGTAATCCCAGGGAAATTTCATTTTTGAGTGATCCCAGGGCAATTCACCTATCATCTCTGCCAGAATGTCAGGGGAAGTTGTTAATAATGTTGGTTGGAAATTTTTTGTTGAAACACTTTTTTCGATGCTATTTTCATCTAAACCAACATGTTCAGCAAAGGTGCTAATGTTGAGGAAATGTTATTTTGAAAAACATAAATGAAGCCTTTAGATAATGTCAGTTTCCTAGTGGACTATTCTGATTTTTTTCATTTTAAAACAAACTGTTTGAAATGAAAGTCATGCTGATGTAAAGTTTAAAAATTCAAAATCAGAATAAAACTTTTCAATTTTATCAAAATAATGTGTTTCAATTTATCCAAAATTAATTTTGTTTTATGTGAAATGTTGAATTTTCTTTTTTAGTCACTCTGTTTTGGAATAAAAGTTAATTGGGTTTTTTGTTCATTTGTTAACTTTGGTTTTTTTTAATCACAGAAGTTTCCATCATCCGTAGATTCAGTTGCCACCCAGCTTTAATTGTATGTCTCTTTCCACATGTGGATCTCTTGAATGGCAGGTATCATAGCAGCACTGCTTCCATACTCCTAAACTAAGCAAAATTAGCAGCCTTCAAAATAAGAAGAGGGACATACTAGCACTTCATTATTATTGGAACCCCAGTCATACACTAGGACTTCATTGTGCTAGGTGCTGTACAGAAACATAGAATGAGATAGTCTCTACCCTGAGGATCTTGATCCATGATTTGTATTTCAGTAGTCAGTAGCTCACAAGCAGAGAAAAGACGCTGTGCTGTGATCCCAGTTACACTGGATTCAATTCCAAGTGGCTCCATTGAATGGTATTGCTTCAAATTAATGGCACATAAGTGGAATCAGTCCAGCTCCAAGTGGCAATATTTGTCTTCCCAGTACATTTCTTTAGCAAATTCCTCTGTTGTTTAGACAATGTTTTTTAAGCAGTGTGCTTTTGCTGCTGTTTTCTGCAGCCCTGCAGGGTGAGGTTTTTGTGCGAAGATGATGCCTTGCTTTGCATACTTGTCTCTGAGGAGAAAGGGACTATTGATGGCATTTCAGCATCTATTTCATATTGTTCTGTGTGAATAGCAGGATCCGATGATTGAAATCTAATACCTGGGAACCCAAATGAATTGTTTGCCTTCTCATGGAATGTTGTGCATCTGCATTTCCTTCTTACTTGCACAAGCACGTGTGCATGCACGCACGCACACACACGCACACACATGCACACAGGGGCTTCATAATACAGCAAATTGCTTATACATATGTAAGCAAATATCTTCTCAAATTATCTGTTATCTCCAAATGGGGTGTGATGCTTGTTGTTCAAGAGGGCGAGGTTGCCTTTCAATCTGCTGAGGCCGGCCTGACACCAAAAATAAACAGCATAAGCCTGGAATGGTTGTCGCAAGGGGCAGAGAGAACTTGTCAGGCGGGAGTGTGTGAGCCGGCAAGATGATAATGTGGCATGACACTTCTGAAATGAGACACCGGTTGCCATGGTGAGGAGTCAGGAGGGACTATCTCTCCAGAGGCTGAAATAAAACATGCTTTAAATGATGTTTGATTAGAATTTAGATCATGTAGCTGAGTGGCTGGATCCATTTCTTCCAACACCCCCCCCCCGCCCCCCCATCATCATCGTCTTCAGCTGCCGGCAGAGTTCACTTTCAAAAGAAAGGGTGCTGGACTCTGAAAAGCCCAATCTACAAAACAAAACAAAACCCCTTCACCACCACCTCAAACACATTGAGAGATTACTTAGTTCCATGCCCAGTCCATTATGCTTCTTGCTAAGTCTTCCTGCATTTTCCACTCAAGTCCATCATAGTTTAAGCCAGTTAAAAATGATTCCTTCTGTTCTGAAAAACACTTAATCAATACCACGCTGAGAATATATCCCTCTTCTTAGTTTGTTTTCTCTGATGGGTGTACTCAAGGTATCCGTCACCCTGTTAATGTACGTTAAAAATACAGCCTATCAGGGATTAGGTACAAGGTTCTTCTTGTCCTCTTAGTATTAAAGAAAGTGTGTGTGTGAGAGAGGGAGATTCGAAACACTAAAAGGAACTTGAAAGAGAGAGAAAAATTGAGAGGACAATGCAAAATGAGCACAGAGATTGTAAATGGAATGAGAGAGCTTTTATATTTCTTCACAGTTTTATTTGAAGAACACACCTCAACTAATTCTTAGTTTCTTTATGACTAGAGAGAGAAGCAATAACTGGGAAGGCTGAATCGCTTAGAGGCTGACTCTGAGCTTTTTACTTTCACTTAGCTAGTGGAGATGGCTGAATAGTTAAAAAAAGAAACTGCTTGTCATATAAGGTATGCGGTGATTGTTACCTTTCCTCATCGCCTAAATCATTTGACAAATACTATTCTATCAGTCACAGAGACGCTGGGATACTGACAGAAGCATTTGTGGGGAGAATTGTTTGGTCTAATAGCAAATGCATAGATGATGTATTTAAGGGGCGTTCTACATGCTAATCACCTGTGGGCCAGATGCTCAGCTAGTGTAAATTAGGAAAGCTCCAGCTATCCCAGTTTACACCAGCAGAGGATGTGAACCTGAAAGTTGATGGCCCCTGGATGACAGTGACTGGCAGTTATTATTATGTGTTATGATGGCTTTTTGGTAGCCTAGGTGAAATGAGTTCAAACATCTCTCTCTGCCCTCGCTGGCTGTGTGTCCAGGTCACTTGAACCACCGTCACAGATGGCCCTCGGCAGTCCCAACAGTGAGGCCAAGGACTGAACAAGCATAGAGACTACTATCGTGTTTCTTCCATGAAGAGCTATAGATGTGTGGTGTTGGCCCTAGGCCACTGAAGATTTTGTGTATGATAGCAAAATTCTTATACAGTGGTTCTGGCTTGTGCTTCGTGAACTAAATTCCTACATGCTCCTTAAAACCCAGCTTCCCCTTGACCACGCATTTTAATTATGATCATTTACATTGGCAAATCACGTGGTTACACCAGTGCAAGTAAGAGTGCCAGTGTGACAACAGTTGCATTCGCCTTGCTATTAAAAATCCAGCCTGGGAGAGCTCTGATTACCTCTGTTACTGAGTCTTGTGTGTATTTATCAAAGGAGAAATACAGTGGCTTTGCAGGAGACGGAGGGTATCCTAGGAGCCATGGAATGCCCTGTAATTTATGAAAGACAAAAAGGTACATTAGATATTGTTAGAATACATAATAATCCCTTGGCAATAATTTGTTCAGCTTACAAGGTTAGGGTCTCCATAATTCTTGATTGAACAGTAATGAAGGCTACTGATATTCATTATATACGTTTGTGTACATTAGAAGTGCCTGTGAATATATGGATTTTGGGCCTTCCTCCCACTATGCATGCTATTCAGGGAGCTACCAAGATGGTCCTGTTGGGTGGACTCCTTGTCCAACACTGATAAATAGACCATGCTTCTGCACCCTCAGAACTGAGGCCACCGGATGGCTTAGGGTCATAAAAGAAGCGTTCATAACGTATCTATTTAGAAAAAAAAGTTGGCTTAAATTTTCAGAACTGATTAGTGACTTCAGTAAGGGTGCCCAATTCCCTTTGAAAAATCTCAGCCTTCATGCATGAGTTTCTCCATTTGTGACTGGTTGATTTTAATATGAGAACCTTGGGATACCTTAAAAGGCCTGATTTTTAGATGGTAGGTTGCCTATCAATTTTTAAAAATAAGACTTTAAGTTGTCTTGAGCTGGGATTTCAAAACTTTTAGTTCCCCAGAATCAGTAGCTGCTTTTGCAAAGGCTTGGCTGTTAGTCTTTTTGGTCTTTGCTTTGGCGAAATCATAACTTCTTATAGGTTGGGATTTTCAAGAACACCAAAGTGACTGAAGACTTTCAATGGATTTTGTGCTAATGCATTACATACAAGCTTCTGAAATTTCCACTTAAAAATTCATCAACTATTTCTAAGTAACTTCTGAGAATTCTGATGACCCAGACTGGGTGATTTTTTGGGATCTGGGTGGTTTATTTTATTCAAATTTAAATTTGAATAGTAATTGCTATTGCCCAGCCAGGTTAGTATCCTTTTCTTTGCCTTCATTGCTTGGGTTGGCCTTGGGGATTTTAAAACATCAGCCTTTTTTAAATGAGTTCCCTTGCTCAGTTTGGAGTTCAAATATTCCAATATGACTGCAGCCATATGGGGTAATAAAGCTTCTTGAAAGTTTCTCTGCTTCTGCCTTCTTCCTAATATAAGAGGGACCAGGGATTGTAATAATCATATCCAGGTCTAAATGTGAGAAGAACCTAAATCCAAAGTAGAAAGGAGAAGGTCCTTTTGGAAGAGCAGTAAGCAAATAGAGAGAGTATATGGGTGGAAAAGCAATCTTTCCTCTATGGAGAATGCTCGGAATGTGTGGATCGGAAGGCAGAAGGAGTATAGCCATTCACAATGAAATAAGAAAGTTAGGCTGAAAATGAAAATGAAAGGGAGCATGAGGTAAGAAGCTCCACAGTAACTCTTAATTAAGGGTTGCTCTGAGAATAAGTTGAGTGATAAGCAGATCAGTAGAAATGAAGAAAACAAGCATCATTTTGAACCAGGGAGACATTGTAACAAGCTGTTTATGAATAGGTTTCATCAGCTAAAGATGGGCAGGAGCCTCACAACATACCCCAGACATGTTTTTGTTCAGCCTATTGCAATATATATTCTGTTAAAAACTGTTGATAAAAGTCAGGAGCAGGGAAGGGGGTTAATATTACATAACTAGTGGGATTTTTTTCTGCATGGTAGTTAGACAATGCATATGTGAAACAAGGTGCTTAGGGTAGAACAAAGTCAGTGGAGGTTACAAAAAGGAGAGCAGATTTCCCCAAAACTCGTGATTAACCTTTCAGTTATATTCACCAACCTGATACCTACTGTGCTCCTGATTCTTTGCCCTGCCCCACCTCACCCCACGCCCACGGCATCCCTGGCCATGGTTATGAAGAAGCTGAAAAAAAGAGAAATCACCCAGCCCCCTTTATTGCATTCCAGGCTCTGGCTTCCAATCAGCAAATAGGTCCAACAGAGTGAGAAGTTAATTAAAACTCTGTTCACGATACGGTGTTCTTCTGATCCTCAAAGGGCCAGCCACATTACCAGATCAATACTAGTTTGTATCTTACTCAAAATACCATGATGCTGGCCAATCTGTTAGTATCTAAAACTAAATGGGTATTAGAAAAGAAACGTTCCAAAGGGGCAGCAGTGTTAGTCGAGTAAGCCAAAAAGCCCAAGGAGTCTTGTGGCACTTAAAGACTAACAGAAAAGAAAAAAACTTAAATGATCAAAGAAATCAGGTACATGGATTTGGCTTCAGAGTCCACGTCTTGGGTTCCTAGGAGCACTGGTAAGTTTGCAGGCTTGTAAAGGCCCACTAGAATCCATCAGTCCTTTGTTCAAAGTATCAGTTTGTAGAGAAGCTCCTTCAGAGGTGAGAAGCAGGGTTGAAGATAAAATGGAGATGATGCAGTTGGCTTTTCATATATTCTGCCATATGGCATGTACCTACTGTGTCCCAAATACATGCTTACTGTACATGGGCATGGAAAAGTATTTGGAGTGCCCTGTCCATAGGCATGTCCCTACATGTCCTACTGGCTCTCAGGTGTGGCGCCTGGATTCGTTCTGTGGGTTCATTGTACAGCTGATTGCCCTTGTCAAGCAGGCTATGAAGTGCTGATGCCAGTCTGTCTGGGAACATCACCCAGATACACAGGATAAGTTAGAAATACCAGTATACCCCACATATGTGTAACTCACAGTTTAAAGATACTATCTACATATAAACAAGCTTATCAGATTTAATGAGGTTCCAGAGGGTAGCCCTGTTAGTCTAGCTCAGCAAAACAAACAAGGAGGCCTGTGGCACTTTTAAAAACAAATAAACAAACTGTTAAGGTGCCACAGGCCTCCTTGTTTGTATTTAGCAAAGCAAACCTTTTCCACTGATACCTTACTTGGCATACTTGAAGAATTCACTGCAATTTTGGAATACTGATATCAAAACTATTATAAATGGTCACCCATGTTCCCTACAGTGTCACAGTGCACTTTGCATGATGCTGTTAAAGCCACTTTAAGTAATGTTTGCTATGCTTACTGTGGTGTGATCTGCTAAATAACATAGGCCATCCATACCATGGACTTTAGTTGCTATCGATGCAGAAATTAATCTTAAAATGCTACAAGAGTCCAGGGTTGCTGATTATGGTTGGCTGACAAATGCACAGAACCGTCATGCTTCTACGTTTTATTCATCTAATAATGGGCCTATTTTCTAAGGTCCTAAGAAAGGATAAAGCCTCCCTTTAAAAAGAATGAGGGAGTTACAATTCACATGAGGGCTATTAGTGCGGTGCTTGATAGAAGATTGAACACTTGGGTTTTGAGGTGGTAGAAAAATGGCAAAACAAGAACAAAAAGCAAAAGTCCCTTGAAAAAGTTTGCGGAAACTAAAAAAATGAAAATCTGTTAAAATTGTGAAAATGTCAAATTATCTAACCCCACCTACTTCAGTTAAAGAAACTTACTTTTGTCCTGCAATGGGGTTTGCTGTTGGTTACAGTCTAGTTTTGGCTAGCCTGTCAAAAGAAATCAGTACCCAGCAGGTCCTATTGAGAATAATAGGAGCTGCTGAATTCTGAGCTAAACTGAAACAGGAGGTAAAATCTTGGCCCTACTGAAGTCAATGGGAATTTTGCAGCATACTTCAGTGGGGTCAGAATTTCACTGTTCAACTGTATTGATGTGTGGTTTTAGCTGGTTTTTTTTTTTTTTTTGGCCCTGTTCTTAACAGACATTATTATAGTTCAGATCATCAACAGATATAAATCAGTGTGCTCCACTGAAGTCAGTGGAGCTATGCCAATTTACAACAAGCTCTCGATCACTTTCTGTACCACTTTATCTTTTTTTAATGGGGGGAGGGGCAGTGATTCTGTGATTGTGTTCCCAACTGTCAGCGTTATTTAGCAGCAGAAGACCATTTTGATTACACTATGGATCTGCAAGCTTCACTCACACATCCCTCCAAGAATGCCTGATTTCTCTGTGGCCCAACAGTGTCTATTCTACATACCAAACCGGAATGGTTGTAATTTAGCTTCCAGTTACAGAACTCTATAGGATGGTTAACAAAAACCTATAGAAAAAAATCTCATTTGCTGTTAAATTCCATATATTCTTATAGTAACTTCTATGGAATCCCATTAAAATTTCTCTCAAACCTTATTGGCTTGACACTTATTAAAATCTGTAGGACTGTTCATAAGGGAATTCTTTATGTTTCCATCTTCTATCACATTAGATTTTTTATGCCTTTTCCTCTGCCTAAGTGTCTTTTCCTCGGTCAATGCTTTCAACAGTTCACCACACATTCTGCCATGTGCTACCACAGCGCACAGCTCTTCTGAGCCCACATCAGGTGTCAAATCTTTAGTATGATTTCCTGAGTGTTTGACTAATCAATGCAGCACATCATCATGAAGGATAATTTTACCCTCTGGCACTTCAGGGACAGTACAATGAGGCCTGATGTTTTCCATTTTTTTATCTTCTACAAGAATCTACATTTTTAGTCCTAGCTAATTGATTTAAGTACATGGAGGAGGGTTCCTTCCAGTATATTGGATATTAATGAATTCTAGTGCTCTAGCATGGCTGTGTGTTTAGAGATTCAATATACTGTCATTCTGACCTTTCAGAAGCTGGGAAAAAACATTAGGAGCAGCATGTTGATTCATGTGGAGACCAGTGTCAGGGGCAGGTTTGAATTGTTTCATTTGGTTGGGAATGAGGATTTACTTCAGGAACAGTGATACTCTAAACTTCTACCATCCTTTCCACCTGTGGCACTTGATGCATTTACCAGGTCTTCACAATTAGCCTGTAAGAGATAGGGAGTAGCATTACCTCATTTCACAAATGCTGAAACTGAGGCATGTGGGCTGGATTTTCAAAAGGGAATCGGGCCCCTGATTCCTTTACACTCTGGAATGTTTAAAGAAGTGTAAGTGGCTTGGCTGCTGAGGAATTCTGTGGCAGAACCAGGAGCCCAGGCCAGGTCTGCTGGCTTCTAGTCTTATGTTTTCATCACAAAACCATTTTTGCTTTTCTACTTCCTCAAGAGGTTATGGATCCAGGTTTTGTTTGGAGGATAATTGCTCAACCACCTTACTTTGAAGGTCTTCAGTGAGAACCCGTGGGGTGGGTGAGTTTCTTTCATATCTTCCCAAATTTAGCTGTAGTCCTACTCTGCATATGTAAGCAAAATATCACCATGGCTAATCTCAGATAGATAGATGTATCCCTTAGAGATCATGGACCAAACCCTCAGCTTGTGTAAACAGACATGACTCCACTGAAGCCAATGGAGTGATTCCAGTTCTTCCTGGCAAAGAATGTGGTCCCTTGAATGTCACTGTCTAATTGGAGCCAGCACTGGAAGTCTCAAATGAGCAATTTGTATATTTCTGCTCTATTTTGGCAAAATCACCTAGAGTTATTCTTGTTTTATTATTTTTAGTGATGGCAGCAGCCTTATGACAAATTTGTTTAGGGTTAGACCTGTTCATAAATTAAGTGGCAGATAAAATTTAATTTTTCTTATAAGAAATGCCTTTAGCTCCTTAAATTGCTCATTTAACATCACTGAAAAGTAATACTCCACTTTAGAATGGACATCGTATTAACTTTAAAAGGTCTATTTAAAGTGACAGTTGTCAGTGAGTGAAAGCCAGATATGGTAATTCTGAGTTACAAATCAGAGTGAGGAAACCGAAGAATGGACAACCTTGTTAACACAAGCACGACGGAGGAAGCACTGGGGTCAGAGTGCCAGCACAGAAAGGAATAAAGACACAGCACCAAAAATATGTCCTATAATTAGGGCAGCTGTAAGAGTCAAGGTTGAAGATTCTTCACCATGACATGTCTGATATAGAAAAAGTGATGGCCGAGAGTAATCACTTACAAGCATTGAGCCTTAAAGGAGCAGCACCTCATTTGTCCTGTGTGTAGGGGGTGAAGGGTGAGAGAAGACAAGACAAAGGAAGAAAGGGACTTGTGAGCAGTGGAATGCAGAACAGACTGGTATTGAAGGTGGTGCAGGCTTGGGAAACTGCAGATCTGTTTCTAATATTCAAAGGGGGCAGCAAGAGAACTGATTGCTTAACAAAGAGATTTTTCTGACAAAGGTGGAGTGGAGTTATATTCCAGGATTCCAGTTATGGACCCAGTTCTGCCTTTGTGCCAGTAACTGTGGTGGAGTTATTCCAGGTTCACAGCAGAGTTAGGGAGAGTGGAGCTGATATAATAAGCATGGGCTACTTAGAGGTATTTTTATAAAATGGGAGGTGGGTTAATAACAGAAGTGTTTGTGGGTACAGATTTCACTAGATGCCCCAAAATACAAGAAGGTAACAAGTTGATCTGGAAATGGGAAGAAAGGAGGGTTCAATGGAGTGTGCACATGATGGGACATGTCAGGTGTTCGAATGACATCAAAATTGCCAGACTTAATTCACATTAACAGATGTTATACAGGGCACAGCCAAATTCAGTGACTGAGAATAGGATCAGTCAATCGGACACAAACTTTCTATCTCCCTCCCTATCTCTTCATGAAATTCAGTTGTTCATGAAAGTGCAGCACTAAAAATTACCCATGCCCTCAATGATACCTTACAGAGAGGTCCCATCTTGTCCAGCCTGTATGGAAGTGACGGTGTCCGTCACCCTACACACGTCCCACAACAGTACAGGAGTCTCTGCATGGGGTCAAGACAGGGCTGGCTCTAGATCAAATGGCACCCCAGGCGAGGAGCAAATCTGGTGCCTCCCCTCCTCCATTTGTTAAACTTTTGAATGCCTTATATTTTATTGCATTTGTAGCCCATTTCATGACTTGGATGCATGGTTTGCATGCATTATTTATTACTGTCATATAAGACGATAAACCAGCGTGGTAGGATATGTAAATCAATATTTATTCATGCCATCAGTAAGCAAATAAAAAAATTAGTATACTCTAGGATTATAGAAACTTTTTAATTTAGAGAATAACTGAAATGTACCAGCATCAAGAAACTGAACTATGCACCAACTTCGGGTGGACCAGTATTAAACAGGGTTACGGTAGGTGAAGATTAACCCTAGTCCTTTAGTTAAAAGATAGTATAACAAGGCTTGTGCTCCCCTCCCCTCCAAACCCATCACCTCAAGTGGCCATCCTGATCTCTTGTGCTTAAATTGGGCCATGGGTCAGGATGCATAGAGATAACAGGCCCTGTGGTGTTGACATGGAAAAGCTCATAGAACTTGGACTGTGTTATTGGATCTGTGGAGTCCTTACCCTTGATGCAGCTGTTGTTAGTGGGAGACCCCTGGCAACATGGCTGAATGGGAACATTGCTGTGGGAAGATCTGTCACTTTGGTGCAAACCCTTTTTCCCAAATACATACAGCTTCCTGGGGACTCCAAGGGATCCATACAGATCCTTGGAGATCCTCCAGGTTTCTGATTCATTCCGTGGGCTCCCAATGCAACAGTCAGGGAGAAACTTCAGCAGGGTGTCCTAGCAAAAGATTTCCTTTTCTTTAGCTACCTTCTTCGGATCTTTCATGGGAAGGAGGATCCAAACCGGTGCTTAGGGAGGTGTGAAGTAGACACCTGTTATGGCAGCCCTGCATCTTCACTGCATGATCCCCTAAAAGTATAAAAGAAATTAGCCTTGGATACATGTCTTAAGCCCAGAATACTCACCTCCATTCTTTAAAATACCTATTTACTTGAAATAGCAACATGGAAAAGAAATACCCAACCTGATATGAATTATCACCAAGGACCTTGCTCTGCAATTAGAAGTATTTTTGGCTTAGTCTTCTTCCAGATGATACATTGTTTTGGTTACCAGACAGGCCTTTCATAATGAGACAGTTCTTTGCTTAAGCTGAAATATTTTTGAGAGGCGTTAACATCTTGGAGAAAGAACAGAGAGGTGGATTGTTTCATTCTGGTTTGGGTCTTCCCTCTGCTGTCATAGATTAGTTCTGCGCTTTACTTTCATGTGTCAAACTTTAGAAACAAAGAGCACCAAATGACACCCCTTGAATCTCAGGACATGTGCTACACTTATTTTGCATTCATTTCACAGCGGGCGGGCACTGCCTGGCTGAGAGAGGCTCCCTAGTGGAAGACACTGTTCTCACTCTCCTGGAAACCCTCTCCTGGAAAAGAACACCACTGTATCAGCAGAAAAAGAGTTTTCTTTCTCAGCAAGGGCTCTGATTCAACCAACTTCTCCATGCAGCCCCCTTTGTCAGTTAGTTTATTTTTGCCTTTGTCTTCTTTGACCTGTACTTGGGGAGGCTAATTCGATTTTCCATTGAGAGGTGCAGATATCTATATTATTTTCCTAAAACTCCAGAGAATATGATACATTTCTTTTTATTGCTTCCAGCCATGTTATTTAAAGTAATTAACCTTAATTTATAAATTTTTATATCAAACTGCCTTTTAACTTTTAGAACTGGCAGGAGAAGTCCATTTCCCAGGGCTCCTAATAGTTCTCCATTTAATCAAAATTCATCCATCAGATTTCAGTGTTAAATCATCTTTTAATTGGGAGTTACATTCTGGTTAATAGTTTTATAATTCGCCGCCTCTAATAGTTTTTACCACAGGGATCTACTCCATTTTTTCTCACTCTATTATTCCTGGTGTTCAGCAGGGACATTTTAAAAACCTTCACTTCCCCTGCCTCTTCTGTTCGTTGTCTTTGTTCTTTGTGATCTCATTAATTCCTGGTAGCAAGTTCCCTTTCTCCTCATTACTGGAGCGTAACTACCTTTATCACCTGCTGAAGCCTTGCTCATTTCTACAAGTGCTCTCTGGTTTTTTTCCTCTCTAAAAAATAACAACCTGAGAGTTAGTTCAGCAAAGGAGGCTATGTGTGCTGTGTACAGTACTGAAACCTGGACATTATTTTGACTGTAAACTCTTTAGGGCAGTCTTTTACAGTTTGTACAGCATGAGCCACCATGAGGTCTTGATCTCAATTAGTTTCTAGGCTCTGTCATAATACAAATAATATTAATCCTATAAAAGAAAAATCCCACTTGTCTGGCAGGAATTCAGGGTCTTCTTTTTCAGGAGCCCATTGTTACTAAGTGGAATTCTCCCCGCAAGAAAGAATGGGACAAAGCGGAGTTTTAATGATGTAGGACTGTGAGTGCATGTTTACATTGATTTTGAATGACCCTTGTGTGATAAACCTTGCTAACCCACACACTGTTGTCCACTAACCTGGGTTCCATGCAGGAGGGGAGCTGACAGAATTTGGGTGATTTGTGTGTTGGGAGCCAGGGGGCTCAAGCACCATCATCTCTTGATAAGCTTTTGCAGAAAGTACACTTAGTACTTTGCAAATCAGTATGAGTAAGAAAGATAGCTGTTCCCTCCATTTGTGTTAAAATCTCAGTACACTGCAGCTGAGGTACAATATAAAATGTGTTGCTATCTGTATGAAGTGCTTTGAGATCCTCCGGTGAAAAGCATTGTAGAAGTGCAGAACATTAGCTTTGTAATGAACATTCTGACCACTGCCCTCTGCTGCATAGAATCAGAACTGCTCTACTGTGTGTCATAAGTAAGCCCTGCCTTATACACAGCTAATGGGGTGTCCTGTTCTGTTCAAGTAGTAGAATCCTGTGTTTTGGGAGTAGAAGGAAGTGAGCTCTTTGTGTGGCCATAAAGTATCTGAGTGGTCACAAAATGCAGAACAGATATAGCTGGGAAGTGGATTTGCTACAGTAATTTTCAAAAACGGTCTGGCAAATGAGTGTTCTGTGTTCTAAAAAACCCCAACAGCCTCCTCTTTTTTATTTTTTATTTTTTTTAATAATTTGCATCGCATTTTCCCCTTCTCTTCCACGGAGCTGGGTTCCCTTACAGGCGATTCAAACCACTGCTACCTCAAACCAGAAATGACTGCTTAGTACTTTTTGTTTTTGTTGTAATCAGGTGTGGACCTGATGTGGCACCCATTCACACCACTCTTACTTGGAGCAACTCTGTTGATATGAGGGGGCTTGCTCTTGATTTACATCAGTGCTGCTGAGCTCAGAAGCAGACTCTTATGTGTAATTTTTAATACCATGACCTGGATCATTTGCATGTGAACTCCACAGCCTCGGGCCTCATTGTCAAGCACAAAGCATGCAAATACCTCTCTCAGTGCTGCTTAGGAGTTAGAACAGACCTGCAGTCTCCAGATCTCCTAACAAATCCATAAAAAAGAGCCAGTGGAGAAGTAAATAACAGCGTATCTGAGGCAATAAAACCAAGCCTGTTGTTCTTCAAAAAATGCCTAGAATTAGTGTAAAATTACATCTGAAACCTTAATCCTCCAAGGGCTGATTCTCAATTTGCAGATCCACAAAACCACTGCAAATTACACAACCAATCCTCCTGACAGTCTTATAGGAATATGTTATATTGACTACCCAAAGTCAGCCACTCCGCGAGGAAGAGTGCATTGTAAAGTGCCATCGGTAAAAGAAGAAACACGATCTACTGAGGTTTATATTGTCGTCTCTTGTACACTCCTGTGGCAACATTCCCTGTATAACATTATGTAGGGAAAATAGGCTGGACAAGTGTGAACAGAATTATCTTACAATTACATAGATTCTCAGAATAACTATAACATTGTCCACAGCAATTTTTATGTCTCCATAAAGCACTAGGGCTGCCATATTCTTTTAGACCTTTCCTTCCCTCCCCTCATGCGGTAATGTAATATCATTTCCCGCTTAAAGTGTGCGTCTGCACAGAAATCTGATATGACAATGATTACAAAATACTCCAGCTGTTTTAATTGTCTGGTGTTGAGATCACATCACCAGAAACAGACAAGATCTTATCTCATATATGACTTCAATCCTGCTTGATTGTTGCAATATTTATGTTAATAAGGATAGCAGACAATAGCCATGTATTAAGTCCTCAGCTCTGGTGACTACATTGGGAAGAAAACAATCATTTCACAGACTGCTGGCCACCTTTCTCTTTGAGTGCAGTGGCAAATAAATAATCACAGGTTTAGCTTTTAGCTAGGTACACGGCTATGTCTAAGGAGATTTTAGGTCTGGAATTTAGATGTTTGATTTCTTATGAAAAAGATTATAGTAACTCAGCAGCTAAAAGGTCCCCAAAGCTTGGGACTGTATCTGAAAGAATTACCATAGAAATCTAAGCTGATATTTTGCCTCCTTTACGCATAGCAGGCATATTATTATCTACTCTTTTGTAGTAGCTGCAAACATTTACTTGGAGAGACCTTATTGTCAATGAATTTTTGACAGAGGTCAGAGTATTTCTGAGTGAGACTAAAAGAGGTCTGAGACTTGTATCGAAAGACCAACAGCATTGACAATAGCCTGTTTACCCACCCTGCACAGTGGAAAAATGAATTAGAAGTGTTTGCAAGATGTTTGTAGCGTGCACACGCTTTGAATGCTTTTGGTTATGATCATGTGATTGTTGGTGCAAGGTGCTTCTTCTTGTGGCATGTCTGTGTTGAGGAGAGGAAGACGAGAGTATTGCAACTGGTAGTAGCTCTTTTGCTTGGAACCTTTTGCGGGTAGATACGTTTTTTAGCAAAATTGCAGCTAAGTATAAGGCTGTCTCCCCACAAGTCTCCTTTCTGAAATCTCTCAGTGGTACTGTTCCTTTGGTGCTAACAGTCAGCAAGTCCCATTTGGATGAGATCTAGATTTCATGGGGGTATTGTCTGTGATGGGGTGGCCAAACTTACGGAACTCAAGAGCCACACGAGTTGATTATTAAACCTTTGAGTGCTGAACTGAGGCATATAGCCATATTTTACCTACTCCAAAATTTCTAAGTTTAAAATTCATTGCATGCTTTAATTTTATTGTAAAAAGAAGGCAAATATTGATCCAACTAATGTCAGATTCTAATAATTACTTAAGGTTACCATGAAAACTAGGCCTACCTATACAGTAAAAACACAGCTTCTCCCTGGTGTCCCAACCATGCCGCTGCTTCTCCTCACCCCCTCCAACCATGCCACGCTTCTCTGCACCATCCCCAGGGCCCCAACCATGCCACCACTTCCTGCTGTCTCTGACCATGCAGTGCTTCTCCGCACCATCCCCGACCATGCCATACTTCTCCCCACCATGCTTTTCTGCACGCGGCACTTCTTCTTTGAAGAGCCACAGTTTGGCCATGCCTGGTTTAAACTAACGCTTCTCTCCCCACAAAATCTAGTAAAGGCAAGAAAGCTCTGGAATGAACTCCTCCATTCTTTTTCTGTCATCATGCCAATATTCTCCAGAGGAGATGGATACTGTGAAGTATTTGCTTCATTTAGCAATGTATTTGTCTGTGCAGTTTTTAAAAAATATGGCCAAATAATAAGGCTAGGGTTTTCAAAGGTCCATAAGAAAGGTGAGCACCCAACTCCCATTGAAAGTCAGTGGAATTTGAGGGCATAACTTCCCTTGGGCCCTGTAAGCAGTTCTCCTCACAGCTGTTGCAACCCTCACTCTTTGCCTCAGTTTTCAAGCTGTGACAGAGAGGTCAGAGGTCCATGCTGTATGGTCAGCATATAGCAAGGGTCTCAAACATGCAGCCCGTGGGCCACATGTGGCCCCTAAAGCTATTTGCTGCAGCCCGCAACAACACAATTGCTACTGATATTTGCAATATCATTGTATGAAAAGGTTTCAGTGGTGTGGCCCGCAGGCTAACATACTGATCTTCATGCGGCTCTGTACTAGTCCTCATGTGGCCCTCATGGTGATTTGAGTTTGAGACCCCTGGTGTATAGCCTTCACACAGTTAAATAATAAGCAACTCAGAATCAGACTGTCCTCACTTTTAAACAAACGAATATAAAAGAGATGCAGTTACTTGCTGTTGTTTAAGACCAGGACTTGACATGCTTCCAGGTTAGCACTGGGGAGCTCTGCCACCACTGCCCTGGAGTCAGAGAAAGCATGCAAAGCTTGAAATGGTCTGTTGGCTCCTTATTGGTCTGTGTCCTTGTGGCCTTTCTATGCATCTAGAGAACTAAATCCTGGAAAGATATCAGTTATTTGGAATATTATTGTTATTTTCATGATATCAAAATAGATAATAGGGTTTGTGCATGATGCTATTTGCCAAGCCTACCTTATACTAGAATTAGATGAACAGTTTTAGGATCTGCTGTTGCATTATGTAAGCAGCTCAGCTGGGGAAAGAAAAATAAAAACCCAACCACAGGTCAGTTCACATCCATTTCCTTAGGGCTTACTTTATTTCCCAAAACAAAACTAGAGCTAAGAAGTTCAAACTGCTGTGTAACAGCCACCCTAGATCTTTCAAGCTTTAGCCAACTGTAATAAAAGCAACCACATTCTTTCCCTATAATAGCTCCTTTAGACTCCCCATGCTGTTCTAATTCCACCCAGATTAGGGTTACAGGATACCAAAGCATGGAAAGGAGGGCATGGGTAGACACATGGAGAAAATGTAGCATTAATGTAATATTCTTCTGTTTTTAAGGGGCCCTGGAACACTTCCCCCTAAAAATAGGGTATTCCAGGGCATTCCAGCATACTTTAACCCCTGTAAGTAAACAGCCAGACAAAATCATGTATTTTTAAAATGCCTGCTGGATGGAGGATGTGAAGGTAAAAAGGAGGACATGTCCTCCTTTTGCCTGACATCTGGTAACCCTAACACAGATCAGCCTGGTCACTGGAAGCTGGTAACCCCTTAGGTGAGTGCCTTATACTTTGTCACATACTGGCTTTTCACTTCTTTGCATTAATGCTAATCCTGATTAATTTCAAGTCTCTTTAGACTTACAGGCAGGCCACTTTTTTCAATGATCCTGTGAGATCCCACCAAATTAAGCAAGGTTCAACCAGATTAGTGTTTGAATGAGATTCCCTAGGAGCAGTTTAGTGCTGTAATGGCCCTGGTGATGCAACAGATGGAGTAGAATCTGTATTAAATCAGAATCTCAGCTTGGTACTAGGGGTGATGAAAGTGCTAAATCTGAAGCCCTGGCTAATTCTGATCTTTAAAGATGCCATTGGACTGATAGTAAGCATAAAGGTATTTTTGCCATAGTCCAAATTATGTAATTACATTAGGATTACCTAAGTTTTCCTTGCAGTTCCAACTGGATAGAGTATGCTTCTCTCCATATTCTCAAACACAGACCCCCTTGTGTGTTGGGTGAAGTGTTCCCTGTATGTTCTGTAAAGTATTTTGTGTTGAAAGATGCAGCTTTGGACAGGAAAAAGGAAAATGCTCCCTGTGGGTTTAGCAGTGACCACAGCTGCCCGCCCTGCTTGTCAGGGTTCCAGGGCTGATCCAGCTGTCGAAAATGAAGTCATCTGCCTCAGCAGCCTGGCAGAGGAAGATGTCAATCAGAGAAAGCTGGCCTGGCTTATCTGCCTAAAGAGCTAAACTTTAGAGGAGGAGGAGGAAAGTATTAGGTGGAACCCTCTACCCCCCCCCCCGACATTGATTGTATGGAACAATCATTGCTGGAAAGACTGACAGGGGCCCTTTTGAACTTGGAATAACAGTCTCAGACATGACCATAACTCATCTGATCTCTGTAAGTAAGATATTATCATTGTTTCTAGCAAGATGTGCACCCTACCTATGACTGACTTCTTCTGGGTTAATGGGGGGGTGTGTGTGTGTGTCAGTGTAATTGCAATTATGTCTGTGCACATGCTCTGTGAAGAGAATTGCTGGAGGACTTGCAAAAGCAGCAGCTCCTCTAGTCCTGCCTTTTTAACTGTTGATCACACAGGGATATACCAGGAGCCTCAGAGAACTGGGTCCTTTTGATTTTACTGCAGACTTTTCATCTTTTGCTAGCAGCAGAACTGCCCCACTTCCATGGTACCATCTGTAGGGTGGAGGCCAGGATTCGCTTGGGAGGGGGAAAAGTACAAAGTACTTCACTTAGGAAGGAAAAATCAAACACTCACGTAACAACAAAATGGGAAACAACTAACTGGGTGACAATGCTGCAGAAAGGGATCTAGGGGTTACAGTGTGTCCCAAACTGAACGTGAATCAACAGTGTGGTGTAGTTGCAAAGAAAGTAAAACCTGTTTTGGGATGGATTAAGAGGAGTGCCCTATCTAAGTCACCAGTCCGGCTGTGTTTGGTACTGTGTCTTGTTCTGAGTGCCACGCTTGAGGGAAGATGTGAACTAATTATATAGAGTCCAGAGAAGAGCAACAAAAATTATAAAAGGTTTTAAAAACTTGCCCTGTAAGGGAAGGTAAAGGAGACTGGGTGTGTTTAGATTTGAGAAAAGAAGGGGGAGGATGTGGGGGCTGGTAACAGTCATAAAATAGGCTTAGGGCTTTTATAAAGAGGACTGATCAGCTGTTTTCCATGTCCACTGAAGGTAGAACAAATAGGTTTAATCTGCAGCAAACAAGATTTAGATACTAGGAAAGCTATTCTAGCTATAAAGTAGCTGAACTCTGGAATAAGCTTTCAAAGGAAGTTGTGGAATCCCCACCACTGGAGGGTTTTAAGGACAATTGGACAAACACTTTTCAAGGGCAGTCTAAGCTTACATGGTTCTTCTTCAGAGTGGGGGTTTGGATTTGGTATTGCCTCTGGAGGTCCCTTCCAGCCATGTGGTTTTATGGTTCTGTGAAAGGAAATCTGGTGAGTTGCCTGAATGGGAAAGCATAGTGGTCCTTCTTTGAGATACTGTCCTTTGGCACTGCCTCTCTGCTATGTGGGGAATAGCTGCGTCTCAGGAACAGTTAAAATGTCCGGAGAATCAGGACACCTACCAGCCAAGAAATCTTGGTCTTGCATGTTGTGCGTCAGAAATGTCTTTGCTGTCTAAATGCAGCCACATGAGATGCTGTGGAACAGCACTAACATACAAAGCAAAGCGCCACCCTATCGCTCAAACTTTACCATGTGGGCAGAAACTTTTATAGCATGTAACAAAAGTCTGAGTAGACAAAAACAAACACCCCTGCCCAACAAACTGGGAGTCAGTTTAAAACTCTTCTCCTGTGGAGATGTCACAATTTAGTGAATTGTTAAGAAATAACCTAACACATAATCAAACCAGAAAACTTACGGCTCTCTCTTCTCAGCATAATGGGATGCTTGGGGGGAGGGGAATGACCTTGTGAGTCAAACATGTTCCTTTAAAGGAGGTATCTCTTCTTTTCCCCACCCCCTTGCACTGTGCTTTTTTTTTCTTTTTTCTTTTTCAGAAGGGGGAGGGAAACTCTTACAGAACTAATTTAGTTAAAATTTACATTCCTCGATTTTGTGCCTCATCTTTTTCCCTTTCCAGTTTTGTAGCTGTGATGCAGTATTGATCCAACAGATCTATAAGATCATACCACAGCTCCGGGTGGGTGGTGGAGAACAGAGACTAGGCTTCATTTCCATTTGAATGGTGTGGAAAATAATTCCTCTTTCCCGCTTGTGTTGCTTTGAACATTGCATTCTCTCCTTGTAAGAAAAGAATTAGCTGTGGTAGAAAGAAACAAGCTTGTTTTCCGAGGCAGAATAGAACAGGACAATTCAGGAGGCGTGTATGGTATAGCAAGCAGGCAACTTGCTTACTACAGTTTGCATTTGGTGCTACTGGGCTGAGGTGAATATGTTAAAAAGATCTGTAAATTGGGGTCAAATGGGAGAGAGTTTGAAGGGATGCTCCAGATTACAACCTCTTTTGGTCCTTATAATGTGAGTTCCTCCTCTGATTGGATCAACTTTCTGAGCTGGCGTGCAGGGGAACAGTAGTGTGTAGTTGTTCAGCTCCATTCTAGGAATGCAAAGGAAAGAGACCTTTAAAAACCATGTGGTAAAATGGGCACAGAAGTGTAACCCTTCTGCCAGGGCAAGATGGCAGAACAAGGGCTGAGTTCTGTATCTAGGGCAGTGGTTCCCAACCTTTTCTCTGCCATGGGACACCTTGATACCTTCAATTTTTTTGAGGCACACCCCCATTAAATTCATAAATATTTGAATTAACTTAAACTACTTATGAATATTCATGAACCATGGCACAGTGTTTTGGAAATGCTCCTATATGGGGTAATAGGAGTAGCAGAGCAGGGGTGGCAAAACAGGGGAGGTCGGGAGTCGTGTGAAGTGGCATGAGTGAGAATGGGGAGCAGAGCAGGGCAGGGGTGGCAAAAGAAGACAAGGGCAGCCATGTGGGGAACAGCACAAGGGTGGGAAGAGAGGAGAGAGGAAGGGAGAACAAGAGTGGCTTTGTGGGGGGACAGAGGGAACCTGGGGAGTGGGAAGGTAGGGCCGGGGAGCATGGCATAGCACCCACTTCCCCCTTCTCCACAGTGGCCCCCTGCTGCCCAGGGCAAATCCTCACCCCACTGCTGCTCCCTCCCACCCCAGTGGGCCCTGTCCTCCCCTCCCCTAGCCCCCTACTGCCTGTGATGGACCCTCCCATCACCACAGGGGCAGAATGAGGCTTCCAGCCCCCAGCTATACCCCTCCCATACACAGCCACCCCATGGCCCAGCTACACACACCTCCAACCAAACAGCCACCCCACAACCCCAGCTACACACACTCTGCTACACATCCACTCCCACTCACCTCTGTTACGCGCACACGCACACACACACACCAGCCCCACACAACCCCCAGCAGCACCTCCAAGCCCTTACCTGGGCTCTTTGCAGGCTGACTGACACAAGCTGCTCCACCCTGCAAGGGGAGATTCACACACTCTTGGCCTCCTGCCCCTCTCTGCTGGCTGGGTTAAGGTGGAGCCACCACAATGCTGCCTTCCAGCTGCTCCTGCTGCTTTTTGGAGGACCCCTGGAACGCTGCATTCTGGTGCCTTCCTCTATTTTTAGGGGGGGCTGGAATGCTGCCTGCCTAAAAATAGGGGGTCCCAGAACTATTTTTCTGGTGCCTTCCCCCTTACTTTCATCCTTGCCTTTTCCCAGCCCTGCATAGCCCACGTGACTGGGCTGAGCAGGGAGGGAAAAGCTCTAGAGGATGCTTGCGGCACACTCTGGGTGTTGCTGTGGAACACCAGTGTGCCCCAGCATATTGGTTGGGAACCACTGATCTAGAGGTTTCCAAATAATGCTATAACACCAACTGGCTCAAGCCCCCACCCAGTCTCCTGGGAAATCATGCACTATTCCCTGGGCACCCTAGAGGGGTAAAGCTTCCCCACTTGCAAGCGTGAGTCTGAGTGTAGTATGTAATAGCAACATAAAAGAATATATAGAAGTAATATCAAGAATCTGTGCAGGACAAGATTCCCACAAAACCCAGTACAGCACTCATTCCACCCCAGTGTATGTAGATAATTTCCCTCATGCTTGCTGTCTGCTAGCAGCACCCGCTGATCACTTATGCTCTTCAGCCATCTGCTAGCTCCACCCACTGGTCACTTACACCCTCCAGCTCTCTGTCTGCTGGCTCTACCACTGGTCACTCTTCAGTGATTTCAGCTTTTAGGAAGGATCTCAGCTCTCAGCAATTTCAGCTTCTGACTTCAGGATACCACAGACAGCTCCTCTGATCAAAATAACAAAGGAAACTCCACAAGGAGCCATTCAAATCTATCTTTTAACAGTGGGGCAGTGGCAAGGCATTATTCTTTATCAGAACAATTCTACTCTTACCTGTTTTTGTTTTTCTTCAGATACTGAAACACAGAGTTGCTCACTCTTTCAAGCTCTGTGTCGCTAATGGTGACTTTTCCACCAAATAGGATAAACAGAGTTTATACAATCAAAGGATAGCATATTATGAAAAAGATAATATTTCATTTCCCTCCTCAGTTAAAATACAGGTATTGACAGATTTGTGATCAGACCAACCCACATACAATTTACCATCATGCCCTGCACCCACATAGTGAGATTATGCTAATACCTAATTGTGCTCATGCAAATACAAAGCCCATGCAGATTAGTTTCCCCCCTTTTAGCTGTTAAGCAAAAGAAGTGCCCAGCCTCTAGACCTGCCTTACAGAAGGAAACTATACATGGGGCTATATATGCCCCTGTGGCATAAAGGATTCCTCCTTTCTGGCCAGGGTGGGATGTAGTGATGGAGGTCAGTGATGTTTTGTGTGGGTGCATGAAGCTCCTTACAGGATTAGTCTTCACAGGTGCCACCCTTGGGCTAACAGTGGTAGAAGTTTCATTAAATCAGCACGTTCTCTGGTTGCAGCCTGATTCTGTTAGCCACACACAATTCCCTTACTGCAGGGAATTTTGTTTTGTACTGCTACAGCTCCACCATCCCACAGATAAATTTCCATCACTGAGTGGGGTCATTTTGCCTTGAGGTTTTTATGCTGATCAGATGGAGAGTAAAGTAGGGGTTTATATGACCAATTGCTGATTTCAAGAAAGACCAGCCTGTCCTCTATTTAAAGGGGGAACATCAATTTGAAATCTGCATCTTTCTGAAAGTATTTGTGTATGTAGCTATCAGTAACATTTAGTGAAAGTGAAAATTTAACAGGGGGATTAATTTCCTCTATATTTCCCATGTGCTTTGTTTACACTGTGCATGGAAGGGCCCCTTATAAGGTTAGGTTCACTTTTCTCCTGCATAGTCCAGCAAGGTAAAAACTGACGATCATAAAACCACTCTATGAGAATCAGCAAGGTAGCAGAAAAATACTGGCAGTGAGATGTTTTCAGAGGTATATTTTTTTTCTAAAAATTTAGGATATACTATTTTAAATGGAGGTCTGCCTGAAAATGGAATTTTTTTTAATTTAAAAACATTCCTGTTGACAGTTTCTTTCAAGAGATTTTATTATCCAGATTCTTACAGGAGTGTCATCTTAAAATAATCAGAGCAAAATACAGCCTTGGCTTTTGCTTCATATCTCAAGTTACTTAGTGATGTATTTTTAGAACATGGTAATGGTCTGACCCAATATAGCTAATGGCTATCTAGCTCAGTATCCTGAATGACCAGTGCCAGATCTTTCAGTGCGAATGAACAGAAGAGGGCAACTGTATCATGTCTGGTCCAGTCCCAGTTTCTAGCATGGGATGTCTAACTCAAGGCCGGTGGGCCAAATTAGGCCTGCTAAGGACACTGATCTGGCCGATGGAGCTGCTGTCTGGACTGTGCTTGGGAACCCTCTGCATCAGCAGCAGTGAACAGCAAAGACAGGCTGCCACCAGCAGAGCAGGACTTGGCATGCTTCTGACTTAACTCACTTGATCTGAGTCAGAGCACAGGAAAACAAAGGAAGCACTCCAGCCAATCCTGGCTCAGCTCTGCTGTGATCTGCCAACCAATCAGAGTGTTGGTCACAGCAGGCTGGGCTGGACTTCTGAGAGAGCCAAGGATCCACCCCCAACCCCAACTGTTAGACTGGGGATCAGCAACACAGGCTCAGTGAGCCACCTGTGGCTCCCTGAGCATCCCCTTCTGGCTCCCTGGCAATCTCCTCCAGGGAGCCAGGTGTGCTCCAGGGACTCCCAGCTGGGCCCAACATCATGGCCAAGTCAGGGTCTCCAGGGTTGCCTCCACCTTTCCACCACAACCATATGAGCTGGAAGCAGCCCAGTGGCTGCGCTGTGGCCCCTGGTGCTGGTGGGGAGGTGTATGGGTGGCACCTGCTTCCTCTGTCCCTCCCTCCACTGGTGGGGTGGAGCAGCACTGCCCTCCCACCCCCAGCCGGCTGTCCCTCTCAAGAGTGGCCAGCAGAGAGCTGCAGCTGGCGGAGGTGGAGCCCTGGATTGGCCCACTCTGTAGAGTTCAGGCTGCTTCAACCCGGCCACTCCAGGCCTGGAAAGAGGTTGCCTCGCCCCCCAGCTCTGGATCGGGCCCATTCAGCCCTGGGGTGGCCAGGTCAAAGTGGCCTGAGCTCTGTGGAGCAGGCCATTCCAGGGCCCCACCTCTGCAAGCTGCAGCTCTCCACCAGCTACTCTTGGGAGGGACAGCCAGCTGGGGGGTAGGTGGGGAAGCGCTGCTCTGCCTTGCCAACGGAGGGAGGGAGGGATGGAGGAAATGTGCACTGCCCGCACACGGCCCCCTCCCAGCATTAGTGGCTGCTGTGATGCTGTCAGGGTCTAGGGGACTGTTTAAGGTTATCTTTCATATTAATATTTCGTATTTGCAATAATCCATGTGCGATATACCATGTTTGGTATCAACGGAAAAGTCGTAATTTGCTAGGAGTGATTATATGGTTTATACATAGGTATCATATCTGTAAAATATATTAGGAATGTATTTGTTTTATATGTACTCCAAGTTATTTGACTCCAAGCAATCCCAGACTGGGCACCTGCAAAACTATCATCATCCTAATAGCCCATTGATTAAGGGGACTCCCAGCTGCAGTGGGCCTAGAAAGAAACCTGTTCGGCCAGTGACCCAACTCCATTTTGATTTGTCAAGGACTCTGAGAGCGTGGGAGAGCAAAAGGTGATAAAACGCCATAGCTCCATCTCCATTTTGTCTTCAGTCTGCCTACAACCAACATCCTCCTTTGAAACTAATCTTCTGGGTCTGAACAAAGGACTGAGACCCACCCATGAGCTGGGTGCATGCCAGAGGAACTGGATTAACCTGCAAACTGCATATTATTCAAGGACTTGCTTTCTATGGACTCTAAATCATTTGTATGTATATGATTCACTTTGACCTTTTAACATCTTTCATATTTTGTTTGTTTTCTTTTTATATTAAACATTTATTTGTAGCAACTAAAGGATTGGCTGGCAGTGTGGTATTTTGGGTAAGATCCAAGCCCAGATTTTTCTGGATGATGTGGCTGGCACTTTGGGGTCAGGAGAACCTATTTCTCTAGGAGACCCAGTGGCTAGGGGGAACCATGAGAGCTGATGTGCATAAAGGGGGCTGTTTCTATTGTGTTATGCTTGGTGAGGACCAGAGTGGGGAATCAGAAGCATGTTTTGTTACAGACTGGGAGTCTGGTTTAAGTACCAACTGTCAGTGGTTTGGGGGTTTAGCCTGTGGTTTTGCAGCTTGCCCTGATTTTGGCACATTCAGAAGGTTATCCCAGGAGGCCTGAATCACAGGCATGGCACGGCTGCTGGGCCAGCTTGGGCTCCTGCGGTTGTAGTGGGAGGGTGGGGGGAAATAGCTCTTCTGCTGTTTTGGGTTGCCAACCCCTGTCCTAGCACAACTGATCTCCGTTGGTGCTTTGAGGTGCTACCTTAATGCAAGTAATAAATAACAAGAATTACCCTGCCAGTACATATGTGCTGTAGAACAACTGCAGGTGATATTAACTACTGAATTCAGTGCCTAAGCAGTGGTACCAAAGGAGATTAGTTGTATTGTAGAGTTGGCATGTTGGCTCACAAGTGATGACTGCTGGTAATCTGAACATGCAGCTCATCCACCCAGTGGGGGAAAAGATGCTCAATGGCAGCTGAGCAAGAGAGTATGTATATGAAGACACAGGCAGGTAGCTCTTTGATGTACTGAGTATTCAGTGCTCTTTTCATGCTGCCTGCAGCTAATGCAGCTAGGAAGAACACAGCCATCGAACAAAAAAAGCATGCATATTTAAGCCTTGCTTTGTACACTGCCTTTCTCTCTGCTACCTTTTATTAAATCACGGACGTGGCTGATGAGGAAGGAGGGGAGAAAACTCCTCTTTCCCCCACCCCCCCAAAAATAAAAAACTGCAACAGAAAACTAAGTCTGCAGCTCCATGATTGAAGAGTGTAAGGGAAATGGTGGTCTATATTGGATTTTAAGAATGAACATAGTTCATTTCATTTTCTGTGTGAATTTGATAAATCAGAGAAGTAATTTTTCTGGCAGACAGGTAGGCTGCCCCCTGTTCATGAACTTAGAAACCTCAAATCACACCTCTGATAGTGTATCCCACTAGAAAAGTTTAAACAGGCTCATCTCTTAAAGGAAGTTGTACAGAGAAATAGAGTAGCTTGCCAAGAAATGACACTGGCTTTTTCCATCAGCCATAAAAGGAAATAATCAAAACAGTGTTATCAATGAGACAGTATTATCTAGCTGACAAATTTGGTCATGAAAAAAGTACTTTTAATATAATAACGTTAGCGTAAGGGGTTCTTGAGAACTCCTTGCCAGTGGCAGCTTCTCAGCCTGTGCTGTGAAGAAAAGGAAAAATAAACTACAGTGGGGTGAGGTAGCACCCGTAATAAGAATAATATATAAAGTTCCATCTAATTGCATAACTAGCAAGATGCCACCAACTTGGCTGAATCTTTCTAGAAGCAGAGGTCGCGTCACAAGAGGATGCTGAGTTTACTTTGCTGACAAAGAATGAACACTTCAGATTCTTGGTGCGAGCTTTAGGCCTCTCATTTACCATGATACCTGTGTTTCTCCATGCTCTAGTATTATCATTGCTCAACAAGAACTTCCCATCCAGTAGGGTTCCTGCTTTGTCAAGTCTCTTTCAGTCAGGCAATCTTCTCTTCAGCACTCCGACTGAGCGGTACTTAAGCATTTACAGAAATGTGTGTTTTAAAACACAATGCAAATCTTGTTACAGGATTTGCATTCTGTCACTGACAGGTGGTGCAAACATTGACTGCATTGCAAAGATTCTGATTATGCTGCTGTTCGTTCAAGATGAAATTCATCCTGGTGAATTTAGGTGACTTCAGTTTGCCTGCTACTTAAACTGAAGGCCCTAAGTTGTTCATAAAACTGATGCAGGAACTGCGTTCAGTTTTCATCTCTAGGGGTACTTGAACAAAACTCAGAAAACCATGGGAACTTAATGGGTTGTTTTCCAGTGTTTTGCTCTCTCTGACCCGAATGTACTATTGAACCAGATCATGAAAAGCTTAGTTGCAAAGATAGTCTATTTCTTTAACAGGACTGTGCTCCTTGACAAATCATTTATCAAACAACTTTGTAGGCCCTGGGATGACATGTAATTGTAAGAAGCCTTCAACTCTAGAACTTCCTGGGGATAATTTTTGGAGCTTGTACAAAGTCATTTCCACTATTTCAGTTGTTTTCACTCCATGGTTCAAGTGTGTGGATTTTACATTGTCCGATTTGCACATACAGTGGCTGTCTTTGAAACCAGCAGAGCTGGTCCAGCCAGTGCTTCAGGGATCTGCAGATTCTTCTTCAAGCAGTGCTCACATCATTCAGTTACAGGTGTCCACAGGCCACAGCGCACGGTAATCCGGAAACCTTTTAACCCTAGCCTGTCAGGTCAGGGTCAGCGGCCAACACCTCCCCAGTGCCACGTCCGCGGCTATATATGTGACCCTGACCCTGACCCTCCCAGTTCCTTCTTTCTGCCCTCAGAGATGGTACTGGAACAGCCTGCCCTTGCTTTTAAGCAAGTCCCTGTTTCTTTATCTAGGTTTATTATTTTTGTGCAATTAAGTATGCTAGGATTTAAAAACCCTGTGTGGCTTGCTGCAAGGCATTCCTGATCGACGATCCCCATGATAGGTGCCTTTTCTGTCTGGGTGAGTCACATCTTGCGGAAAAATGTCCCATGTGCAGGTCCTTCAAAAGAAGAACTCGCAAGGATAGAGAATGGAGGCTCCAGAACCTCATCCAGGATCAGGCGGCTCTATCAGTTTTAGGTATCCCTGCCAAGTCCACGAACTTGCCAGTACCACATGCCAGATCAGCACCAGAGAAGACCTGGCACCACTCTCCGGCTATTACTAAAAAGCCACAATCGGCCTCCAACTCAGCACTGCCTCAGCACCGTGCTGCTTCTCCGCCATCCACCCCACCTTGGGGAAGGGAGTCGGTACCCATCCCCTTGACACTGGAGACATTTGCAGCAGCTAAGACATTATCAGAGCTGACACCCCTGGCACAGCCCAGGATGGTGCAGTCCAGAGGTAAACTGACCCTTTCAGCTAAAGAATGTTCCTCGGTGGTAGGGGCAGCACTGATATTGGCACTGTATCGGAGGAAACCATGGTCGCCCCAAGGCCGAAGGGGGTTTCTTTGAATGGTTATCCCCTGTCTCCAGTGTCAGCATCCGAATTGTTTACAGGGTTCAAGAAAAGCAAGATCATCTTCAAGCTCCTCAGCACCGTCAGACAATGAGCCGTGGCACCAAAAGTCCACATCATCCACAGTACCGGCTCCTACCAAAGAGGAACTGGCGGGAAAATGGTGCTGGAAGAGATCCCCAACTCCTCACTGCCAAAGCACCTCATCTCTCGATGCCAGAGAGCATCCGATGATGGGACCATCCTCTCCACTGACCCAGCTGGCACTGGGAAGTGAGAAACGCAAAGTAAACCCCACTGCAGCTCTCAAAGTCAGGGTGGCTCTTGTAAAGCAAGTGGTCACTTCAGAGCTTCCTGTGCTTCCACCCCATGATCCTACCGGGAATGGATCAATGGTTGGCTCAGTTATCACTTGGAGGATGAGCTGGCATTGTGTGACACTCGGCACTGTTGTCTTCTCAACCCCCTGGCTCATTGTATGACTCGGATGATGAACCTGACTCTGGCACCACACAGCACTGTAGATTGCGAATTCCTTCTTCCTCATTACTGGACGAAGCCACTTACCAAAGGCCCTTGGTGTACAGGGATGATCCTTAGGCATATGGCAGCAAACTTTAACCTAGACTTGCGGATTGTCCAGGAGCAGTCCAACCCCCTCTTTGACTTGGGGGAAGCTGCCCCACCTGCAAAAATCTCAGTCCCTCTATGTGAGGGGATGTATTCCATTGTAAAGGCACAGTGGCAAAACCCTTCCTCTATTTCGCCAGTGTCCAAGTTTGCAGACTGGAGATCCCATGTTTGTGTGGATAAATTCACCTTCTTTTTTAACCATCCTACCCCCAGGTCCCTTGTGGTGGATGCAGTGAATCAGAGGGAGAGGCAGGGCCAACCTAGCTCTACTTCTAAGAACAGGAAGGTGAAGAAACTTGATCTTTTTGGTAGGAAGGTTTGCTCCACTTCAGCCCTCCAGCTTCTCATAGCAAACCATCATGCCCTGATGGGAAGGTGTACCTTCAACATCTGGGGCATGTTAGAGAGATTTTGGGATGTGATCCCCAGGGAACATGTTAGGGATTTTGAGACCCTAGTTGAGGAAGGTGTTCTAATTGCCCTTGACACGCTTATGGCGTTGTGAGATGCGTCTGACACTGCCTCTCATAATATGACCTCTGCAGTGTCCATGCACTGGGCTGCCTGGTTATCGAGCTCCGCCTTGTCTCAACAGATGCACCAAACCATTCAGGACCTTCCTTTCGAGGGTCCAACTCTGTTTGCTGAATCCACGGACTCTAAGCTGCAGAGGATGAAGGACTCTAGGGCCACTTTTAAGTCCCTGGGCACGTATGTGCCCCCAGACTCTAGACCCCCCTGTTCAGACCTCAGCAGCCTCAGCAACAAAACTATGCACAAGGGTCCCATGAAAGACCCTACCAACAGTCACAGCACCCATGTGAAGCTCTGGAGAAGGAAAGGAGCCATTTGGGTAAGGGCTCAAAGTCTCAATCCTCAGCCCAAGCTTCCTGCCAAGGAAACAGTAGCGCCCAGTCAGCTGCCCAAAAACAGCATGTTTGACAATCAGCCAAAGGGCCCTTACCCCTCCACTCACCCCCCGCCCCACCCCGTGGTTTGGAGCTCGGTTGGCCTGCTTTCTGCCTCAATGGGCCAAGATGACCACCAACTGTTGAATACTGGACACGATATCCAACAGTTACTCAGTCCAATTCAAAACTATACCCTGAGACAGGAACCCGCCCCCTCATCCACATCTCAGAAACCCAGAGCTAGACTTTCTGTTACAAAAAGAGTGCGAAAAACTGCTCTCCATAGGGCCCATAGAAAGGGTACCAAAGAGTCAGTGGAAAGAGGGGTTCTACTTCAGATACTTCCTAGTTCCCAAGCCAAATGGTGACGTGAGACCCATCCTGGACCTCAGGGCTCTAAACAAGCACCTAAGGAGAATAAAGTTCTGAATGGTGTCCCTTTCACAGATCATCCCTGCCCTAGACATAGAGGATTAGTTTGAGGCCCTCGACCTAAAGGACACTTACTTCCGTATAGTGATAAGACCAAAACACAGAAGGTTTCTCAGGTTTGTGGTGGGGATGGAGCACTTGCAGTTCACATCCCTCCCATTCAGGCTAACCTTACTGCCCAGAGTGTTCACAAAATGCGTGGTGGCAGTGGCAGCTTATCTGAAAAGGCAAGAGGTAAAGATCTACCCTTACCTCGATGATTGGCTAATAAATGGAAAGTCCAAGCACCAGGTTTCCCACGCGTCACCTTAATGAAAAGACTGCAGCTGTTTGGACCTTTGCATAAATCAAGAAAAGTCAAAACCAACCCCAACAAGCATGATAGAGTTCATTGGGGCCCTACGAGACTCCAAAAGGGGCAGAGCTTCTCTGCCCCTTTTGAGGTTTCAGTCCATGTGTTCCATCATTTGAGAACTGCAGAGGGTCCCAATCACCACAGCCAAATGATGCCTACAATTGTTGGGACACATGGAGGCTTCAACCTCAGTTATCAGAATGGCCAGGTTAAGAATGAGACTGTTCTGGCTCTGGGTAGCCTCTGGCTTCTATCCTCAGAAGCACCCCTGGAACAAAGTACTATCTGTCCCACACAAGGTTCTAGAAACTCTTGAAATATGACAGGACCCCCTCTTTGCAAGGGGCGGGATCCCCTTCAAGACCATGATCCACACAGTGACTCTGATAACAGATGCCTTGGACACAGGTCAGGAGGCACACATCACGGGGCGTTTCTCGACCCAGGGAACATGGATCCCCAGGGACAGGTTGCTCCACGTAAATGTAGAGTAGCTCAGAGCCATTTGTCTAGTGTGTGATGTGTTTTTGGAACTGGTAAAGGGGAAAACGGTCCAGCTTCTTATGGATAACACAGCAGCCATGTTCTACACAAACTGACAGGGTAGTCCGCTCATCAGCTCTCTGTGTGGAAGCAACCAATCTGTGGGAATTCTCTCTGACACACAACTTCACTCCAGCAGCAGCATGCCTGCCGGGCATAGAAAATGGTGCAGCAGACTCACTCAGCAGAGTTTTTTGACAGCATCACGAATGGTTGCTGCTCGAGGAGGTGCTGTCCCACATGATAGACCGGTGGGGCCCACCACAAATAGATGTTTGGTACTCGCCAGAACAGGAAGTGTCAACTCTTCTACTCGATCAGAGGTCAAGAGAAGGGCTCACTCTCAGAAGCCTTCCTAATTTCATGGAGGGGCCCACTGATATATGCCTTCTCCCCGATTCCTCTGATTTACAGAGTACTCCTGAAGATAAAAAGGGACAGAGCTAACGTGACCTTAATATCTCCAAACTGGCCCAGACAACACTAGTTCCCAATTCTGAGGGACCTGTCAATAGATGCCCCAGTTCTGCGTGGGGGGGACCTACTGATGCAGAACTCGGGCATGCTGTGACATCCAAACCCCAGATTACTGCACCTGACTGCTTGGCGGCTGCATGGTTAAATGGCTCTGAGAGACTTTGCTCTGACAGAGTTAGGGAAATATTGGTGGGTAGCAGAAAGCCCTCCACTAGGGCTACCTACTCGGCAAATGGAAGCTCTTCTCCCTTTGGGCCAGGAACAAAGGGCTGGTGCCAGAATTAGCCCTTATCCATTCAGTTCTGGACTACCTCTTAAGGGTTAAGGATAAGGACCTATCGACTTCCTCTTCAGGGCTCACCTAGCGGTGATATCAGCCCTCCATAGCAATATGGAAGGCTTCCCACTCTCCCCCCACCCAACCGCGTCACGGTTCCTGAAAGGTATTGATAGAATATACCCACAACCTAGAGCTCCCACTCCTCAATGAGGCTTAAATCTGGTGCTCCAATGTCTGACAGAGCCCCCGTATGAGCTCTTGGACTCTAGCATCTTCCTACTACTGTCATGGAAGGTAGCCTTTCTGGTAGCAATAACTTCAGTGAGGCAGGTATCAGAGTTAAGAGCCCTCTCCTCAGAACCACCATATACAAGGTTCTTTGCGGTAAGGTGCTGTTACACCCGTACCCCACTTTTCTCCCAAATGTGGTCTCACCATTCCACCTGAACCAGGACATTTGTCTGCCAGTGTTCTCCAGAGACCCTCAGGTCACTGAAAATGAGAGAAGGTGGTACACACTGGATGTCAGATGAGCACTTCTGATGTACATTGAGCATACGTGCCCTTTCTGTAAGTCCCCTCAACTTTTTATTGCCATTGCAGAGAAGAAAAGAGGGCAGCCAGTAACAACACAGGATAGTAATGGATAGTAAACTGTATTAAGGACTGCTACAAGAGGTTGGGTACACCCTTCTGGACAGGGTTAGGGCCCACTCTACCAGAGCCCAGTCTTCTTCCACGGCCTTCTGGGCACAGGTCCCAATCCAGGAGATCTGCAGAGCAGCCATGTGGTCATCGGTGCATACTTTCACGACGCACTACACTATTGTCCAACAAGTGGGAGAGGACACTCATTTGGGCAGAGCCATACTTAATGTGGGTAAGCTGTAACTCCACGCACTGTCCTGGGTATGGCTAGCAGTCACCTGTAACTGAATGATGTGAGCAGTACCCGAAGAAGAATGGTGGGTTACCGATGTAACCATCCTTCTTCGAGGTGGGCTGCTCACATACATTCAGATTCTTCCCACTTTTCCTGCTACTGGAGTTGGCAAAAAAAAGGGACTGGGAGGGTCAGGGTCCCATATATAGCTGCAGTTGCAGCACAGAGGGTGCGTTGGCTGCTGACCCTGACCTGACAGGCTAGGGCTAAAAGGTTTCTGGATTACCATGTGCTGTGGCGTGTAGACACCTGTAACTGGATGTATGTGAGCAGCCCATCTCAAAGAAGGACGGTTACACTGGTAACCCACCGTTCTTGCTGGGCATCTCCATTATACTGCATTGTCCTAGTCAGCAGGACCCTGCTGTAATGGCTGTGAATTCTTTAATCAGAGCTCACTGTGCACCTTCTTCAGGTATGTTCTGAATCACCAGCCATTCCAGGGAATTTTACAGATGTTGAGCCACCCCTGTGCTAGTTATTCAAGAAATGGGATCTCATGAGTTAAAGGGGCAGAGAGAAAAGGGATTGTCCAGCTGTGGTTACTTTACCATGGCTGGATTACTTTCAGTACCTTCTTTAGAAACTGAAGTGTTGCCTAGACTGGGAGTTTCAGCCACCCCTGGGCTTGTACCAGAGCAAATCCTGTGTTTGCTCTGGTGCAAGCCCATGGTACAAGTTTGCTCTGGTACTAGCAGAAAACCACTATCAGCTGTCATTGTATCCATTCACCTAAGCCATGCTTAAAAGCTGGGTGAGCCAAACCAGTGCAAATCATAGAATAGAGTAGCGTTGCCTGCCTACATTAGGGGTTTGCACCGGGCAAAGTAACTGGAGCAAATCCTAGCGGAGACAAGGCCTTATGGATGGATTCTCTTCTTTTTCTTACACATTCTTTTACACTTATGTGAAGACACTGGTATCAGCAGACTCCTGCTTTACACAAGTGAAGGTGAGAGGAACATCAAGGCCTGGATGTATCTTGCAGTTCAGGGTTGGGTGAACTTGTAAGAGTCAGTGTAGAAATCTGTAGAACACAAGGGGTGACAAATGTTTAAATTGCTAGCAGAGAACTTCAGCTTCTAGCTTTCCAATAGATGTTTGCTCCTCACCTTTATAAGATGGTAGGGGCAGATTGGCTAGGACTCGGGGGGTGGGTGGGCTTGCCTTCCTCTGTGGCATGGGGCATGGGTCAGCTGCTGCTGAATTCTGTGTATCTTAAAGTCCTTAAATCATGATTTGAGGACTTTAATAACTCAGTCATAGGTTAGAGGCTTATTGCTGCAGTGGGAAGGTGAGGTTTTGTGGCCTGCATTGTGCAGGAGGTCAGACTAGATGATCATACTGGTTCTTTCTGACCTTAGAGTCTGAGTCTATAAACTCAAGAGAGAAGGAAAAAAATTCATTTTTCTTTCCCCAATTTCCTGTTTGAATAAAATGTACACAAAATGTAAATAGGAAGCTTGCAAGTTTCCTTTTATGGCACTGTTTTTGCTTTGGGATATCTCTCCAGTAGAAGAATCATGCACTTCAATACAAATTAGAGCATTCATTCACCTTTTTTAGGCCTTGTCTTTTAGAACAAGCTGATTCTGAATTATACTTTCAGTAGCTGGAAGAAAACTGTGCTTGGAAATATATCCCCTGCAACCTTCTTGTTTTGATTAGACTCAACTCTATTAATAAGTTTGATTTTAGCAGAAAAGAAAGCCAAGCCTTGCCTATGACTAACCTGTGCATTAGCATGTTTATACAAGTGTTCCTTTATCCAGTGAAATTCAGTATATAAAACACATTCACAGAACCCACTCATACACCAACAACCTGAATTTCAGTCTTAATATCTGGGAGCACAATGAACTTTGATTTAACTGACCCCAGTTGGGGCAGCAGTGGATTTGGACCGAGGATCCAAAAGCATGAGCTTCAGCCACTTATGCTTAAGGACTCAAGTTCCCTAGCTGGAATCTTTCGCAGCAGTGGAAGCCTCTGAGACTCAGCCAGTGACTGTCAGCCCACTTCACTCCACCCAAAGAGCTGCTCATGCCCATAACAGCAAAGGCTACTGGGGGACTCAGATTTGTTTGGGGCGGAAAGGAAGACTTAAAAAAAAAGTATGTCTGCGTGTGGTGCTCCCTGTGCAGTATGCTACAATATAGACACAGTAATGATGGGTGTTCTATAAATATCTTACGGTAAATGGATAGAAGTCAATCAGTCGAGCTTCTAACAGGTAGATAGTTATTCCAACAGAGAAGTGCGGCTGCCTCACTTTTCACCCCTGCAAGCCAAACCACAGGGTTTATTTCATGAGCCCCTAAGCAGAGTTCCAACAGCCACCTTGTTCAAATCTCCCAAACCATTTTTACTTCAATTAAAAATTATAAGGAACCAAACAGAGCTATTCTCTCCCCCAAGCTAGCAAAGTTCTGGGAAATCCTCTGTAAGCCTATTGCTTTAAAAGGCTTTTATGCAAAAAATGGGATTCAACTGTCACTCATTCACAATCTATCCAGACAACTCATCCATGGTCCACAGGTAGCTAGTTATCCCAACAGGAATTCCATATTCTTGTCTAAATCCTTGAACACAAATTGGTCCAACCCTATGGGTCTGCCTTGATTAGGGTCTGCTGAAACAGATGTCCACAGCATGTGTTCCAAAAAAAGCATCCTCAAATAACTGCCTGTTCCCCAAAGGGAGCAAAGGTTGAGATGCTCCCTCCAGATTTTTTGCTAGGCTGAGCAAAGCTTCTGAGAAGTTTAATCCCCTAGCCTTTCCTTCATAGGCTTATGTAGATATGCGTGTGTATATACAGAAAGACAGAGTTTTTGCGGAATCATTCCTATTCTTAACAGAAAATAGGTGCACTGTGTCTTTATTTTGAGGACCCTTAAAATCAAAGGTGTATTCCTGCTTTTCTGAGTCAGCCATACAGTTGGGTTTTGGTTACCCTGTCAATGGAGAGAGCCCAGAACATCACACTATACCTCTGCAAATAGCTAATGTTGACATCTTTCACCATCTCCTGTTGTGAATCCCTTCTCCTTGATGAACAAAATCCTCTTGTGATGTGGCCTCTGAGCACCATTATAATTAAAAGAATTAAAATTCAGTTTGATCTGTTGTCATTACACAATGCAAAGTTCAACACTGCTCAAGGTTGATTGTATTGATTCCGTAGCAGGTGCTCCACGGAAATAAGTTATCTTGACACAAACTTGGTATTGGCTGTAGAAGCACCAATGCACTGACTGACAAGCTTCTTTCTTCCCTCATTCCTTCATTTTGCTGTTGGCAGCTCTAGTCACAAAGATAAGCTCTGCCAGCATTTCCATGATAAACCTTGTTTCTTAGAGTTGTTCCTTGAGGATGTGGAATTTACTCCGGGATGGTAGAAATATAAGCATTTTTCAGTCTTGGAAGAAGATTTTTCAATGACATGATGGTGGTATGTAGGAGTCAAATGCTCAATGACTTTCAGTGAGAGTTGGGACCCCGTCTGTTCTGTATGCCTTGAGAGTTACTTCTCTTTCCAAACCTACATTTTTTTAACTCAGATTTATACTAATAATGGCATGGAGCAGGTATTTTAAAAATATGAGTTGCCCAAAAGAGATTGCATTAAAAAATAAAATATCTTCCCATGCCTTTCTAAATTGTGTAATTCAAGTTTCTGACCCTGAGATCAGCTACTCTAATAAGTGAAACAATCAAGGAGTCCTGTGGCATTTAAAGACCAAGAAATTTATTTATCGCATGAGCTTTCATGGAAGAAAATCCCACTTCATCAGCTGCTTTTTAAGATGGGGGAATTTTTAAGCGCTGTCTGTGTTTTATAACACAACAGCTATAGTCTATACTAAAAATATTCTGTGCACTAATGTGAAATAAAGGTTTATTCAGTTAAAGGCACAATGCAGGAAATGCTAATGTTATATGATGAAGCTAGAGGGGTGAAGGTGGGAATCCACACTGAGCAGTAGCATGGCCTACTAGACAGGGCACTGAAGCAAGGCTTGATAGATTTGGGATTTATTCCTGGCTTGACCAGTTCACCATTCTGTGCTGCTTCCTCTCCCAGCCTGTTTGTCTTGTCTTCACCGATTGTAGTCTTTGGGGGCAGAGTCTATTACTTCGTGTTTCTACATAGTCAGTTCTAGTCTTCAACTGAGAAGAAACTAATCATGATCACCAAAGACGAGAGAGATAGGGAAGAAAGGGAATTTCTGAATGAGGAGAGCTGCTTCTGGTAAATCCTGTGTACCTCAACTGCTGCTGTTGGTGGGTATTGAGGGCACTCAACATGTGCTAGAATGGGGTTAGCACCTTTCAGGGTTGGTCTGTAACTTGGAAATGGTTGGTTACTCACCAGTAACCGTTCTTCTTCGAGATACAGGTATCTACGTGCCACAGTGAATGGTAGCTCGGAAAGTCTTTAGCATTAGCCGGTCAGGGCGCACGGCCAACGTCCCCTCCACACTGTGACCACGGCTACATAGGTGACCGTGACCCTGACCCTCCCAGTCCCATATACCTTTGCCAACTCCGTTAGCAGGGACGGTGGGAGGGACCTGAATGTATGTGAGCAGCCCATCTCGAAGAAGGATGGTCACTGGTGAGTAACCAACCATTCTCCTTCAAGCACTGCTCACATCATTCAGTTACAGGTGACTGCTAGCCGTACCCAAGGACGGTAGGAGGAGTTACAGTCTACTCACACTGAGTACAGCTCTGCCCACAGTGGCATCATCTCTAGCCTGTTGGGCAATGGTGTAGTGCATTGTGAAGGTATGTATCGACTACCACGTAGCAGCCCTGCAGATCTCTTGGATCGGGACCTTAGTGAGGAAGGCCTTGGAAGACACCAGAGCTCTGGTAGAGTGGGCTCTCACAGTCTCTGGGAGAGGCATGTTTGACCTTCTGTAGCAGTCTTTAATGCAGTTCACTATCCACTTGGAGATGCATTGGGAGGATACTGGTGAGCCTCTCATGTGTTCAGCGACCACCACAAACAATTGGGAGGTCTTGCGGAAAGATCGTGTGTGCTCAATATAGATTAGGAGCACTCTCCTCACATCCAGGGTGTGCCACCATCTCTGGTTTTCTGTCACCTGAGGGTCTAGATAGAAGACCGGCAGGCAGATTTCTTGATTCATGTGGAAGGGGGTGGCAACCTTGGGCAAGAACAAGGGGTGGTGACATAGGACCACCTTGTCTGGAAAGAAAACCGTATATGGAGGTTCAGAGGACAGGGCTCGTAATTCTGAGACCCTTCTGGCTGAGGTAATTGCTACTAGAAAAGCCACCTTCCAGGACAGTACAAGCAGGGTGGCTGAGCCTAAGGGCTCATACGGTGGTTCTGTCAGAGCCTGCAGCACAACATTCAAATCCCCACTGTGGAGTGGGTGTACAGGTATGGGGAAAAAGTTTTTCCACACCTTTCAGGAATCTATGGCAGAAGGGGTGTGAAAAGAGTGGAGCCCCATCTACTGTTTGGTGAAAGGCCGAGATTGCTGCCAAGTGGACTTTTAATGAGGACAGAGATAGGCCTTTCTCTCTTAGATCAAGAAGGTAATCCAAAGTTGCCTGAATTGGTGCGGAGGTAGGGTCTATGTCTTTGTCACGGCACCAAGCGGAAAAGTGGTTCCATTTTGCCATATAGGTGGACCTGGTGGAGGGTTTCCTGTTACCAACCAGGACCTTTTTAATCCTATCTGAGCAGCGTCTCTCTGGCTCACTAAGCCAGAGAGCATCCAGGCCGTCAGGTGCAGGAGGCCCGGATTTGGGTGCTGAAGGCATCCCAAGTCCTGTGTCAGAAGGTCTGCCCACTGTGGGAGGCGGAGTGGGGTCCTCATGGACATGTCCTGTAGGAGAGGGAGCCAGTGTTGTCTGGGCCAGTCCTGGGCTATCAGAATGATGTTTGCCTTGCCTGTGAGGACCTTCAGAAGCACCCGGTGGATCAAAGGAATTGGAGGGAAGGCATACATTAGGGCCCCCGACCAATTGAGGAGGAAGGCATCGCTGAGAGAACCTTTCTCCTGGCCTCGGAGGGAGCAGAACCGAGGGCATTTGCAGTTCTGCCCTGTGGCGAAGAGGTCGATCTGAGGGGTTCCCCAGCTGATTGTCAGCAGGGAGAAAACCTCGTTGTGGAGGGACCACTCGTGATTCACCAGGGGTTTCCTGCTGAGTGAGTCTGCTATGCCGTTGTCTACCCCGGGTAGGTGGGAGGCAGTTGGCGTGAAGTGATAGTCTATCACTAGTTGCCAAAGCTTGGTCGCTTCCTCGCATAGAGCCGAGGAGCGGACTCCCCCCTGATGGTTCGTGTATAACACAGCCGTTGTATTGTCTGAGAGGATTTGGACCACCCTGCCTTGTATCTGGTATAGGAGGGTCATGCAGGCCAGTCTGATAGCCCAGAGCTCCTTCACATTTATGTGGAGGAGACTGTCCTTGGGATTCCAAATGCCTTGCATGGAGAGGCCCCTGGACAGGTGGGCTCCCCAGCCCAAGTCGGATGCATCCGTTGTCAGGGTCACTGAGGGCTTGGACTCCCTGAACAGAATTCCCCCCATCGCGAAGTCGGGGTCTCTCCAGATTTGGAGGGACTCCAGGGCATATTGAGGGACGGTCCCTTTCTGGTTGGAAGCTTGTGGCGATCCAGACCTGGAACAGTCTCATCCACAGGTGGGCTGTTTGGATTACCAACGTGGCCGCTGCCATGTGTCCCAAGAGCTGCATGCACCTGGGCACTGTGGTCAGCCTGGGCGCCTGGAGCTCCATGATGATGGTGCAGATGGACCGAAATCTTGACAGGGGAAAGGACGCGGTGCCCTGTCAGGCGTTTAAATGTGCCCCGATGAACTCTATGTCCTGAGTGGGGCAAAGCTTGGACTTCTCTAAGTTTATGCAGAAACCCAGGAACTCGCAGAGGTTCATTACCATGTCAACATGGTTTTGTACCTGTCAACTTGAGTTGCCCACTATGAGCCACTCATCTAGGTAGGGGTAGATTCTTATATCCTTCCTGCATAGGAAAGCTGCGACACATTTTGTGAACATCCTGGGAGCTAGCGATAACCCGAAAGGGAGGGCGATGAACTGGTAGTGGCATTGTGCCACTACAAACCTGAGAAACCGCCTGTGATGGGTCCGCATGGCTATGTGGAAGTAAGCGTCCTTTAGGTCAAGGGCTGTGAACCAAACTCCTGGGGACAGGGAGGGGACAATCTGTGGCAGGGAGACCACATGGAATTTTCTTTTCTTTTATGTTTTTGTTGAGTGCTCTGAGGTCTAGAATGGGTCATAGGTCCCTGTTGGGCTTGGGGACTAGGATGTAGCGGGAACAGAACCCTTTGCCATGCTCTCTCTTGGGAACCTTTTCGATGGCTCCTGTAATGATCTTGAGGGTTCATTAAAGATGATACTACAGAATGAGTAAGGAATAGAAATTTAATCATACAGATAGGTATCCAGGTGTGTACCTGGGAGCAGCCATGTTAAATCTACTCTGGGGCACGTCTCCCAATTTACACAACAATGGCCCATGCTAGGGAGTCTCTAAATTCACAACCTTCTACAAGCATATCACTACATCTTCCCCCCTAAGGAAAAGAAGCAAACAGTTAGATACATATAAAAGCTAGCTAATAATACATGCACTAACATCTAACAACACATAACAGCTATCTAAAAAAAACATGCAGAAGGACAGTCCATAAATCCAGAATCTGAACTACCTAGAGAGGAGAGGTTACTAGCACATCACTCTCAAGTGAGTCTTTACCACCCACTTCCCTTACATATCCTAGCAAGTCTCTATGAGTCTTTCTGGACGTTTGATGACTTGATTAGATCTTCTTCAAATGTCTGGTAATGTTGCAGAAAACTGGCTAAAGTTTAAGCAGCGATTTCTGTTGTATTTGTCTGCCATTGGAGCACAGAACAAAGATGAAAACCAGAAATCATCTATATTTTTGCATGTTGTTGGGGAGGAGGCACTGGATGTATATAATAACTTTGAATTTCAAGATGGTGAAAGCATGAATTTAAACACTATACTGACTAAGTTTGAGGAATATTGCTTGCCAAAAATGAATGTGACTTTTGAGAGGCATAGATTTTTTACATGCATGCAAAAACCGGATAATACTATAGACCAATATGTTACAGAATTAAGGAAACTCAGTAAAAGCTGTAACTTTGGTGGCTTGGCAGAGTCTCTGATCAAAGACAGACTCATTTGTGGCATTACAAACAATGGATTAAGAGAGAGACTGCTCAGAGAGGGAGAGATCTCTTTGAATGAAACCCTTCAAATATGTAGGGCCACTGAAATGGTAAAAACACAAGTAAAAGAGCTGAATTCACCAGAAGGGACAGTGCATGCCCTTAGACAAACAGCATGTAGCCAGAGTGGTTCAAATCACAATGTGGAACCAAACTCTGCTATCAGGAAGACTGAGTCCAGACGGTCTTGTGGCAAGTGTGGATCACAGCATGGTCCCAAACAGTGTTTTGCCTATGGGAAACTCTGTCATAACTGTGGGAAACTTAATCATTTTGCAAACTGCTGCAGATCCCACTTCTGACACCATGTAATGATCTTGAGGGTTCATTAAAGATGATACTACAGAATGAGTAAGGAATAGAACTTTAATCATACAGACAGGTATCCAGGTGTGTACCTGGGAGCAGCCATGTTAAATCTACTCTGGGGCACGTCTCCCAATTTACACAACAATGGCCCATGCTAGGGAGTCTCTAAATTCACAACCTTCTACAAGCATATCACTACAGCTCCGAGGGAGAGTAACTTCTGACATTCGACCTTGAGCTTGCTTAGGAGATCTGGGTTTTCTGGGGTCATGGGAGGGGGCAGTTTCCTGTCTCGGGGGGTTGAAAGGAACTGGATGCAGTGTCCCCTGGCCACTGTGTCAAGAACCCACTGGTCTGATGTGACACGGGTCCATCGTGGAGCGAAGTGGTGGAGGTGGTGGTGGGATAACAGGGGTTGTGAAGCACTGCCCTTGGGGGGGACCATCAAAAATGCTGTTTGTGGCCTGACAAGCAGTCTGATCCCTGTCCGCGTCATACCGACTGAGAGGCGCCAAGCTTACCCCCTTTACCTGACCAGCCCTTATCTTTGTCAAGGTCCCCGAGGTGGCACTGGGGAAACTGGAGGGATCTCGGGAACTGAGTCTGCAGTTGCAGCTGTTGTTTTAGTTGCTGTAACTGCTGCTGTAGTTGGTGCAACCTCGAGGAGCGCCTAATGGGTTGAGGAGTGTAAATCCCGAGGGACCACAGTGTAGCCCTCAAGTCCTTCATATCGTGCAGCTTCATCTCTGTGGAAGATGCAAAGAGGTCAGGGCCCTCAAAGTGGGGGTCCTGGATAATCTGTTGCTTCTGTGTGGAGAGGCTGGAGTTTTGGAGCAAGCCAAGCAGTGCATCACCACTGCTGATGCCATTATACGTGCTGCTGTATCCACTGCGTCCCAGGTTGCTGCGAGCACATCCCTGGAAGCTCTCTCTCCTTCGTCCAGCATTGCTCGAAGTCTCTCAGATGTTCCTTGGAGACGGCTGAGCGGAGATTTCATATAGCCTCCCACAAGTTGAAGATGTAGTGCGTCATCAGGGCTGACTGATTTGAGATGCGCAGCTGAAGGGTGGCAGAGGAGTAAATGTTCCTGCCCAACAGGTCAAGCTTTCTCGCCTCTCTGTTCTTGGGTTTGAAGCTTGGTTGGCCTTGTCTTTCCCTTTGGTTGACTGTGTTGACCACCAGGGATCCTGTGGCCAGGTGATGAAACAGGAAGGGGAATCCTTCCGGGGAGACAGAGTATTTCTTATCCGCTACCTTGGACACTGGCAGAATCCAGGAAGGCGTTTGCCAGTGCTCCTGGACGATGCGGAACACCCCGGCATACAAGGGAATTGTGACCTTAGCCAGCGGGGCTCTACAGCATTCGTTGAAGAGGGAATCATCTTCCACTTGGATCACCCCTAGCTTCAGATTCGCTGCCATGCAGTGGAGGAGGTCCTGCTCAATGCAGGGATCTCCCTCGTGGTCGGCAGACATGTCGATTAGGTGCTCGTCGGGTGACAGGGATGACTGGGCACTTGATCTGTTACATTGGGTAGAATCAGGGTCTGGCTTGTCATTGGAGAAATCCGAGGGCTCCAGTACCGGCAATTGGGTATAACGGAAGGAGGTATCGTCTGCCGTTGTGTTCAGCCAGTTGAGGGTCCATTCGACGGCGGCATAGGCGCCATGGGGGGAGCAGAGATCTCTCCTGATGGGTGCCTTCCCCTTGAGCCCAGTGACACGGAGCTCTTTCGAGGCTGCTTTCTCAGGCACTCCTCCCTGAGGGGGAAGAAAAGGGTCTTCCAAGGATGATCTGGATGACCCCCCCCCCCCAAGATCCGGCAGTCCGGTACTGAGAGTTCCCCCGAGGAGCGATGAGGCGGAGCCGCAGTATTTGGGCCTGGTGCCGAGTTTGACAGTACCGGGTTGGAGAAGGGTGAAGAGGCCCAACACGGTACCGGTATCGGTGTGAGTGTTGCTGGTGCCGAGTGGCAGTATCGGTGATGGTGCCGAGTCCGGCGGTACTGGGCTTTAGAGGCGGCCCCAACCAGGGGTGGTGCCGTGTCCAATGGCGCTGAAGAGGGCAGTGCCACTGTGGTCCATTTCTTCTTGTTCTGCACCAGGGCTGGGTTTGAATGCCCTTGGCGATTCTGTGCCTGAGCCGGGGCCCTACTCGGGGTGGCTGAGAGGCTACCGGGGGACTGGTGAGGTCGGTGCTGAGGAGGTACTGTAGAGGGCCGAGATTTGAGCCTGGTACTGGAGATCGGTGGGAATCTTGAGCCCGAGCCGATTGAGGATCTGGCAGAGTGCTGGTGGCTCGGCCGCCTTTGGGTGGAGCAGCTCCGTTCCCCAAAATTAGGAGGAGACGGCGCTCTCTTTCCAGCTGAGTCCTTCGCTTGAAGGATCGGCAAATGGAGCAGTCTGCCATGAGGTGGGACTCACCCAAGCAAGTGAGGCATTTCTCGTGCAGGTCGTCCGTTGGGAAAGCTTTGCAGCATCCCAGGCATGGCTTGAAACCTGGCATTTCGAGTTTCGCGCGAAAGACAGGCACTTGCGTTTCGCAAGATAACACTGATCTGAACCAACGCTGATGGTGGAAAAAGGAACTGGGAGGGTCAGGTCATGGTCACCTATATAGCAGCGGTCACGGCGTGGAGGGGGCATTGGCCGTGCGCCCTGACCTGACAGGCTAACACTAAAGACTTTCCAAGCTACCGTGTGCTGCAGCATGTAGACACCTGTAAGTGAATGACGTGAACAGCGCTCGAAGGAGAACAACTGATCCCACTCATAGTGTACTTTGGGAGCCTAAAATCAGCAGAGGGTTGTGTTTTTATCCCCCAAATCTATTAATATTTTTAATTTAGCGATTCTTTAATCTGTTGGGTTTTGATCCTGCAAACATTCATGCACTCAGCTTGACTCCTTAGTAGTGTTTTAAACTTAGGATCAGATTTAAGGTATATAGAATCATAGCGTTGGAAGGGACCTCATAGGTCATCTAGTCCAACCCCCTGCCAGAGGCAGGACCACTCCCACTAAACCATCCCAGTCATGGTTTTGTCCAGCCGGGCCTTAAACACCTCCAAAGATGGAGATTTCACCACCTCCCTCAGCCGCTCATTCCAAGGCTTCACCACTCGACTAGTAAAAAAGTTTTTTCTAATATCCAGCCTCGACCTCCCTAACTGCAACTTGAGACCATTGCTCCTCGTTTTGTCTTCTCTTATTACCGAGAACAGTTGAGCTCCATCTTCCTTAGAGCATCCCTTCAAGTAGTTGCAAGTTTAGGTGCTTAAAGATGCTGATACCTTCTGAATATGAATTTTTAAAAAATACTTTTTCTAAGAGTGCTCAGCTGTCTAATTCTAATGATTTCAATAGGATCTGAGCACATACTCTGAGCTTGCAACAATCCCACCATGCAGCTCTTTGCATCTCCAGGAGCCTAAGTATCTTAACTGGGACCCATCAGTGTTTACTACTAAGAGTAGTTTGGCCCCAGGTTCCCAATTCAGGAAAGCAGTTAAGCATCCCTATTCAATATGCCACTAAGGCTTCTACTTGTGAGTTAAACACGTGCTTAACTTTATCACCTGCGTAAAGTTAAGATGTTATCCACATACTGTCCTCAGCTGGATCTGTGGTCTGCAGCATTGTGCTTTCAGCAACAGTCCTTTAAAGAGCATAATGAGGACACCCAGGTGTTTCACCCTTGACAGGGTATTTAATATTTTTGAGGGATTTCTTCCTCCTTTAAGAAAATAAAGAAGGGAGGGAAAAATGCTATTTGTGGGGTTGAAAGACATATTTAATTGCCTGAGAAGACTTGTTTTCATTTTTTGAGATTGCTACTCAACATATCATTACCTAATTAGCAAGGAATATGGCAAGCTGCTAATTAATCACACATCACATTTGTTTAATGCCTAAATGAATTCTTAAAGATAAACACTGATGTGAAAAGATGTTCCCCTGAAAAGTTTTGGGATGGATATTTAGGCATGGGTTTTTCTGTCCTATGTCTGCTGGAAGCATAGAAGTCTTGCAGTCCTCCACATGGCAAAGTCACTACAGAGGTTAAGAAAAATCAGAATGAATTTCATGTGACAGAACTGGGCCTAATGAATAATAATCTTATTTTTTTTAATATAATGGAAAAGGCTTGGTAAGATTAATAAGCTAGAAGAGCCCCTGTGTACTGAATCAGTGATAAGAGAACAAAAACTACACATTTGCTAAAATAATTTAAAAAAAAAAAAAAACCATTGACTTTCCACACCTAGTGGAGACCAAATTTTCACTTGCTTGCATGCCTGCTCTCCCGGCATGCTAGGACTTGTCACCGTTCCGGCTCTCACCAGGACAGTGTGACTTTGATTTTTGACTGCTGGGCAATCTTTTTCATCAGATGGAGTTGGATCGCAAGGTGGAAATTAGGTGTCCCTGCAACTTCCCACTCATTCAGCTCACATGAAAATTTTGTGTCGAGGACATGTATCCATTTCCTACTGGCCCCACTGCATGAAGCTTTGATTAGTAATTATTTCTGAGATATTAAAAAACACAATAGACATTGCAGGACTCTAGCTTTTCCGTGATGGTTATTAAGGGAAAAGGAAGACTACAGTGACAATTCAATAATTTATTTCTCCAGCTCAGTATGTAAATTGCTTGCATAGCCTTGGGCATGATCATGCATGTGGACGTGCATAGGATGTTTACATGTGATACTTCGTCCTCATTTGCATGGTATCATCTGGATGTTTGTCAGGGGTTAATTTTTTCTTTGTGGGGATGGGGTGGTGTAAAAACATGTGATATGCACCTAGTTCTGTCACCACTACTATGCTGTGATTCTCGTTTTTAATGGTGTATTTTTCCACCCTCCCCCATCTTAATACTTGAATAATTCCTCCTTTCCTATAGTGGCCATTTGAGAGAGCACAAATTAGAGAGACTTTTAGGTTTGTGGAAGGGATAACACACTTTGGACACTATTGAATAACCAGTGATGCAAAAATTTCCCTCAGAGTCTAGGGAGTCTGCAAGGTGCAGAATGATCTCATCCCCATGGAACTTGCAGAAGCTAATGTCATTAATCAAAGTGGGTTAGGTGCTTTCACACATTTGAGGATCTGGGCTGAAGAATTGTGCATAATGGGAAAAGAAACATAGGCCATGGCTCCTATAAGCACTTGTGTATGCACTTAAAAGTTTTACGTGTATATGGGAATAGCCTCATTGGGTAGGGAGTTCGGACCTAGTTGTATAAACACTTGCACACTTGTTCAGCATTACACAGAGGAGTGTCTAGTCAGTGGGACTGCTCCCATGTGTAAAGTATGTCTGCGCATTCATGGTATTTTCTGCAGAGTGATGTCATCTCGATTCATACAAACTTGTGTTCTTCAAAGATGGGAAATGTGCCTTGATTTATTTTTAATTTTAGTTTTCAAATTTTGTGTTTTTAAAAAGCTGCTATGAATAGCATGCTTGTGGCTATTTTTAATGTTTGAGCCCCAAAGTTGCTTGTGCACAGATTCTTCTAAACAGATTCTTCTAAAACATTTTTAGAAAATAAGCAGCAAGGGGCTGTGCAAGGCACTCTGACACTCTGAATTAACAACCCCAAATGGGCTTTTCCTTTGTTCACTGAAGCTATCTGAAGATTGAAAACTGTTTTTAGAATCAAGACTCGTGCATACAACAAACTAAGAAATTATAATAGAGTATAACATGGAGGCAGTGATGGGTGGGGACCATCTCCCTGTTCCATGTTTGTGCAGCACCTAACACAAGGAGGTTCTGGTTCATAACAGATCTCTTAACTGCTGTTTTAATACAGATTAAAAACTCATGCACAGTGCGTGTGGTAGGTTTCTTTTCTCACAGTAACACTGTGTGTAGTGTCTACCTGTGACTCATCAGTAATGGGCTGGTGTAGCCATTTGTTGGGGATGTTTGTGAAAGGAAAAATACCCTATGCCCATATAGCCTGAATGAGTAGAAAAGTTCACCTGTATCAGAGTTGGATACAAACACTTTCCCATTTGCTTTTAGATTATTGATTGAACCAACAGTTAAAATTCTTCCATGGGCGCCAATAAAGATAAATTACACACAAAAATAGCTACCATTGGCAGAATGAAAGGGCAGTTTGCAGCAAGGGGTACATAGTATCTTAAAGTGCAGTCAGTTGTAAAGGCTTGGGGAAAAAAATTCTACTGCACATTATTTGAGTGAGCTTCCATATTTTACCATGACACCAACTCCGAGACTCATTTCCCTGGGTTAAGTAGTGTGGGGTGAAGTATCTGCCGGTCTCCTTCTACCTATCCATCTGCTGCGGTATTCTGGGCATTTAACCTGGAGCGCTTGCTGATGTATGACCAAATCAGAGAAAGGAGGCCGCGCTGTTTAACCCTCTCCCTTTGTAGCTGCACTTAATGAATGTCACACAGGCCTACTATAGAAATGATGGACCATCCATTCTGGCAGCAGGAGCGGAGCCCACTACTCAATGATATCATGAAATATGCTGAAAATATTCACAGGAGCCTGTGAACACAAACCCATGATTATTTTTTCCCTAAAACCTCAACATTGTAGCTATGTTGTCCCTTTATAAAAGAAACTCAGTTCCAAGCAGCTTCTGTTTTTTTGTGGGAAAGAAAACTCTATTTTCTCTTAAATTAACTATTTACAGTCCAGCCAAATTAATTTGAGCCAAGATTTAATTATTTGTGTATCCATCTAAAAATGTCTTGCAAATAAGACCTCAGGCTTTAATGATTTCATACTGTAATTCCAGTGACCAAGTTCAAAGGAGAGGAAAAGGGTGATGTAAATTTCACAGTAATTTACACCGCCACTCTTTTTCTCTGCTCTCATGAGCCTGATGCCCTTGCTCAAGCTGAATAGTGACTTTCTCCTGCCATAGTCCTGTCAGCTTCAGTGGGATTTCTTGCAGGATAAAGCACTGGATGGCAGAATTGATCGTGGAAGAAACATGTAGCAGGGAAGTTAGTAACCTGGTCAAGTAAACTAAGCTAGTTCCCATTTTCACAAACACTCTTCCATTGACACTTTTAGAATTTTAAGATTTAGAATTGAATCATAGAGTTGGAAGGGACCTCATGAGATCATCTAGTCCAACCCCCTAGGGTTTGAACCCAGGACCTTGTGCATGTAAAGTAGATGTTTTGGTAACTGCTTTCTTTCTATGCCCACCCCCTGGGTAATTTGCACCCTGTTTTTTTGACTTACTGATGTAACTTCATATCCCACCCCTGAAGCTGGGATCTCAATCTGCTGTTTCTTGTTTCGTGGCCATGTTCAAATAGAATCCCATGTATAGTATGCGTGTTAAGATGTTGATTTTCAAAGGGTGATATTTGCTGATGTGCAGAGGATCTGCACATAGTTTTAAGAGTCTCTTAGATTACTCTATTCCTGATGAGCAAATAATTTATAAGTCTACTTAAAACTGTGTTGCAAGGAGAGAGCATGCACTTAAAAACCCAGTGGGTAAGCTCAACTAGTCATTGGACTAAATTCCATTACTGTGATAGCAAGAGACCATGCAGCACCCATGTATGTTTTATTTCATGATGGCTTAAGAAAAATCCTAAGAATGCTGAATTATTTACCAAACAGCTGATGAATGGAATATAAGACTTTTTGTGGTGCTCCAAGTATAGTGTCTTCTGAATAAAATCTTCTTTTTGCTCACAGGACTGGGGTATCAGATGAAGTTTCCAAGTGTAGTGCTGCATATGTACTGTGCCGTCCATCAGCCTGTAAGGACCAGTTATAGCGGGAAAAGAAGTAGAAGAGGAATTTGATCTTTATGGGCATGTCCACACATCTCTTTTATTTTGAAATAATACTGGTTATTTCAAAATAAAAGAGATTAGGTCCATACGACATATTCTTATTTCGAAATGACGGGTGCCGTCATTTCAAAATAGCTTAAACCATTTTCGAAATAACGCCATTCAGACGTGTTATTTAAAAATAACCATTATTTTGAAATAATACTTTTGCCCTTCTCCTTCCCAGGGTGCCTTCCTTTTAGCCTATATTGGGTGGGGGCAGGGCCCAGGGAGGGGGCCATGTTGCCACACCTCCCATGGTGCCCTTCTCCTAAAGCAAGATAGCAAGTCCTGTGTTTGGACATGCTATTTTGCTTTGAGCTTTTCCCTTAATTCAAATTAATTTATTTCAGAATAAGGACTTTATTTCAAAACAACTCATTTCGAAATAACTTATTTCAAAATAACGATGTATGTGTGGACATAGCCTATGGCACATTCTGTGCTTGATTTCTCTGCTGAGGCTACCACCGCAGATACTTTTTTTTGATGAACATGCAATATGTGCATTTAAAAAAAATTGTCTGCTGGGAGCTAGTTTTGGGCTTTCCTTTCACCCAAGCCCCTGAACATTTCTATTAGAGCTGGTTACTGATCACTAGGGCTTCATTAATATTGGAGATTTTCATCTAGTCATCTGAGCTGTGTAATCCCAGCTCGATTAATGATTTGCCAGAGTTGAAATTGCCAATTCTTGTCACACATGTCATATTTGATGCCTGTCTTAAAGCCCTGCTTCCAGGAGACAAGGGACTACATGAGAATCTCCTCTTGTTTTTGGTTTTAAATGAAATTTTCTAGCCCTCAGGTTTGCAGCAAGAAGCTCAAAAATGTGATCCACTTAAGATGCAAAAGAACTTAGAAAGCAAAAGCAAAGTAAAAGAACCCCAAATACTTTTTTTCCCCATTTATTTTTGAATGTTTGGAGTTTATGATACTGGGAAACTGATGGGTTGGTGTTAAACTCTGTTGTCTGCCAGTGTGTTTTAGCCCAAATTCAGTCTTCACTTCAGCTGAGCTGTGCCAGAATGATTTTAGCCTATTGTGATAACCAAATAGAATACATGGTATATCTGACATCTGTCATCTCTGCCGCTGAGACATATGTGCTGTCATACACTCACACATTATGGCCTCGGATGTTGATCAAGAAATGAGTTGTGCCAAACTTGAAACCCAAGGAGGCAGATCTGTTCTGACACCATACATCCATTTTGCATTCTTTCTTCTTGCGGCAAAACTTCATTTATGGCAGGGATGAGCTAACAGTTAAAACAAGGAGTTGGTGAACAGAAAAGAGGTTATAGTATATGCTATGTCTAAATGATCTGCTATGTAAATTTTGGGGGCACTGGATACATTATCAGAGGAAGTTGTGACTATAAGAAAAACAATGAACACACTTCTGGTAATAACTGCTGAAGAGTCTTTGCATGAAACTACTGTTTAAAAAAAAACAAAAAACCTTGCCCCAATATTTTTGGTTGCAGATAAATAGTGAGCACATGCTGCAGCCTCTTAGACTACCACCACTCTGCCATCTGCAAAACTTGTTTTATGATAGCTTCTTGTGGTGAGCTGGGCACTGGAGAGACCGCAACCTGGTCTGGAAACGTGTCAGACAATAGTCCAGCATGCAGTGCAGTAAGTGATGATAGTGGCTTTTCATGGACTTACCAGGCAGTAACTTGATGCTGTCCAAGAAACGTTTTTGAAGATGACTTCCCATGTGATAACGGGAATATTAAAGATACATAAGGCATTGTTCTTGCTGTCTGGTGCAAGAAGAGTGTTCCTGTAAACAAAGTGCCATAGCAGATCATGTCTTTAGTTGTCAGCTGCAAAATTAAGAAATGTTTTTCTTGCTATTTTCCCTTTTAGGAATATTCTGTGCATTTGGCTTTTTTTTTTTTTTCCCTTGCCTAACTTTACAAAAATTGGCTGGTTTCACTGGGGGGAAAATAGAATATTAGTGCTTAATGTATGTCAGCCTCTGTAAATGAGGGCCGCCCCCCCTGGCATGTTTTGGATTTATCAGTGCATCATGGTGGTTCAAGATAGATCCTCCTTTTTAAATTGTTCCTTTTGAACTTAGCAACTAATCACTCCCATTGCCTAATTGTCAAACATGCTGCTATATATTTAAATACAATAGACAAAATCCAGATGGAAGAAGGAGGATGCTGATATTTAAGTTGGGCTGTGCATAAGACTCCTTCATCTATGGAAATGGCATGAAACAGATGGGTTATGCAAGGATCTCAGGTCCTAGTCTCATTTGTTGTGTGTGTGCAAAAGCACATGTGTTTCAAATGCTAAATACATTTCTAAGTCTATGTCAACAGCCAAATGGTGGCATTCCCTTTAATCTGCAAACTGGACTTCTAATACTAAGGTAAGTCTGGCCCTTTCTTTCCACCCCACAAGAATTACATACCACATTATTTTTGGTGAAGGACACGCAAGTCCTATTGCAGATTTGGTTCCACACTTTACCTTCTCTACACAACATTGTGACTTCCCTGCTTCGTATAACAATGATGATGACCCTTGATGCTTCTTGCATGTGTTAGCTGGCATCTTAGGGGCTTCAGGCCACACTGCTAATAACAACAGGATTCTTTAACCTTTGTGCCACCTCAGTCTCATGAGCTTCACAAAAAGAATTCTTTTTTAATTCTGTGTTTATCACTTGTACTTTAAAGTCTTTCGTAAGAGTTCCCTTGTCTATTGTCAGATCCTGCAGCCCAGACTGTCCCCTGTGGTTGTCTGTTTTTCCTCTCCATCCAGTGCAGGCTTGACAGAATGGGTGCCCCAAGACAAATAGGCACCTCATCCACGTAGCTGAATATCGAACTGTTCCCGTGCTCATCTGGAGCCAGAGCTGAATGGAATGTTGCAAGAGCCAGGGGGAATGGGGACAGGAGGGGGGATTACACTAACCCTTTATGCTTCAGCCTGGAAGGCAAGGGGAATGGCATCGTCTGGCATGAACGAGGGGCCTGGAGATAAAGTGTGTTCTCATGCACAGGACAGCCTCCACAGGACACAGGAAAGCAAAAGGGGCTGCAGCTAATGCACAGCATACAGGGCCTTGTGGCAGTGTACTGGAGTGAAGGGGGGTAAGAAGAGGTTGGGGAGGAGGGTGAGGCATGCATATAAATCATTATTGGCGAACATCTCAGCTCTTGAGCCAGGCTGTCGCTTGCTGCTGCTCATGGTGCAGCCGAGACATAAATCATAATTCCCCTACAATAGATCCTTTCGCAGCCGCCATCAGGAAAAGTGTGTTGGTTTTATCGATTTTTTGACACCGGGCCCTGGCAACGGCCGCTCTGAATCATTATGAAATGAAACTGATTAGGAATTCATGGAATACTAAATAAACTTTACGAGCCTGTTGTAAGTTTTTTGATGCATGGGGAGCGGAAAATGAAAACTAATGATATAAAAATTACACAGCGTGCTGAGTATTATTATACTGATATTGATTTGTTTCAAACTGTACATCAAAATCGAAGTATGCTGGGTCTGCTTGGCTGCTGGGCTGATGCTCAAAAGCTTTTGAGGGTTTTTTTAATGCTAGCTCCAGCATATTTTTGTGTCATTCTAAGAAGGTTAGGGTGACCACAGAATTGCTAAAGTGCTCTTTGCACCTGCTTATTCTTCTTCAGTCACTTTTTGCATGGTTTTCATTGACCTTTATCCTCTCCCTTTGTATGCGGAGTTTTTCAGGAGAAAACATATTGACACAGATTTTAGCCTAAATGGATAATTTCCCTCCCTTCACTGCCCTGGAGGATTTGACTTCCATTTCTTAATAAAAGCTAGGTTTGTGAAGGATTCCCAAATACTTCAAAACGCATTTGTGAAACTACACACAAGGATCATTTTGCCTGCCACTGAAATGCTGCCATCTCTGTGGTGAAGAATAACCATGATTATAACTTTCACCTCTCTCATTTTATTATACCTATGTATAATTATAAAATTGTCAGATTGGATGATCAGAATGGTCCCTTCTGGCATTAAAATCTATGGACATAAAGGATGGAATTGGGAGCACCTAAGCAAGGCAATGTGGCACAGCGGATAGAGCACTGGACTGGACACAGTAAACTGAGGTTTTTCTTTTCTGACCTGCTGGATGACTTTGGACAAGTCACACTGACTCTCTGCCTCAGTTTCCCCCCCTCTAGCATGGGGGTAGTGAGACACTGACTTCTTTTGATAGCGCTATAAAAGAATAAGGTGAAATTTGTTTGCTCCTATTTACTCTCACAATATGCAAGCAGGAAGTAATTGAAATAGGGACAACAAATGTAAAATAAATAGTAAAAATGTTGAATATAAGCAAATTATATAAGTCTACTGTTGAAGACTCAGAAGGGGATTGAACTTCCCATGGGATAAAGAACTGACATAATTATGGTGAAATTAAAAAGCTTGTTGTGTTTCAGGGTCACAGTGTTGAAATGGAAAGAAATTTCATTGTTTGGAAGAGAGTGGTTCAAGTGTGGACCTTCTAAAGGGGTTTTAGTATTCAGCATGGATCACTGGTGAAGGATAGTGGACTTGTGAATTATGGTAATTGCCAGAGATATTGCCATTTTAAAAAGCTAGCAATTGTCATGTGGGGCCTGCTTCTGCTGTACCACAGCTATTTGGCTGGCTAATAATAGGCATACTAGTGGGTTAAGGGCTAACATTGCCAAATAACATTTTAGATCCATCTTTTGAATAGAGACCATCTTTGACTTTGGTTTCTTACAGGAGATATCTAAGAAGTCTGCTGCTATCCTTATATGGTAAAAACCAAAAGAATACAAGTATTTTCTGACACTTGAGCACCCTGGGAAATAACAAAGTGGAAATATCTCACAAAAGCAACAATATAAAATAAGGAGTCTTCTGTACCCAAAAGCAACCAGTCTGCAACAACCAAATTTCCTCCACTTTGGCAGACACAGTAGTTTCTCACCACTGGCAAGTGTGCATGTGCACCAGACCCTACAAACCTCAGTTCGTGCAAAAGCCTGGCAAGAAAACTGGGTTTTGCAATGTCCATAAAGGCCATCAATTTCAGGTTCGTTAAATTCCTCATGAAGGCCACTCTGACTGCTGTCAGGAAACTTCAGCACGAATGTCTCTACTGATCTCAACTGGGGCAGTATGGTGTGGGAGGGCAGGGATGAGACAATTTCTCAGGTAGCAAGTTTGAAGGTATTTAATACCTATTTAAGGTTAACATTGGCACCTTGTGTGCCACTTGAAAACCACTGCAGACTCTGGAATGCTGGAGTCAGTGCATGGCCAGGAGATGTCTGAATGTCTTTGTTCCATCCTGCCTTCCATTTCTGAGTGGCGTGGCTTAGCAGCTTGCATGCATGAAGTATAATGGATGATGGTAGTGAGGTCCTAGTCCTGAAAGAAATGATTACAACTTCCTGATTAGAGGCAGATCTGTCTGGATTGCTTTTGCTGTATGATTGCCCAGCAGCTTACAGGTACTGTATTGTGTAGATTTTCTTAGAGGTGGGCTGCTTTGTCAGTTAATCTCCCAGCCAGTGTTGCTGGTGATCATCAGTGGATTAAAGATGCCTCCTGTAGATGAAAACACAACCTTGGAGACAATGTTCCCTCTAATTACTCGTAGACTGTGTGTGCAAACAATTTCTTTGTGTGCGCAAAAACATTTCTTTGCGAGCACCAATATTAGCACTATTGAATTTTTTTGTGCACACTTCATTCTTTGTGTGTGCAGGTTTCATGACCTGTGTGCGCGTGCACAGCTTAGAGGGAACAGTGCTTGGAGAGAAGAAAGAAACTCAACAAGATCAGGCAAACAAAAGTGAGGAGGAAGAAATTAAGCCACTAGATATAAGCTTATGATCTGCAGAGGACAAAGCAGCCATGTTCCTCAGTGTTCTCTTGGGACTGTGCTTTTCTGTAAAGTGTACAAAAAGCTCATAGAACTTCTCCTGAATATCTCTGATAAACTTCCACAAGGGGTAGCCATGTTAGTCTACTTCAGCAAAACAAGGAGTCCTGTAGCTCTTTTAAAGACTGACTAATTTATCACGAGCTTTCATTCATGCATCTGATAAACTTGGATAGCTCCTGTTTCTTTGTAAAAGGCTAAATCATAATATGAGGCTGTGAAATTTGGGATGATTTAAATTCACATAAGGTTTTGTGGTTTTCAAACTATTTTAAAAGTTCTTAGAAGCTCCAGCTCATCCCTAACACATTAGAAGTGGTTTGCACTTGCAGTCTTGGGCTATATTTTATGTCTTGGGCTTGAAGGCCACCATATCTGATACCTGTATGAGCAGGTAAGTTTCCCACTGAAACAATGAAGAAGTCAACCTCCACTGAAATTGCATATGGGCAGTAGGTGGGAGTTTCTAGGCTGCTGTTCTGCTTTTGTAGAACTCAGTCCTAGAGGAAATTGGGTGACTGAGCAGTTCATTCAGAAAACAGTGCATGCCAACTGCCTGCAAAGAACACTAACATTTCAGATTCTGGTGCAGGACCCTGTATAAGGCTCTTACCAGGGTCAGTGTCTCCTCAATGTGTACTATATGGTATTTTGTTGGATGCTGCATGTGCAGTATAATGTGTGTACGCCACAGTGCTCCTTCAAAGAGTTAGCACTGCTCAGCTGTTGCCATAGACATTATTCTGTCATGAGCTAATGCAGGTCTGCTACCTTTGGTAGTCATAGTAGGGCCTGAGCTTTTTGAACAGGAGGATCTTGGTTCTTTTCCTGCCTTTGCCCCAAAGTCCTGGACTGTCACATAGTGTATCACCAACTTCCTAAATTCTTTGGCAATTGTGGATTTTGGTGTATTAATCTAGGTGCTGCTGAGATATGATCTATTGTGAAGAGTAGAATCCTTGTCTAAACAATGCTAGTTTTCAGCTCCCATAGTACAGGGGATGCCTGCTCCACCTGGTGTGTCATCACGTGCATGCCTGCACGAAGGATTTTCCTAAAATATGTGGATTGAATTTAGATTTGTGCTCTTAGTACTTTGACTTATTCATTCAGACATACATTGACTACATAAATTGAGTGTTACAAGTAACAGGGACTTTAGCTATTATTTTCTCAATAATTTGATTTATTGATCTGGTATCTGGTTTTTGTTCTGTTTTTGGCCATCCCTCCTATTTTTCCTATTTACATAGTTTTGTTTTATGGTTCTTTTTGTTTTTTGTTATTCCAATTTAGCACATTTTATGTTTTCTATTTAAACTTTTGCTTTGGAAAAGTGCATTTCTCATGATTAATTTAATCCCTTTCTCTGCTGTGTGTTTGAATCTATTTTCCCCCCTTTCCTTCTCTCTACACTGATTATACAGAGTTAAATGCAGCTGCCTGTTTGACAGGAATATTGTGTACTGTATCTGGAGTGATATACAGGTCAGTATATTACTGATGAATAAAAGTTTCCTCCTAAGGCAGCTGCTGCAGATTACTTAGTGCTTGACATGGCGTGTCTTTGTGTCACTGTTACCGGGTGAAATTAAATCAGAACAGGAAAATATTAATTTAAAGTAGGGGATAGAGGCCTCTCGTTTCCAATTACTCTCTACCCTGTCAGCTTTATATGGGCGCAAACAAGGAGGGAGGCTGGATTAATTGCTTTGGACTCTGCCCCACTACAGGCCCAATTATAGAAACATATTGGCTCCCAGCATAATTCTGTACACTGCTGTGCAGGAAATTGTGTGAAATTTTAACAGGTTTCAGATGTAATAATAGAGAACACGATTCAGGAGAGCATTAACTGTCTGGGTGAAATCTTTACAGATGGGTTAAGGTTAAGCTGTTTGGGGGCCCTTTGTGTATTAAAGGATCATCTGGTTAACCCGTGTACTAGGAGCTTTTGATACTAGCCTGGGAGCAAATGGAATAAAAACATTCATCCTCTGACAACAAGGAGCTAAATCCTCACTCAGTCAGGATGAGGGAAAAACCTATAGTGTAATGATGGAGAGCATAGGGATTGCATCTGGCAATGTTCTTCTGTTGGAGATAGGGCATGCCTACATTGTAGGTCTCGTGCACAGTATTAAACGTGATGGTTCTATAGCTACCATTAAAAACATTCCCAGTTAATTTCTGCTCTTGCGTGAAGCTGACCTGCAAACCAAAGCACTGCAATAAAAACTGTTGATACAAACCCCAAAACTAACATTTATATTCCTACTGCGCACTGGCCAATTTTGCATAGGTGTAGATTTAAATTTAACATTTCAGTGTGAGCACTGTCTTTTGTTAGGTGAAAACACTGTCTGTTTTGGCTCTTCTACACTTTTAGACCCACAAGCGGAAGTTGTGAGCAAGGTGGTGTATGCGAGAGATCCACATTCACTTATTTGGATTGTTGTAGGTAGAATGCCAGGTTCTCTTTTGAGTAGCATCCCTGTGGGTGTTCCACATTGGGTGGTGGGCACAGATCAGATGATAATCTAGAAATGCTTGCCTGGGTTGCATGAATGCCAGGAGGCTGTCTTGCACCACTTTAGTGCCCTCTTGGCATGCACACATTCCCCCACCTTTCCTTCTTAACCAACCACAGTAACGGACAGAGCTTATGCCTCCTTTCAGCTTGTCAGAATTTTTTTCTCAAAACAATTTTCCCATTTTTTCCCCTCATTTCTGGTTCTCCCATCCCTTTCCCAGCTCTTCTTCAAGTGATTGCTCCTGTCCAATATTCTCCCCAGGACTTAAAGTGGGGGGGGGGGGAAAGAGGGGGGTGAAGGGATGCTCACTAAATTGCTATAAAGTTACTAGCTGACAACTGGGGGGGGTGTTGGGAAATTCAGGGGGGTGTAGGAGGAGTGTAGGGGGGTACTAGAGAAATCCCTGCTCCTGTCAATTCCATGTTAGGTATGTATGTGCCATGTGCACACGTAACAGGAGTTTTTTTTTATCCCTAGAGTACCCATAGGGTTGGCTGTGGTGCTGCCTGGAGTGGCATCACTATGGCTCACTATATGAGGCACAACCAACCTGCCCCTCTTCAGTTCCTTCTTACTGCCCTGATGGTAGCTGGAGTGCTTGTCTGCCTTTGGGCAGTCTCGTCACTTAGCTAGTTGTAGTATTAAGTAACTGTTAAGTAGAGTAGTTAGTTAGCCCTGAGTTTAGGATTGCCACCCAGCCTTTGGTTTAGGGCATGCCAGGCTTCACGACTTGTGAGTCTTGTTGGAAGCCTATGCCTTTAGATGACCGAAATCATTCCTGTCTGAGGTGTTTGGAAGAAGCGCACCCCAGAGAAAAGTGTAAAATCTGCAGGAGTTTCAAGGCTCAAACTCAAAAGGAGAGAGAGAAGAGGCTAAAGATTTGTATTGTGGAGGAAGCCCTCCATCTGACCTCCAGACCAGGTTCCAGTATGCCACCATCAGTGAGCAGCACACCAGCCGTGTCCAGGCGCAAGGACTCTGGGTGAACCATGGTACCATGCCGCAGTACCAGCGACGGCAATGTCTTCAGCAGCACCATCATCCGCAGCTCCCAGTGCCTCCGCAGTGCCACCAGTTCATCGGCAGCACTGATCCCTGTCCCCAAAACCACAGAAGAAGAAAAGGAAAACAGGGAAGGAGTGCTCACCTAGGAGGTTGAGAAGGAGCAGCCCTACGTGCCCATGGCCTGAGGCGCAGCAGCCAACAGTACCATCGAGACCAGCTCAGGCAGGGCTGTCAACTCTGGTATCTGTGTCCTCTCCGACTCAAGACGTTTTGGGGGAGGAGATACTCCTCCCCTCTATACCAGAGACCTTTGAGGCAGCACAAGACCTTATTGAGCAAACAGCACTGCCTGCCTCAGGCCTGTCACCATCCCTGGCACCCGGGTCGAGGCTGTCAAGGGGCAAACCTTTGTTGGTACGAATAGCCTCGCCACATTTCTGGCATCGAGGTCTTGGTGACCCTTGCATGCTTGAGCAAATGGATCACTGCTAGCAACAGTGGCACTGGCATGGCATGCTCTCTGGTGCCGTCGACCATTATCACAGCAGTGGAAGCTCCGCGATACCACTCCCCAATAAGGGCTCGGAGTCACTACTGCACTTCAGCAGTGTTCCCTCTAAGGTGATGATACAGCTGAGCAACTTACAGATGAGCAAGACGAGGGGCTGAGCAAGTTCCTCGACCTATATCAGGCCATTCCTTGCTGTCTGCTGGTGCCCAAAGCATATCCATAACTTACTCAGCTGCATCATCAGCTTAGAGGGAACATTGCAGTCTTCAGCACTGTCCGGAGACTGCTCTCTGACACCCTCCAGCACCACTCTGCCATGGTTCCCTCGAAGTAGATTCTTGTCGGACTCAGATGAAGTTTTGACAATGTCCAGAACTAGCACATCCAGGGGCAGATGATCTGCTTCACAACTCCACACTCTGCCTCCACAGTGGCATCCTCCTTGGCCTGTTCCTTCTCAGTGGCCTTTTTGGACTCCTTGGGCCTACCAACAGGAACAGGGCCCTAGGATGAGCAGATCCCACTCTGTGGCGAGCTCCCGTCCTCAGCCTTTCTGCATGGTTAATGCACCCCCGGAAATGGGGGACCTCTCGGAAGGGAAGTTGACTGTAAGGTCCTGAGTTCCTACAGATCAGGATTGGAGAGAGCCGGTGACTGAAAGTAGGCCCCCCGAATCACCAGCAGAGTCATTGTCATCTCCTCCAGGCGAGGCAGTGGTGGAGGCAAAGCCTGAGTCAATTCCAGATGACAGTAGGGCGCACCAAGAGCTCCTTTGGAGAGTGGCCCAGGGCTTGGGGCTACGGGCAGAGGAGACAGTGGAGGATGCAGACTCCATGGTTGATGTCCTGGTTCCAGAAGGTCCTTCTCAGGTGGCTCTCCCACTTATTAAGACCATTCAGAGCACCACAAAGTCTGTGTGGCATACTCCAGCTTCCATTCCTCCCATGGCCAAGATGGTAGAGACAAAGTACTTTCTGCCTTTGAAAGGTCATGAACATTTTTACACACACCCTATACTGGGATCGCTAATGGTGGCTGCAGCCAATGCAAAAGAGAGACAGGGATATCAGGGGCCAAACCCCAAGTCCAAAGAGGCAAAGAGGCTGGATTTATTTGGCCAAAAAATTTACTCCATGGGAGGGCTCCAACTCTGGATTGCTAATCAGCAGGGGCGTTGCTGGCGCTGGGCATGCTGGGGCATGTGCCCTGAACCCCAGCGCCAGTGCCTCGGATGTCCAGCTCAATCAGGCCAGAGATCCAGGGCCCAGCCGCCAGCGGCCGCGGCGGCCCCATCCCTGGCCTGGGATCCGGGGCCTGGCTGCCCGCAGCAGCACCTGGCCCTGTCCCCGGCCAGGGGGCAGGGCCTGCAGGGCAGGGGAGGGGCCTGGACCCATGACCCCAGGTCCCTCCTGCAGCCAGCAATGCCCCTGCTAATCAGCAAGTAATCCTTAGCAGATACATGTTCAATGTGTGGTTTTCTCTTGAGAAATTTTCAGATAAGCTGGATCAGGGCTTGAGGCCTGAGTTGCTGGCATCCATTAAAGAGGGCAAGACAGTTTCCAGGGCCTTGCTACAATCAGTTCTTGAGGTCGCTGATGCAGCTGCTAGAGCCATGGCCTCCAGAGTCACCATGTGCTGCAGCTCTTGGCTGCAGGCATTGGGCCTACCACAAGAAGTCCAGAATACCATTCAAGACCTTTCTTTTGAGGGGCCAGAGCTGTTTTCCCAGCAGACAGACACAACGCTGCAGACTCTGAAGGACAGAAGGGCGCTTCTGAAATCTTTAGGGCTGCACACCCTGACGGTGCAGAGGAAGCCCTTCAAACCCCATCATACTAACGTCGAGAAGATTATGACAGGCAATGCAGCTAGAACGGCTGCAGAAACAATCAACGTCCACCTCACCAATCTCAAGGGACCCCCCGATCAGTCCTCCAGCTCCAAAAAGAACTTTTGAGGGTGCGCCTGAGGGCTACATACTGTTAAGTCTGGATCCACTTCTGCTGTTTGCAAACAGACTCTCCCGGTTTTACCCGGCATGGTCCTGGATCACTTCAGACTCTTGGATGCTGCGCAAGGTACAACAGGGATATTCCCTCCAATCCTCCTCTTTTCCCCCTTCCCACCTCCCTTTCCCACCCTTTTCAGGGACCCTCTCACAACCAACTACTGGCATAGGAGGTGGAAGCCCTTATAGACAAGGGCACTGTAGAGGAAGTTCCTCTGGAGCACAGGGGGAAAGGATTTTATTCCTGCTATTTTTTGATCCCAAAGGCAAAGGGACATCTTCATCCCATCCTCGACTTCAGAGGCTTGAACTGATGCGTGCACAAGATATGTTTTTGTATAGTCTCCCTTTCTTTGATAATCCCTTCCCTGGATCCGGGAGACTGGTACACTGCCCTCAATTTCCAGGACTTGTATTTTCATATCTCCATAATTCCCAGGCACAGAAAGTTCCTGCGATTTATAGTGGACAACATGCATCTCCAGTTTTCTGTCCTGCCTTTCAGACTCACAGCTACCCTTCATGTGTTCACAAAGTGCCTAGCAGTGGTTGCAGCTTTCTCAGGCATTTGAAAATCCAGGTGTATCCCTACCTGGACAATTTGTTGGTCTGTGGCCAGTCGAAAGACTAGGTAGCCCGCCACTTGCCGGTGATACAGGACACCTGCCAGTGCCTCAGTCTCCTGGTCAATTTACAGAAGGCCACTCTCATTCCCATGCAGAGGATAGAGTTTATAGGGATGCTATTGGAGTCAGGACTAGCAAGAGCATTGCTTCCTTAGTCGTGGTTCAAGATTATCAAGGACCTGGTGGAGGACCTCCAGAGGTTTCTGTTTACATCGCTTCAGTCTTGCCTATGGCTGTTGGGGTTCATGGCAGTGTGCACCCATGTGGTGAGGTATGCTTGCTTGAGATTACACCCCTTGCAGATGTGGCTGGTGTTGGTTTATTGGCCAGCAGGAGGCAGCATCGATGGCATGGTCACAATCCCTACAGAAGTGCTAAGGTCGCTGGACTGGTGCCTCTTGTGCCACAATCAAAATGTCTGTCAGGGGCTTCCCTTTCAGTCGCCCCAGCCCTCGGTGTTCCTGGTTATAGATGCTTTGGACTTGGGGTGGGGGGCACATCTCGGCCTCCTCAGAACCCAATGTCCTTGGAAGGGCAGTGAGTTAAATCTTCACATCAACATAAGGGAGCTTCAAGAGGTCCACCTGCCCTGCCAGGCATTTTTGGACAATCTGAGGGGCAGAGTGGTATCCGTGCAAACAGACCATATGACCACTATGTATTTATATTAACAGGCAGGGAGGGGCCCACTCTGCTCCGCTTTTTAGTGAAGCCCTTAACCTATAGGATTTCTGCATTTGCCTTTCGATTCACCTTGTAGCATCGTATCTCCCCAATCAGTGTAATCTCCTAGTGGATTCTCTGAGCTGAAAATTTATGACACACGAGTGGTCCCTAAAATGGGAATTGTTGAGAACCATCTTCCAAGTCTGGGACTATCACCAGGTGGACATTTTTGCATTGGAGCAGAACAGGAAGTGCAGGAGTCCCATTCGTTCAGGGTGTGAAGCCCAGCGTCAATAGCAGACACCTTTGAGATATCACGGGTGGAGAAGACTTGTTACGCTTTTCCCCTGACCACGTTGATCTTGAAAGTACTCTTGAAAAATCAAGCAAGACCAGACTTCAGTCATTCTAATAGCCTCAGCGTGGCCAAGGCAGCACTGGTATGTCAGTCTGCTGCGCCTCTCAGTTTGGGACACAATAGAGCTGCCAATGCTTCCAGATCTGCTGTCCCAGGACCAGGGACAGCTGTGTCACCCAGACCTGAGCTCCCTTCATCTATGGGCATGGAACCTCCATGGTTGATGGGTAGGGAGTTAAAGTGTTCTGCCCAGGTCCAGAAACTGTTATTCAACAGCAAGAAGCTTTCAACCAGGACATCTTACAAAGCTAAATGATCCAAACTTGTGGCATGGTCAGCCATTAAAGGCCTCGATCCATTCTGGGCTTTGATTTCAGTCAGACTAGACTTCCTTTAGTCCTTAAAGTCCCAGGGCCTCTCCTTATCCTCAATCAAAGTCTATCTGGCAGCAATTTCAATGTTCCATGAGAGAGCGGACAATGCTTCAGTCTTCTCGGACCCTATGGTGAAGCACTTCTTGAAGGGCCTGGAGTGGCTCTTTCCGACCATACAACCCCCGATAGCTCAGTGGGACCTAAATTTGGTCCTGTCAAAGCTCACAGGGCCTCCGTTTGAACCACTTGCCTTGTGTTTGCTTCTCCTTTTTTCATGGAAGGTGGCTTTCTTAGTGACAATGGGTACGTTTATACTACAGGGCTCGGTTAAGCCGACTTAATAAAGTCTGCTTAAAGTAGACTTCATTAAGCCAGCTTAGCACGTCCACACTTAAAATGCCAGGAGACTTAGCATGTCCACACTGGCAGCTGCTAGGTCGCCCTAGGAGTGGTGCATTATGGGTACCTGGCCCACAGTGCACCACAGCAAAGGTGCCCCCCTCTTCTGGCCACTCCTTTGCTACAGGAAGGGAGTGGCCACACCACCCTTCATACTGTGTGTGGCAATAGGGATGTCAGGGAGCCTGACTTAGCTCAGTGATGTGCCAGCACAGCACTCCACACCCTCCCTGTGTTACCCTGACTCCTCTGGCTCTGGACCAGGTGCTGCAGGGCAACTGCCAGCGCAGGGGCAGGGCACAGCAGTTGTTAAGACTGAAACATTGGGAAACAGCACATAGAGGAAGGTGAAGTCAAACCACCTGTTATAATGGGGGGGAAAAATCCATAGTCAGGATTTAATCCTGCTTTCACACAATCTAATCTAAAAGAAATAGCAACTTTCTTTCTTCTTTCCATGTGCTGTTTCCCAGTGTTTGAATCTTAACAACTGCTTTGATTTGCTGTTAGACTGTGACCTGATCCCACGTCTTACACTCCCCTGCATTTATTTCCTACCATTCTGTAAATTCCCCCATCTTCAAACTGTCTGACGAAATGGGATTTTTCTCCCATGAAAGCTCATCCAAGAAATAAATTTGTTAGTCTTAAACAGTGCCTCTGGACTCCATATTTTTTTTACAACAAAATGGGAGGGGGGCCCTCTGAGAGGGGGAGACACACAGGGTTGGTCCAAGAGGGGGAAAGACAGGCAGGGTCAGGCTGAGAAGAGCAAGGGAGGAGACACACAGGTTTGGGCAGAGAAGGGGGAGACACCAAGGATTGGTCTGAGAAGGGCAAGGGGGGAGACACGCGTGGTCAGGCTGAGAATGGGGGAGACATGCGGGGCAGGCTGAGAATGGGGGAGACATGCGGGGTGGGATGAGAATGGGGGAGACATGTAGAGCGGGCACAGAGCAGGTGAGACATGCAGGGGTTGGGCTAAGAACGGGAGATGTGGGGTTGGGCTGAGAACGGGGGAGATGCGGGGCGGGCTGAGAATGGGGGAGACGTGCGGGGTTGGGCTGAGAATGGGAGACATGCGGGGTCGGGCTGAGAATGGGGGAGACATGCGGGGTTGGGCTGAGAATGGGGGAGACATGCAGGGTTGGGTTGAGAATGGGGGAGACATGCAGGGTCGGGCTAAGAACAGGGCAGACATGCAGAGTGAGCTGAGAATGGGGGAAGTGCTGGGTTGGGCTGCGATGCCCAGTCTGGCTGAGAACGGGGGAGATCTGTCAAGGAACATGAGGAGTTTGGCTGTGGTCCACACAGCTGGGAACATCCCGGCTGTGTTGTACTTTCTAGCCAGCCTCCATCCCCATGTTTTCTGTGGTTGGGAGGACAATTAAGTCAACTTAAGGCAACTTCCCCACCACATTGCCTTAAGTCAACTTAAATTTAAAGTCGACTTTATAAGCAGAAGTAATAAAGTCGACTTTAGCTGATGCTAAAGTCGACTTTATTGCCCTGCAGTGTAGACAGGGCTCTGTTTAAGTCGACTTAAGGGCCCTTAAGTCGACTTAAACACATAGTTAGACACACCCAATAACGTCAGTCAGAAGAGTTTTGGAGATCTGGGCTTTAACAGCCACACCACCCTATACGATCTTTTTCAAGGACAAGGTCCGATTACATCCTCACCCAGCCTTCCATCCTAAGGTACTTTCTCAGTTTCATTGCAATCAGGAGATCGTCTTGCCTGTCTTCCATCCAAAGCTTCATACCTTGGAAAGGGAGAGAAGGCTTCATTCGCTAGACGTTCACTGAGCATTGGCCTTTTACATTGAAAGGACATTTAGAAAGATGTCTCAACTGTTCATAGTAGTGGCAGACAGGATGAGAGGGGAACCAGTCTCAAAGCAGCATCTCTCATCCTGAATAGTTTCCTGTATACATGAGTGCTATGCTCTGACTAAGATTGCTCCACTGACAGTCAAGGCCCGCTCTACAACGGCTCAAGCATCATCAACCGCCTTCTTGAGTGGAGTGCTGATAGTGGACATCTGTAAAGCAGCTACATGGTCGTCCACTCACACATTCAAGAGCATTATGTGATCACTCGGCAGGCGCAGGACAATGCTGCAGTGGGGCAAGCAGTTCTGCAGTCAGTGCACCTGTGATTCTGATCCACCGCCAGAGGTAAAACTAGTGAATCATCTAACAAGGAATGGACAGGAGCATTCGCTCGAAGAAGATGTTACCTACTTGTAACCAGTGTTCTTCGAGATGTGTTGCTCCTGGCCATTCCTCTTCCCTCCCTCCTTCCTTCCTCTCTTTGGAATAGATGCTAAGAAGGAACTGAGGAGGGGTGCGTTGGCTGCGCCTCATATAGTGAGCCGCAGTGACGCCTCTCCAGGGGGTGCCACAGCCAACCCTACAGGTACTCTAGAGGGAAAAGACTCCAGCACTCTGTGCACGTGGTGCATACCTAACATGGAATGGCCAGGAGCAAAACATCTCGAAGAACAGTGGTTACAGGTAAGTAACCTCTTCTTTTTTTTACTGACCTTTTAAAAAAAAAAAAAAAAAAAAAGGTAAAAAGTCATTTTTTCCCCCCAGTTTTTTCCATGATGCCGGTTTCATCCGGCTTCAAATGCTGCAAAACCTGCCATGACACCATGCCTGCATTGGATGGTCATGTAGCTTATATAAAATGTCTTGGTTGGGGGCACCTTTGACACAAATGCCCCCACTGCCCAAATCTCAGCTCCAGAGTGCATAAGGACAGAGACCTTTGCCCGAAGCTAATCATGATGGAGCATTCTTTCCAACCAGTATCAGACCTCAGGCAGGCTGATTCAACTTCTCAGGCTCACTCTGCAAAATGTCTCATAACTCCTCATTCTGCCTCTAGGAGGAAGAAATCACCATCGTTTGCATCAAGACCACGTACTAAAGAGGCTTCTGGCTTCTCAAGTACATTGGCAACAAAATCTCTAAAAAGGTTCCCCTCTGCTCATTCGGACCACAGGGATAAAGTACCTGAAGTATTTGGACCAATGATCACTAAAGCATCTAAAACTGCCATTTCTGTGGCACTAACAGCATCAACAGCGCCAAAGACTTTGCAGTTGGAACCGGCATCCGTGTCTGCTCCAATATCCCAACGGGTTCCGACTGCCACCATTCCAGCACAGATACCTTCAGTGCCATCACCCCCTTCGGGACCACCCAGCCCAGAACCAGCATCACAACATTCTGACCACCCCTCAGGTTCATGGGCACCATCTCAAACACTGGAACAGTCAGTCCCATGCAAGCACACTCAGAAGACCAAACATCAAACCACAATGGGAGAACCTCAGATGATCATCTCTGCTACTTACCATACTCCGGGCGCAGGGGGCGCACCCCAGCTCCACTGTCTCCAGCTGGCACAATTTCTCTGATTCCCTTTTCCAGCAATGATAAGGATGGAGAAGAATACCAAACTACTTTTTCTCCTCAACCAGTTTCTTGTTTGCGAAACTGGAGATCTCACCCACTGCCAGGCTTTTCTCCATACTCCTAATATCCTCCACCTTGGTATGGGAACCCATCTTACCAGCACCACTGGCCATCTTAGGATATTTGGTCACAGTATCCTGTACCCTTTCCCAGACCTTTTACCTCAAAACAGTACAAACCACCACCACAACCCCCTCCCCAAACAGAACAGGACATTCAAGATACCAAAGAGGATATAGAGGATCGAGATTCTAGATCCCCTCCTCACAATTCTTCCTCCTATCCTGATGAAGCCATAATTCCTTTTCCTCCCACGGCAGCTGATGACTTCTGTCAATTTCAAGTTCTTTTTCACCGGGTGGTGGAATCATTTGAAATACCTATGAAGGACATGCCAGAGTCTCAGCATAAACTTCTCCAGATTCTCATAGAAGATTTTGTTTGAAGGATTGCTCTGCCAATGAACACTGTCTTCACAGACCTGGCCACCAGCATCTGGCAAACTCCTGCCACTATCCCTGCAACCACCAGAAGGGCCAATAAAAAATACCACATTCCAAAAAAGGACTCGAAATATTTATTCAATCACTTTCCTCCGAACCAACATCACAAACAATTCAATCATGTGACCCCTCGCGATAAGGAAGATAAAAAGATGGATCTTCTAGTGAGAAAAGTCTATGCATCATCCACACTTCAATTACAGGTATCCCACTACTCCGCCCTAGTCACAAATTATGATTACAACAACTACTTGAAATTTGCAGACTTTATTGAATGCATACCAGAGGAAAGGAGACCACAGTCTCATTGAATTATCAGAAAAGGTCAGCTGATCTCGAGAACCATGCTCCAGGCAGCCTTAGATGTCACGGACACAGCTGCTTGCATGACTGCCACAGGCTTTGTAATGCACAGGTGCTCCTGGCTTCACTCAGCAGATCTCCCACAGCTATTGCAGGCGACAATTGAGGATCTGCCTTTTGAAAAAGAAAAAAATTGTTCTCGGATAAGACTGATGACATTATGCATGGTTCCAAAGATTCCAGAGCTGCCCTCGGGACATTAGGTATCTACACACCCACTACATGTTGCAGATCATATCTATACCAATTGTACAATTCCAGGTATCAGCAGTGGCGGCTTTTGCGGTAGGCAAAGCAGATGGCCGCCTAGGGGCCCAAGCAGTAAGGGGCCCTGTCTTCAATCTGGTGGACAGAAATGAAAATATAGAAAAATACAGAAATTGTTCCCAGCTAGCAGAGCTAGTAGGGCTGGAAGCCTAAGTACTTTTCAGTCTTGGCTCATCAAGGCAAGCTGGCATTAAGATCTGTGCTTCATCTGAATTGCAGAGTCACCATTATCTGCCTGTTACCTTCACACTGACATGCTAAAGAAGCAGGAGGAAGTAATAGACAGCACACTAGCAGGAACTTCTCTAGTAGCCTCAGCTTTTAATTCCTCAGTGTGGCCATTTATTCTGCCATTTTTTAATTTTGTGAAATATTGCCTTTTCCTTTTCTTTTTTACCTGTTCTTTTGCCTTTTCCTTTGACTCTACAACAGTTTTTACTTTGGCTTTGTTTAGCTCAGGTTACTAGGTAGGGCCATATAGGCTGCTGCTTCTAAATACAGTGCTGCCCTTAGGCAATCATTACACCTGTGTGTGATGTCTGTCTGTGCTGTATGTCTTTTTTCTTTTTGTAAGTAATTTTTTAGCTTCTTCTGTACTTACTATATAATATTTTTGAGGAGGCCAGAGTCTTATAAACTTGAGTACTTCAGAGAATTTCATTGAAGTTTAGTGTTCTTTATTTATAGCTACACACTAGAAACCTTTTCATTTATTTTTATTTATTATAACTATTTGTATTAAACGTCTGGTGCACATAAACCCAAGCCTATATGAAAAATTTGTAAGATTGGACTGCCAACATTTTAAATGTGGTATTTTAGTTATTTTTAAGCCATAATTAATGTTACTGCTTTTTATTTATTAATTAATGTTCATACTTTTCAAGAAATTTTAAAATGTTCACTTTAACTTCGTAGTTCAGCATTAGCTCATTTATGTTAAATGAGAGATGACCAACTTACAAGCTTCATGATGGGAAGATCTTTAAAAATATCATACCCAAGAATAATTTACAAGTCCCAGTGGTATAGTCATGTTAGTTTGGTTCAGCAAAACAAACAAGGAGTCCTGGGGGGTGGTATGGGGCAGTTAGGGGTGCAAGGGGGACTGGGGTCACAGGGAAGGTAGCAGTGGGGGCTGATAGTGGGCCCTTTAAGGGGCCCCACAATGGGCCTTCGCTGAGGGCCCCCAATTGCCTAAGGCCACCTCTGGGTATCAGTACCAACCTCCAACTAGACCTCTGTTCAGATGCCAACACCAGCAGCTCCAAAGTAGATCTTGGATGCAGCATTGCAGACAAGCCTCTAATCAGCCCTCAACATCTTAGGTGCCTTCCTCCAGACCTCAATTTTAGAGTCACAGTCGAGGGCCATCATGTCCCTTCTAAAGTTCATGAGCTGAATACACACCTCACTTACAAGGTCCCTTTGTACTGGTTTTGCCCACTCTGGTCCAGCATTATATCTGATAAGTGAGTCCTAGATACCATTAAATTCAGACACACTATCCCATTTCTGGCAAAACCCCACTTCCATTACCCTTCCCCATCCCTCTTTAGGAACACTACTCGCATACAACTCTTGCAACAGGAGGTCTCATGTCTTCTCCACACAGGAGCAATCAAAAGGGCTAAAAGTTTTTATTCCCCCTACTTCCTAACAGAGAAAAAATCAAGAGGTTGATGATCCATTCTCTACCTCAGAAAACTGAACAAGTATGTAGCCCATCAAAAATTTAAAATGATCACCCTATCTACCATTATTTCAGCTCTTGAGTATGGGGACTAGTTTGCAGTCCTCAACTTACAGGAGGCATATTTCCATTCATCCCACACTCAGAATGTTTCTCAGATTCTTTGTAATCAACAAGCATTTTCAATATACTGTTCTACCATTTGGTCTGTCAGCTGCACCTCAAGCATTCTCCAAGGTTTTGTCAGTTGTTGCAGCCCATCTCCGCAAGCAAGGTGTCACCATCTTCCCTTACCTAGATTATTGCTTGTTAAAATCTGTTATGCTTTCTCAAACTGCTACGGCTGTCAACATCACCGCCACACTTTTCCAACAATCAGGACTTCAGATAAATACAGAAAAATTTACACTTCAACCAACTCAAAACCTACAGTTCACAGGAGCCTGTCTAGACCCACTACAGGCAAGGGCTATCCTACCAGACCAAAGAATCCACACAATCATCCATCTAACAAACATGGACATACATGCTCCCATAACCACAGTGGAACAGTGCCTCCAACCCCTAGGATGTTTATCATCAACCACTTTCATAGTCAAAGACGCAAAACTGCACATGCCTCTTTCAGCTACGGAAAAAAAAAGCAAGGAGTCTTGTGGCACTTAAAGACTAACAGATTTATTTATCGCATGAGCTTTTGTGGGAGAAAATCCCACTTCATAAAGATGCTTTGAAGAGCTCTTCAAAGCATCTGACAAAGTGGGATTTTCTCCCATGAAAGCTCATGCAATAAATAAATCTGTTAGTCTTTAAGTGCCACAAGAATCCTTGCTTTTTTTGCTTTACTAGACTAACATGGCTACCCCTTTGGAATTTCAGCTATGGCTAACTGAAGTATACATATCACAGTACCATTACATACATAAGGTGCTGTCCACACCTATAGAAATAAAACAATATCTCCAGTGCTGGACAGTGCTGACCAACTTAAAACACGGCTTGCCTTTTTCCCAACAACAGTTTTCCATTCTAATGACCATAGATGCATCCCTTACAGGATGGGGAGCATGTATTCCTCATCATACTGCCCAAGGCAGATGGTCCATGGAGGAGACAGCTTTGCAGATCAATATTCTAGAATTTCGTGTAGTCCAGTATGCTTGCTGTCACTTCCAACACTTCCTAGCAGGTCAACATGTCAAAAAGTTATGACCAACAAAACAGCATGCATGTTTTTATAAACAGGCAGGGGAGCACGTTCCAGACATCTCCGCATAGAAGTGATCAGGCTGTGGAATTGATGTATCAACAACAAAAAAATAATCTTGGCCTCATACCTCCCTGGCACACAAAATGTGGTTGCTGACTCTCTCAGCCTCTCTTTCACGAAGGATGAGAAGTGGGAGTAATACCAAGAAATTCTGCACAATCTCTTCCTAAAGTGGGGATACCCATAGTTGGATGGATTTGCCACTCACCAAAATCACAAGTGCCCCGCCTACTGTTCAAGAGTGGGCATCACTCAGTAGAAGACGCACTCTTCCTTTCTTGGAAAAAACACTTGTTCTATGCCTTTCCACCGATTTCCCCCTGATTCCTCGGGCCCTCCCCAAGATATGACACAAATCAGCAACAGTAATAACGATAGCATCATCATGGCCTGCAAAGCCCTGGTACACTTACCTCATGGAGATGACAAACAGATCTCCACTTCCTCTACCTCCCCTACCAAACCTCCTAAGTCAAAACAATGGTTGCATGATGCATCCAGATCTCATGTGACTAAACCTAACAGCATGGTACCTAGCTGGCTCAATCAGGAGGAACTTCAGTGTTCTGAAGTCATACAGCTGGTGCTCTTAAATAGTCATAATTCAACCACATGCTAGACCCACCTGAGAAAATGGCAGAGGTTCCATCACTGGTGTCTTCAGAACAGCATTTAACCTCTGTCAGCCGCTATCACTGTCATTCTAGACTACCTCCTACATCTAAAGACATCAAAACTGTCACTCATTGTGATCAGAGTATGTTTTGTGGCCGTCATGGTGTTCCAAAAACACGCACAGCAAAAATCTTTGTGTACATCCCATGATTAAAAGGTTCTTCTTAGGAATACAAAATCTTTATCCTGAGGTCCACTACCTACTCCAATGTGGGATTTGAATTTGGTTCTCAAAAATCTTACCAAACTGCCATTTGAACCTCTGTCTACTTGTTCCCTAAGCCATTTATCCATAAAGGTAGAATTCCTTACTGCGATCACCTCTCCCCATCACGCCAGTGAATTGGCAGCCCGTATGTCAACTCCACCGTACATGATTTTTCACAAAGACAAGGTGACATTAAAAACCATACCCAAAGTTTACACCTAAAGTCATGTTGTCCTTCCATCTCAATCAAATGATAAACTTACCTTTCTTTATGCCAAAACCACTACGAATCCTTAAGATGCCATCCTTCACACACTGGACATCTGTCGAGCCCTGGCCTTTTACTGGCAAAGAACAAAATCATTTAGATCATCCAATAGACTTTTTTTTTGTCTCCACCGCAGAAAGAAATAAGGGCAAACCTTTCTCTAAACAGCAGTTTTCCAAATGGATCTCCAGCTCTGTTTAGCATTGCTATGATACCGCACATGTAACTCCATCAGTTCATATACACTTTCGTTCCACTAGACGCATTCTTAATCTTCTTCAGCCAGGACCCAAATTAAGTTTGGAAGTCAGCTTCGCGACCCATGCCCCCAGCCCACTGCCTCTCCCTCTTCTCTGAGTGAATCAGCAGGAGGGGCAGGGAGTGGGTGACTCTCCAAGCCACACCATCCTCCATTTGCAACCTACCCAATGCAGTGTTGCGGTCTGTTCTGCCTGCCCCCAGCCAGCTGTCCCTCTCCAGGACACAGAGAGTGACTGGTGTAGGCCTGCCACTTTCAGGAATGGGGCCCTTGAGTGGCCCATTCTGCAGAGTGAAGCTGCTTTGCCCCTGGCCAACCCCCTCCCCCTAGCACTGAAGGGATCCAATCCAGGGTCTAGGGTGAGGTAGCCTCTGCTCAGGACTAGGGGGCTGGGAGCAAAGCTGCCAAACTCTGCAAAATGGGCCTGCTCCAAGACCCTGCCCCC
>ML681971.1:23687263-23759936 GCA_007922195.1 Podocnemis expansa | reverse complement strand
TTTTTTTGAAGAGGACAGAAATACTAGTTCTGCAATATCAAAATGAAGAAGGATTTAAAAAAAAAGGGTTAAGGGGAAAGTGTGCTTGCACGCGAGTGTGTACATTTGCTGCTATTTATATCTGTTCCTTTTATTATCTCACTTCTGGAATTTTGATAACTATGGACTCTAGAAATCATCAATCTAATTTTCCAGCAGTAGCTGCCAGTAGACGAGTGTGTATTGAGAACAATTTCCAGAGGGGAATAGTTCAGCAAAACAAACAGGGAGTCTGGTGGTATTCCTAAAGACTAACAAATTTATTTATTGCATAAGCTTTAAGGGAGAAAATCCCACTTTGTCAGCTGCTTTAAGATGTTCTTTTTCCCATGCAAGCTCATGCGATAAATAAATTTGTTTAGTCTTTATAGATGCCATCGGACTCCGTTTGTTTCAAAGTATTGAGTATTGTGTTGGCTTGTTTAAAAGCACATCTCTGCAGTTTGACTTGACTGTGGAATTCATCTGCAGGGCCGTATAATGAGGAAGTTTCTGCAGCCACTTTCATATCAGTATTACTTCTTCATGGGTATCTATAAGTAAGTGTTTATATATAAAACAGCATTTTGACTCGAGCCTGATTCAGGTTATTGGTGAGCAGCTGATCAGAGCCTAGATGGCTTGATCTCTTCTCTGGTTTTGAACATGCAGCATACAGGGGTGCACGTGCATCTATAATCATGCATATGTGCATCACATTGCAGAAGATGCTCTGTGTGAAGTGACAAGATGGAGTGGTCCTTAGTCCCCTATGTCTCCCCTAAACCTTCCAACCTGCCACCCTGATAATGCAGAGTGAAGGAAAGCATGAGGGTCCATTCAAGTAGCAGTGGAGTACATGATTTATGAGGACATATTGAGGGAACTGGGCTTGTGTAACTACCTGAAGAGGGAGGGGGGGTCCAGGAAAGATGGATCTCTGCTGTTCTCAGAGGTGGTGGATGACAGAACAGGGAGTAATGGTCTCAAGTTTGCAGTGACGGTGGTCTTGGTTGGAGATTATGAAAAACATTTCCACTAGGAGGCTGATGAACCACTAGAATGGGTTACCTAGGGAGTCGATGGAACCTCCTTCGTTACAGATTTTTAGGGCATGGCTTGACAAACCTCTGACTGGGGTAATGTAGTTGGTTCTGGTCCTGATCTGAGCAGGGGGTTGTACTAGATGACCTCCTGAGGTCCTTTCCATCCCTAACCTTCTATGATTATCTCTCTCTGATTGAGCCCTGAAAAATCAGTTCCTTGTTGAGACAGGCTGGGTTGGTTTGTTGGTCCTGTGCCTGGTGGTGGCGTTGAAGCAAAGCTCTAGTGTTTTTATGGGTGTTTTGTGATCAGTAGCTGAATCTTTTTAGCACTGGATCAAGAAATAATAAACAAAGTCCTGAGAGGCTGGAATGGCTCCTCTCCTTTGGCAGCATAAGAGTGAGGTATGGTGTTTGGAAGCTAATCCCTTTAGCACATGAAGATATCCAGCAGTGGGGTCCTTTCTGAGCTGCTAATAGATGCTCTGCAGCCTGCAGGAGACAGTCACTCGCTTTAGTGGAGGAATAGCTCTGGAGCGTACGGAGGGGTTATAGGAAGCCAGCAGTCAGGGGTGAGATCAGGACCTCTGCTGCTGTGTCCCCACAATCTGCATATACCTTAACAGTAGTTGAACTGGAACATCCGTTATACATAGAACACCAGGCCTTTTTCATTAACCCCACACTTCCAGAAGATAGCAGGGAGCCTGTGTAGAATCAGTTTGTTTCATGGCCATGGATCTCTCCTGCTGCTATGACTAAAGTAAACTAACCACCTTCCTAGGTGATGAGTGAAAAGAGAGGTTAGAATGGAAACGAAACCTAGCCTCATTTGCACTGCTGGCTGCCCATGACAGGGAGTTTTAAAACTAGAATCTATGTTTTTTGTACGTTGCTTTGTCCCATTTCTCAACATGGTAAATTTACAACCCCAAAGGATGTGGTAAACTAAAGAATATGGGATGACGAGTGCTTTAAGAGGAGACCTTCAAAGCCACTGAGAGGCTTTACAGGCACAGTAGGGACTCTGCATCTAAATCCCATTGGCAGCTTTCAGGGTGGGTGGGAAATCTCAGCCTTAACTCTTTCAGTGCCACATCCCTGCACGCTCACAGGGCCTGTTCACAAGTCATGGTCAAAAACGAAAAGTGAACACAGCCTGGAAAAACTTCCTAGCCCAGGCACCAACTCCACTTGCCTACATTCTAATATGGTGTTGGAAACGTTCATATTATATTCACCAGTGGAAGAAATGGAATGACTGGCTGTCAGTGAGGAATTTTGCAAGGCTGCTGAGTGACACAGCTGTGCACTGATGGGATTGTGGGGGTTATATGCTACACTAGCTCCAGCACTCAAAATTAACTTGCCTTAAGCGACTTGCCTTAAGTGACCCTCTGGAAGTGCATCAATCTGTTTTGGCTTTAACACTCTATTTTTTAGTTACCAGGGGAAGGTTAAGTAACTCAGTTGATCCATCCTGTTAAGTGAAGGTAGCAGGGTGCCCACAATTAAAGAAGTAATTGTTCAATTGGCTCAGCAATAATACTCATTGATTCTTTGTTTGAAGTGATTTGCTTTTCAATCCCCCTACACTTCGAAATCTTGTTTCACCTGTGTCAAGGCAAGTTCAGGAAACCTAATTAGCTGGGTTTTGTTTTTATAATTAGGTCCCTCAAATAATTCATAGGTGGTGTTAATAACCCCATTTAAAAATCTATTAAGCTTTTAGAAAAGTCGGACAGAATCCTTTGTACTGGTTGTTCCCTCTTTCTCCCTTTGGAGAGTTGGTGGTACTTCCTTTTACAGTGCACTAATTAAAAATGGTGGGATTACAATGGGAAATAATATGCATGTGACAAAAGGGGGCGGCTGCTTTTTTCCCCCGGCCTGGCTCTGAGCTGCATTATAGATCTCTAAATTAACTATTAGAGTTCATTAAAGGACAGATTGCACATGCTGCAAGTACCCTTGGCTTTAGTGAAGCTACAAGCTGGGCATGGATAGGCAATATAAGGAAGAGAAGTTCCAAAGGGGCAACCATGTTAGTCTAGTTCAGCAAAAAAGGCAAAGAGTCCTGTGGCACTTAAATACTAAGTGTTTGATGAATTGGGATTTTCTCTCATGGAAGCTCATGCAATAAATCTGTTAGTCTTTAAGTGCCACAGGACTCCATGCTTTTTTTTTTAAAGGAAGAGAGCATCTGTGGGAAACTCTAGGTTTGGATCATCAGCCTCAGAGACCTAGGAGAAGGGTGTTTGTGTAGGGCCAAAGTTAAGGCACTTTTGGGATCTAAACTGTGACTTTACAGACTTTTCAAACACTCTTGTTTACCTTGACTTAGGCTCTTTTTTTTACATTTCAAATACTTGGTCTTCAGTGTCAGTAAGTTTCTAGCGAGGTCTGGTTTCTTAGCTAATTTGTGTAGATAAAACTGGAACCAACACCCTTATCATCTGGCAGTCTTTCATGATTTTCATTTGGGGCAAGTCTGATCCAGTGGGCGACCCTCCATCTGGTGACATTTTGAAGCCACTCTTTTCCAATAGTAGCTATCTTGTGTTCACAGAACTAGACATGCAAATGCTTAACTTTCTAGCCTCATGGAAATCTCAGGTCTGTTTTTGGGTTGTTGTAAAGTGCAGTAAGGTTTCCAGGCAAGTGGCCTCTTCTCTAAGATGACAGGAAAAAATAAAAAGGTTAATAAGATGGATTCTGTTATATTCATGAAAATTTGATCATTAGAAAAGGAGCTTGTCCAGCAGAATGCACAAAGATCACTGAATTCACAGATGTGTGAGGGCCTGTCATCTCACAAATATTTGTCATCTTGGAAGAAAGTGGAAGGGACTCATTCTTTAGCCCCTGATGTGTCAGTACATGCTGTAAAGAGAAAGTAGGGGGAAAAAATTAACACACAAAAGAAATAGTTTCTGCAGGGAAACTATCTAGTAGTTAACTGGGTGGCTGCAATTTTAAACAAGAAAGTGAATGGTACCAGCAATATTTTCTTTTGGCTTTATTGGGGGGCCTGGCCATTTTTATGTTGCAACATGCAGTGCTCTGAGCTGAAGGAGATAAGATTTCATGCTAAGGGGGCAGATTCCTGGAAAAAAAGGAAAGCCTTCACTGTCCCACATGCCAGCAGCTGTGAGTGTGGGTATGTCTACACTGATGGCAGCAATTTTGCCTCCATCAGTTCGCCCTTCTGGTGAGCGGATAGCAGTGAACATGAACTTGCCACCCCACTCCTAGAAGTTGGCCCTGGAAGTCCTGGAGGCCAGGGGACATAGGGAAAAGCCGACCACAAGGGTTTTGCGGTTGGCTTTTCCCTAATGTGTAGCAGCGGCTTTAAAAGTCACCGCTAGTTACGCAAGAAGTTTTGTGTTCCTTGTGTAACTGGTGGTTGCCTGCTGCCGAATTTCCCCCAAGTGTGGACTAGGGCTCAGTGTTTGAGACATGTGAGAGAGCTGCGGGGTTGAGTGTATGCGCATTTTGTAGCCATTCTGTGTGCCCTTGACAATACGCAAACCCCCTGGGATGCTGCCTGGTAGCGAGGATACCACTGAATGTGAAATATGCCTAAGGTAATGTCAGCATCTTCCCTTTTCATATGTGGGTTAATGGAAGAGAAGGGGTGCTCTGAATCTGACCTAGCATCTTGCCCTTGTGATGAATTAGGGTAGTGGAGGTGACTTTCTTGCAGGAAGATTAGAGACTGGCAGGTATGATTTGTCTAACTCTTTTTCCAGGTTGCTGCCTGGCCCAGTTGAGAAATCACTTCTTAGAGAGCCAGGCTGCTGTTGCGGAGTGCTTGCTTGCTGTGGTTTGCGATTCAGAGAGCGCGGTGGCAGGGGGCACAAAGGGGATTGATCTTCAAGCTAAGACTGGTACAATCACCTGATGCGTGAGGATTCTGCATGATTCAGGGTTGCAGGATCTGCTCAAAAAGTTAGGTATGGAAGGGCAGCAGTATTGTAGGTTTATACTCTCTCTCCTATCTGGCGTACAGTCCTGGAGAAGCAATAATGCAGCCATTCAGAGCAAGCAACAGTCAGCCCATACAAGCATCACCACAACAGGATAGATTTTTAGGGCTAGGGTAGGAATCTAAGAGGCAAAATTTTTGCCTCTGGGGACCTTGAGAATCAAGGAATTCCCATCAAGGAAGTGTTAGATTTAGATTATTTATTTATTTATTTATTTATTTATTTTTTAAATTTGTTACCTGTTGGTAACAAACCACTGCTTGGATGCATACAGCTGAAACCGTCTCCCTCACAGGCTGTTATGGAGTGACTTCCTTTCCTCCCATACACACATGCTGGCTGATTATGGGATTAGGTGTGGTCTAGTGGATTGAGCACAGAGCTGGGAGTCAGGTGTTTCGTCGCAAATGTGCCACTAACTGACTGAGAGGCTCTCACCCTGGCTAAATCTCTTAAGCCTTCAGTGATAATGATATTTAGCTCTGGAAAACAACTTGCTTGAGGCAGATGCAGATGTTCTGTGCAACACTTTGCACTCACTGTTTATGGTAGCGTTGCCTATAAGATCTAAGGTATTGGGCCTGCCTTTTTTCTTCAAGTCACAGTACACAGCTTTTTCTTTTCTTTTTTTTCTTGCCAGACTCTGAGAACAAATCAGGCAAATTTTGAATCAGGTGCAAGGGATAAATGAGGCCTGCATCTTTGGATCACATTGATCACATCTGTGTCCCTCCAACATCCCTACCACCAGCTTTAAGCGTTAGGCTGGCATTTTTCCCCAGGTGTAACAGAACTTTCCTCCCTCTGGACGTGGCAGAATTGATATCCTGCCATAAGTCTAGGCTCAGAGAAGTGGGGTGTCTAGAGCAGCAAAGGAAGATTTGCTGGAGGCCTCAAGCCTGGTAGTTGCTTTAATTGCAAATAGTGTGATATTTAAAAGGGAGAAGGAGAAGAGGGGAAGATCTTTCTGCCTCAGGCCAGAGAAAGCAAGCTTGGCTGCTGTGGTCATCAGAGGTGAGGAATAAGTCATAAATGATCTGAGGACAAAGGCCAAATATAGACTGATATCTGCACTGTTGCCAGTGGCCTTGGAAAGGACCTTGCTGCTGCATTGTGCTTGCAGCTCAAATCAACTTAACCCTTCCCTGTTCAACCAGCTAGAGATCAGATTGCAAGTGCCAATGGGGGAAAGAAATACATGGTTTGGATTTACATACGTAAATATTGGGACTCTGGTTAATCTTTAGGAAGAGAATTTTGTCCCGTCTTGCTTCTGCTTTCTGATTTGTTTGGTTTGGTTCCCCCCCCCCCATTTGGTTTTGGTGAGTTTTTGTCACCCACAGAATGTACAAAAGCTCGTGATCTTGAATTGGAAATTCTTCTATGAACTCATTTGAAATTCTCAGCTGTACTGAACATACCTTTCTCCCATTGCTGGGAAATCTGTTTGCCTGACCTTATCCCCAGAAAGCAGACACAGCAGAAGTGTGAACACAGAATTCCTGGAAAAGTTAGAATTTCTGCTTGTGAGTGATCACTGACTGGTTTAGGAGTATTTTCCCAAATCCAGAGGAAACAGTACCCATGGCCACAGCACCCTCTTGATGATCAAGGTCTGCTTTTGATTAGTTCTGTGACATATTCAGAGGGAATGTGTGTTTGCACACTGAAGAGTGGGAATCAGCATGTCTAAGCTAAGTTAATGTACAAGCCAGGAAAGTGGCAGCACAGGGGCTGCTCTAGCTTGCTCTTTCTTACACCCTTCTCTTGCTTTTCCTGCACATTTTCAGCTTATCAGTTATACCAGCATAGACTACCTGGCCTGTATCCTGATGAGCTAGAGTGTAGTGTATGACATATGACGAGGGGCAAGATACACTTTGGTAGGTAGATGTAAGGGAATGTTAGGTGGGGGCCAATGTGGATTCCTTTAAGCTGCCTGCTGAATTTGGCCTCTGTTTTCATGTGTGGAGAACTGCTCACAGACACCCACATGCCAAGACACTGCACTGAGTCTGAGATGGGCAAGAGGCCCCAGTTGTACACCCCCCTACTCCTGTCCCTTAACGTTCTTCTTGAAACTTTGCTTCAGGACCCCGAGGAGTGCCGCAGAGAGGCATTGGGGCTGGGAGGATAGATTCCAAAGCTAACTAGTCTGGAAACTTCCCAAATCCTGACCCTGACTCTACCAACTAGAGTCCTTGTGCTGTGTGCAAAGGCTTCCTTCTCTCCTCTTGGGAGGGAGGGGGAGGGGGAGTGGGGATCTGGCTGAGCAGCTGGCAGCACAGGCCTCCATCAGTCATTGTCCTCTGTTAATGTTCAAACCAGTTGTGGCAGATGGCCAGCAGCCATGATATGATCAGATCGTCTTGGAGCAGAGAGGGGAAGTTTCTGGCTTTGAATCTCTGCTTGCCTTCCTGTTCCCAGAGATGAAATCTCTTTCATCTTTAAAGAAGGAGCAGGGAAAGCAGATTCTCAAAATGTCTGAGCCAGTACAAACAGCACAGCTGGCCAACTGCACAGCTTAGTTAGCCTCTTTACTCTTGCAAGACTTTCCTGGTGTATCTGTGGCCCTCTGGTGGTGCTTTCCCTGACCAACAAGGCACTGGCTTAGGGAAGGCATTATAGTCTAATGGCTGGAGTAAAGAACTGGGAATCAAACTGGAATTCTAATACTGATGTTTTCACTGACTTCGTGTGACATTGGGGCAAGTTGCTTAAACTACTTGTGCCTCAGTTTTGCAAGGGCAGGGGACTCATGAGATCCTGACTTGGAAGTTATTACCATGAAGGGTCGTGTGGAGCTCATTGTTCAACTTACAGCAAAGTGGGGACCGTCTCAGGTTTCTTCTGTGCATTTTCACTTCACTTACAACAATGATTCACTGTGCTTGGAATGAATTCTCACTCTGCTTGGTCTTTATTATTTTTTTAAACTGTGGTTATAGCATTGATTTTGTATGAATTTAAAGCAGACTAAGTAACTGAGATCTGGCCTGCTCATTCCATGAGCCAAATTCATCCCTGGTATAACTGCTGGAATCTGTTGGCATTTTACCAGGAAACCATATAGCTTTGTATCTTCCACATGATACACTAGCAGTGTATTTTGTTTCTGTTCTCCAGCAGCATTGACTTGAGCTAGTTCCAAGAAAAGAATGTCTGGTTGCTTGCTTCATTGGGGAGGAGGGTCAAGATGGATTCAGGGGTGGATGTTTGTCTTTCACGCTTCATGATGATGGGGTACTCTTGGAGTCAGAGAACTCTGATGGAAAAAAATAAACAAACACCTTGGCCTTTCATGGAGCCTTGCCATTGCTGGCCATCCAGTGCCCTGAATGCATTATTCCTCAAATCAAAGCAGAAGTTGGCAAGAAGAATGTTTAACTGGAGCCTGTGATCCTCAGCTGTGACCTTCGGGGCCTTGCAGGAATGAGATGCACAGTCATGCACTCTCGAAGACGCTGGGTTAAAGATTTGCTTGGGGCCAGTCAATAGCACGCACTGAGTATCTTCCTCAAGAATGTGTCTGCTCTTTTCCTGCTTCCAAGTAGCAGCACTTGAGTCTCAGTCCTGTACTTGAATCACTGCACTATCTCCACTTCATCAGAAACCAGAGAGTTGAATCTGTGATGATTGTTGTGACTCAGGGTGTCAGAGAACTACTTACCCTGTGATTTCAGCTTTAATCACTGATCCACTATCTATAGAACTGCCTGTGGAAGGTTCAAATTGTAATTATGGGAAGCTCATCTACTGCAAGCCACAAAGCAGGCTTTACCATATGCCTTTAAAGGTGAGCTAATGTCAGGATGAAATAACTGTGTTTTGCCGTAGATTGATACCGCTGGCTCAGGAGTTAACATATGGGATGAAAGCTCTGACATTTTTGCAGGCTGCACAATCGCTCTTTAAGTCATGTTAACCTAGCGTTCCCTGTTGTTTTACAAGGGATCAGTAGGTAACTGGAAAGTGTCCTCAGATGACGGGCTTGGGGTTGTATTCTGACACAGTAGGGTTGGGCTGAAAGGGGGTATAGCAGCAGTGTGTGCTGCTTGTGTAGGGTGACTCCTAGAGCATGGATCTTAACCTTCTTCCATTGCTGCCCCTTGGCATCCAACATCAGTATTTCCCCCACTTCTAAATGGACCGTAATAATCTTTCTTTGTTACAGTCACTGTTAACCCCCCCACCCCATATTCAGAAAGCTTTTTGAGTTTTTTATTTTACCTGTGTTACCACAACACCAAGAGGTCCCAGCAGAGTTCAGATCTCCTTGTGCTATGTCCTGGTAGGAGTCCCTGTTCTGGAAAGCTTATAGTCTAAATAAGAGAGGCTGAGGGTGGTAGTTCAGCTTCTAAGGCAGAGCTTCACAAACGTTAGTGAAATAAGGTTTGTGATATCCAAGTGACAAAGGAAGTACTGTTCTCTTCCCCTCAGTTCAATGGAAGTAGTGTGGTGCAGAGAGGCAGGGTGGCTAGATGTCATGATTTTTATAGGGCCAGTTCTGAAATTCAGGGCTATGTCTTGTATTGGCACCTATTACCTCTTAGCCCCATCCTGATTTTTCACACTTGCTATCTGGTCACCCTACAGAATGATTTGCCTAAATCTTGTACCAGAGTTGGGAATAATCCAGTCTCCCAACTCCATCCTCTGCTTTCAAAGTACTCAGGAGCTAGCTAAGCTGGAATCACCCCCTTCCCATTGGCACTCTGATTCCCTGAATCCTCAGGGCCAAGGCTACCTCAGACCTGTGTTGGATAAACTGAGCTCGATGCTGTTTGTTGTGAGTGGCTTTTTCAGATGAAAGGGGGATTGTGTCTTCTCTGTGTGAACCGCAGTGAGCCATGGGGACCCACAAGTGTAAGGACCTTGTTAAAATGTACTTGCTGCAGACTTGTTGCAATCAACCCCAGAAGTGACTGTATTTCAATGCTACTATATCCCCACCTAGTTTAGTGAAGAACTTGGCAGTATCAGGTAGAAAAGTGCCATATGAAATATGGCCACCACCCCCACCTACAGCACAGAACTTTTTCTACTCCTGCTCTTTGATTAAAACATTTTTACCATGGAAACGGTGCAGAGACTTAATTAGCCAAAAGCTTGACATACCCTAGTTGTGCCCAAATCTGCCAACTCTGCCTCTGTGTTAAATCGGTTTTTGCCTTTCTCTTCTCCCTCACCCTCCTGTAACTGGTCACATAAAGATAAGTAACAAAGATGCTTTTATTGGAAGCAGCTGGGGAAAATCATGTTGCTTCAGTTTCCATAAAAGAGCCGAGCCTCAGCTTTTTTTATCCTGCCCATTCGCACATCCACTATAAAAGGGACATCAGTTATAAACATTTCCTGTTTGTGCATACAGTCTTCCAGTGCTTATGATGTATAGACTGACAAAAGGCTTAATGCTTTGAATATATAAAACACAAGGCCTGTGCAATGGAGGGTGACAGTTGGCCTTTAATGTTCTGCTTTTTAAAGATCAGGGTAGAGTTCAGAAAGCATAGTCATGAGGTTTAATGATTTAATGGGGACGACTGGGGAGCAAAAATAGTTACTACACCCTAGGGAAAAGTGGTTCCTCATACATATTACTTTAGCCTAATGGCCTATGAATGCTTCCTCGGTGACATAGGAGGGTGTCATGGTACATAGACTCTATAATACTGAATGGGTTGATTAAATGCATATTAAACAATACTAAATTGGAAAAAAGGCACCACCAACTGTATTTATTCTGTTCTTAGAAAATGTTGTTACTCATTCAATTTCATTTGCAATATTATTATAATTTTTCCCCCATTTCGTGCTCATCTCTCGTTGCAGGGCAATGGATCCAAGTGTAAACACAGCTGATGGCTCAGACATGGCAGAATTGTAATTTAAAGATTGATCGGAGGGGTGGGGGAATAGTGCCATGGAGAACTTGCTTGCTTGTTGCTGGGCTAGAGGAGGACTCCAGGCTGGGTTGGGCTGGTAAAGGGGTCCTTTGAAAAAAACAATCCTGAGGAAGAGCAGTGAGATGATGGCAAAATATGTTGAACAAGGAGAAGGGAGCATTCTCTTGGGAAAGTGACTTTTCTCTTCATCCTCTGTTCTAATTCAGATCCATCCCTTGACAAATTTATGCCACGTTTCATTGTCTGTCTGAAGCTACTCTCCGTTGTGCTGACTTGAAAATTAGCCGGTACACACAAATGAGTTTCACTTTTCTCTTTTTCCACTCAGCGATGTTCTCCATGTGCTCCCCGGAGGTCTTGTACAAGGCTTGTGAAAAGACATATCTTGTTGCTTATCCTGACTCAGAATTCACTGTGAAAGGCATTGAAAGCAATCTTTTCGTGAGCACTTAAGATCTCTCTTCTGCTGGGCTTTGCTTTTTCTAGGGCTAGCTGACCTTCACTCTATTCATAATTCACTGATGTCTTCTGCTAATGATCACATGGAGCCTGATTCCTCCAGCTTTGCTCATAGGCATCATAACAATGAGTCTTCCACAGAAGTAAGGTTCTACTCCTCAGTAATAAGGGTGGTGAAGTAGACCTTGCAACTTGCAGGTGATATCTCATATAAATGTAAATCTCATACAAATATGCATATCCAAAACACAAACATCTTTTTCTCTTTATCCCCCAAAATATGAAAGGGAAGATATTAAACAGTTACTTAATCTTGTGTGGCACATGATTGTGGCGAAACTAATCTTTTCTGGGGAAAAGGGTAATTTACCAGTATGTGACTTTTCATGATAGGAAACTGTTAATTTGGCATGAGTGTTTTAAAGCCTTTCTTGAAAGAAGACCTATTTAGTTTTGTGTTGGAAAGCTAGATCAAACATTTTGCTGGGGTAGAGGGAGAATTTTTATGCTATTTTCTGATCTCACTTGAAATATTATGTGTTGTTTATCTTCTCTGTCTACTCCAACTTTCCCGTTTCCTTCCGAACCTTGGTATCTTGTTTGGTATTACCTTGTCCTATGGCCCTTCTGCCAGCCTGGATTTTAGTTTTCTGTTCCTTTCCTCAATTAGTTGCTTATTCTGCACCACGTGGTTTCTTCAAGCACAATTTACAAGTTCCATAATTCAGAAGTAGCTGGAGCTGATGAGTCTGGTGGAGAGCAACTTCAATTTAAAGAGACAGGGGAAACTGTCTCCATAATAAAGACAGCAGCAGGGCTGCAAATGAGAGGAATATTGTTTTGACTGGAAAAAATGATATTCAGAATGGGTTGGGCAGTGTGTGGGTGTGAGGGATTAACTCTGTGGTGTTATATGGGAATTATTCTCAGCCCCATGTTCTTTCATCCTCTTTAAAGTCTTGTTGATTTGACTAGAACAGTGTTCAAATATTTGCTCATGTCCACTATATGAACTGCTCAATGCCTTGCAAAAGTACATAAATAGTTTCTCCTCCTTTCATATACATCAGGCTGTGGAATGGCTTTCAAATTCAAACCTCACAATGTGGGTCAAACAACAGCTCTTTGGTTACCCAACCCATTCCAGGACTTGCTTTAAAAAGAAATCTGTGTGAGGAGGGGGAGTATATAAAATACTTAGCAAAGGCATGATTGTTTGGGAAGAAAGCAGAGAGGAATCCAAATAATAATGCTTGGAGAGTGGATGGGATGGTACAGCCATCTTGGTTCAGAGGTACTGCTGACCATGTGAACCAAGCTGCTGCTGCTTTAGTACCCCTCTGCAGAGGTGCGCATAGCCATGCACACTTGACTGCAGACTTTCAGCAGAACCTCTGTGGTCTGTGCCTGCGCACTAGATGCTTTTGTGCTCCAGTACAAGGATACTTTTATGGCATGTGGTTCAGCACCATGTCAGTTCCTTCTCAACCAACCCCTAGGTGAGATACAGCATTGCAGTGTCTGCTACTCAGCTTGCTACCCCTCTTGCTTAGCCCTTCCTTTCTCTTTTGTTGTTTTTCTTTTATCGGCTTTCATTTATCAGAGTCTCTGCTTTTGTTGAGGATGTATGTCCTCTTTCCTTCAATTGCCTGATCTGCTTCTCACTTCTCCTCTCGGACCTTGATCTGTGTCCTCAAGTATGAGTTATGACAAAACTCCAATCTTCCAAACCAGCTGTAGGCCTTTCCCATGAAGCAATTGATGTTCAAACTGCCTGTGGTGCCTGGTAGAGAGTCACATTTCCTCCAAATGTAAGATCTCCTCAGGATTTTAAAGCAGATGTAACAAATCAAGGGAGGACAGACTAGAACTCTTGTTGATGAAGTGCTCACTGGGACCCACAGGTTCTGATTTATCCTTACGGTACCAGCAGTTCAGTTATTCACAGTCCTGGAGACAGTCTCTGCTCCGTTACTAAGCAAATACCTTGGGTGATCCTCAGAGTGGCCCTGGCCTTCAGGGTGATCCAGATCCTTAAAATAAAAATGATCCCATTCTCCAGGAGGGGGGAAATTGTCTCCTCAGCCTGCATCACAGGAGGCCTTGCCCCAATGCCAGTGTTGCTGAGGTGCTCATGCCCGTGGTACTGAAAATACAGCACCAGCTGAAACGGCCACTTCGTTGGCACTCCTGGTGAAAATCTCTGATCAAGTGTGCATGGGCACACCACATCTTTGCCCAGAGTTCCTAGGGGAGAACATGCTCAAAGTCCAGTTACTGTACAAGGTAAGTAACTTCTCCTTTTCATGAGATGGCTGAGCAGTGTGGCTGTTTTCTGCCAACCAGCAGACCAAAGTTGGAGCAGAAAGTTTGGACATTGGGTGCCTTTTGGGGAGGAAGGCAAAGAGGAGGCTTGAATAGCACATGCAGTCATTACAGTAAATCTCAAGTCCTTTCCTTCAGGAGAAGCTTGCTTATCTTCCAGTCTGCAGGCATCAGGTAAACCTGTTCTGTAAAGCTAACATGACCACAGAAACAAACAGACCTAACCAGTTGCTGGATCGTCCATTTCTGTCTCCTCTCTTCTAGCCCAAGATTCCATCATCCCACTGTCTTCCCGTTCTCCCAATGTTTTCTTTTCTTTTGTGCTTTGACTGACATGGTTGTGTGCCCCTGCCCTCTTCTCGTGGAATTGGAAGCACTCAGTTGAACATCAGCTGTTAACAACCACTAGATGTTTTCCCCTGGTTCATATGTAGGCCTGGGTTTTTGAAGCAAGAATATCCTCTGAGTTTTATTGTACAGTGGAAAGCAACAGTAGGCCCTGTAATGCCCCAATGATTTTACTGCATTGGTGTGTCCTGCGCTTATGCATTGGGGATCGGTGCTTTAGAGGGAAACAGCATACACAAAATTATTCTTCCCTAAAACAAAAATCCTCTAGGATATTTCAGATCTCTTCCTGAGCTTCTTTAGATATAGCATAGCCTAGAAAAGTTGAAAGGCAGATCGCAGAGACATATACTACAAGAAAAGCCATGCGCTGCGGCAAATGCTAATAAAATATCTTCAAATGTAAAAAATTCTTCCAAGGATCAAGAAACTGATTAACCCTCCTCTCGGCAGTTTCTTATTGATAGAAACACTCCAATAAACAAACACCTCTAGGTAACATACCATAAAATACGTAATTATAGATTACAGGACTGAACATGGCTTTTTTCAAGTAAATGATAGGATTCTCCCCTAAGATACTGTCATGATGTGCTTTCTGGGGCAGTTAGGTGCATTTATTCCATGTTCATTAGGCAAAGTCTTTGCTGCTGCTGTTAAATAAAATGCCATGTAGCACTTCAACCTATATAAGACCTCTGAGTCTCTGGGTTTGCATTTTCTTGTCTTGACCAGAGTTCTCCTTGCCTCTTGGTCTATAACTCTGACATAATGACTTTGATAAAACAAAAAGCAAAAAGGGAAGGTAAACATACAGTTTAGGACATACTGGAAATCAGAAACTGGGCAAACTGTCTGCCAAGGCTGGCTGCCTCACTTACTCAAGATGCGCCAAAGCCACAACTGTTGGGTCCAATTGTGGATGTCAAACACGCCCAGCTTTGGTGGGTGGCAGCAGATGAGCTTGATGGGTGACTTTAAAACTGGGAGTGTTTGCTTAGCCCAGGGGCCTTCTCACAGAATTCACACCCAGCTCAGGGTCTGAGTTTTGTGTTATCACAAAATGATAATGGGTTTTGCTTTGTTTTGTTTTGTTTTAAATCAAGGAGGTTGGAGTAGACCTAGCTCTTCAAGGTCTATTAAGTGGGAACAAGGAAGGGTTACACTGCTGCCTTTTCCTTTTTGTCCACTCGTGCTCTGTCTCTCTCATTCATTCTGCCCTTTCTCTGCTGTTTTTTTTAATTCTATCTGTTGTTTTCTCACTCTTCCTTGAATGTGCATGTGAACCTGAGTGTGCTTCTTCAAAGGCTGAAAATCAGAAAGCTCAGCTTGCTCATCCCCCCCCCCCCCCATACATGTTTCACTGACCCTTTAAGTTAGGCCAGCAGGTCATTCTTTTCTTTGGCCACCTTTAGCTGGACTTTAAAATGCAGAGGGCAGCATTGTGCCATTCCAGTTTTATACTGGTAGGAAGAGAAAAACTGGGAGTGAGCTTCAAGAAGCTTTATTTTTTTTCTCTTGTCTCTCTTGCCCAGTGCCACAAAGGAGGAAAAAATTTAATCTCCAAATTGCAGCCTTCCCACTTGCTCCCTCTACCTGCCATTTTTAAACAAATGCAAATTGAAACCCTCCATGGGTTGGTTCATTCCTTTCCTTCGTGTAACTGATGTTATTGGATTTTTATGCAGCACATTACACCCTGAGCCATGTCTTCCACTATTTTGCTTTCAAATTGTATCTCCTGCCATTTGTGTCACATTTAAAATGCTAACAGTATAGAATGTCATTTACAGAATCGGGGCGTTTGCTGCGGAAAATTAATTTGACTTATTCCTTCTGCCTGTTCCTATCTCCAGGCCAATATTATGCTACTCATTCTACAAGAGTAATACTTAATGAATAGGACTATTAATAATGTCAAGGTCCATGGGGGTCTTATGGGTAACGGATAGGCGTAGACTGTAAGGGGGCAGTCACCTGACTTCAGTTAATGTTCCATGAAAATATCAGGCAGTGCAATGTAATTATGGAGCAGAGGATAGTAAAAGAGGCAGGGAACTTGGAGTTTCTTAAATATTTTTTTAAATTAGTCAGTGCTTTTTCAGTAATTTACCTGAACCTTGGTCAGACCAAGTAGGAAAGCTGTTTAAAATTTAAAAAGAAAAACCAACTACTTGAGAATCTAATCCATGACAGGGTCTAGAATTGAATCAGGTTACATTGATACTGTACTGCGAGATCTGTGTGTGTGTGTGTGTGTGTGTGTGTGTGTGTGTGTGTGTGTGTGTGTGTGTGTGTGTGTGTGTGTGTAAAATTAAAATCATTGGCTGTAGAAGGATTTTGTGTGTGTTGTTTTGTTTGATTTTTTTTTTAGGTAAGGGGTGTGTGTGTGTGTATTGTTAGACTATTCTTATTGCACTTTTTCCCCAAATAGCTTTGCATTTAAAAAAACACAGTTGTCAATTTTGTTAAGGGCATAGATTGGAAACAGGAGAAATAAAATCCTCTGGCTGCCATTTCTTGTGCTGCTTGTGGAGAAAGTGCTAGCCAGGGTGACATGGCTTGAGGCACAAGCCTGCCATGGTCTTATTTTTCTCCCTCAGGTGCCAAATTGCCCTTGCCAATAATAAGACAAGGGGGACAGGCACATTGAAGGCAGAGCCAGTCCCCCTTTAGGGTCTGATACAACTACTGAACTCAGTGGCAATCTTCCCGTTGATTTCTGTGGATGCCAGCTTGATCCCTTAGCCTTCAAATCTTCCTCTTGCTTTATTTTAAGTTCTAATGCAGGTTGTGTCTACAATCGATTGGATTAGCCATCATCAGGCTTTTTTGGGGCAGAGGGGGATGAATAAGCAAATGGGCAAGCTGCACACTTTGTGTCTCAGAGTGGAATTTTATCTCCCTGGCACTGGACTACAGGGATCCTGGGCTCCCTTTTCAGATTTAGGTGCCAAGACACAGTCTCTGATGTGTAGAGAGACAGCTGGGTGACAGTATTGGGTTTTTTTGTTTGTTTTTTTTTTTTCTTTTTTGGAGGCTACATCTGAAGAGGGAGCCCAATGGTCCTGTCTCCAAGTCTTTTGTGCTGCTGCCTGTTCCCGGTGGGTATGTCTGCAATGCACATTAAGGCAGGGTCTGTGGCACTTGGACTTGTGGACTTGGTATTTCCAAGTCCATACTTGAACATCTGAAGAGCTTTATAAACTTGGGTTTAAATTGCTGGATCTGGGTCTCTGGGCCATTGTAATACTTCTGTACTGTACTACTTCTGACTTCAGCCAGTGGCTTGCACTGTGTCCACACATCAAAATGATAGGATGGGGATCCAAGTCACAGAGAGACTTGTGTTCTGGACACATACTCCATCTTCACCAAGCAGAGTCTTAGGACCCAGATCCTGAGTGCTTACTGATCTGAATCAAATTATTTGTATGTGGATGGATGGGGGTCATGAGCTCAAATCTGAGTCACAGCCCTGGCTCACTGAGCAGGGTAGACACATCCTGTATAACTTGGTGCACCACTTAACATCTCCAGATGTCACTTTTGCCATCTGTGTAGGGTGCAAGTTGCTGACATTCTCCCACAGGATCATTGAGTCACCCATCTTACAACTGGCTCTGTGCCTAGAAACTCCCTTTTGCTGCCTTGAAGCCAGTGGCAGAAGTGGGCCACTAGGTTGTAGTATGGGTGAAGTGTTCCTAGAAGAGAACTCAGTGTTATGGAAACTATGATGACAGAAATATCTTAGATGGTCATTGTTTCTACTTATTCTTTCTTGAGTAACATTTTCTAGAAACACACAATGACTTAATGGTAAGGTTAGGCCCTCCAGGCTTGGGTAGGGAAGATGGCTGGAGGCTAAAAATTCAGTTTCTCATTCCTAGGCTTCTGGGAGTGCTACTAATAGAACAAATTTTGCTTTTAGGAAGCATCTTTTGTCACTCTTGCAACCCCTGTGGCTGACTCTGCAGTTTGTGATTCTTGATTGAGTTGCAGCTGCAGGTACATAGTGTATGACATCAGACCTACAGTCCACTGTAAGCTAGTATCCAGAGCCCCAGTAACAAACAGTTATGGCATCGTGTCTTCCAAACCCCCTGTGTAGAAGTTGGCCTATTGCCTGAAGCAAAATAGGTGGCCCAACAAGAGAGATAAGGGTGGTGAGACCAGAGGGTGGAGATAGATCGTTTTAGATGCCTCCACTCAAGCTAAATCTTTGGTTCTCCAGGTTCTCAAATGTAACTCAGATCCTCTTTCTCAATGAGATTTGAAAGCCTGGGATTTATGGAAATACCTCTCATAAATGATCAAGTATTATGAAGCTCAGAATTGCATATTGGATTTCTTCCATTTACCTTTGTTCACCCTTGCCCCCTCCTTTACCTTATTTTTTCCCCTCCTTCAGGAAGCTTTATTCATTTCTAGAGCCTGCATTAATATTATTGACAATGTTATGCAGACACAGTATGTCTCTTTGTGGTGTGGCTCACTAATTCTTACTGTTAGGTCACATGCTGACAACTTCAGAATGGAGTCATATCCCTCTGTCATAGTTCTCCATGAATAAACATGAAAGAGACAAATGAGAGAGCTCTGTAAGTTGCAGTCAGCCTTGCGGATTTTTTTCCACCCTGTGCATGCACACGAATGACAGTTCTTAGTTCAGTAGCTGTACACACACTTCTTACTGTTGTTACCACCCTGGCGTTGCCCAAGTGTTGGCTGTTGGACATTGTTGGGTATGAGTTTTTACTTCAGTTTTAGATGTTTAGTTACTGTTTTCCAACACTATGAAGTTACCCTGGAAAGCAATGGCCAGATACAATGTGAATGGCATGTTAATTAGGAAACAGTTTATTTTCCCCCTCTGTGTGATGGATGCATAAACATTGAGCTAAAATCTGCTCTGAATTACACTGGTATAAATCCAGAGTCATTTCACTAAAACCAACAGAGTTACTCTGGATTCAGGACACTGAGGCTGATGGAATTGGCCTGACCCTACATTGGTGAACTTTGGAAGTATTTGGCCTGCCATTAACTAACCCAAGACATGAATTTGACAGACTATATAAAGAACTAAAAAGAAATTTGTGGCACTTCTAAAGGCCAGCAAATTTATTTATCATATGAACTTTCGTGGGCATAATCCCACTTTGCCAGATGCATGAATGGAAGGTATAACATGTCAGGTAAATAAATCCAGAGAAGGGTAAGTCACAAGGTCAGTTCAAACTTTTTCAGCAATCCAAACAATTTGTTTTGATTCAAACAGTGTGGAAAAACTTGTGACTTACCCTTCTCTGTATTTATTCACTTGTGACTTACCCTTCTCTGTATTTATTCACCTGACATGTTATACCTTCCTTTTCATGTATCTGACAAAGTGGAATTACATCCATGAAAGCTCATGCAAAAAAAATGTGTTGGCCTCTAAAAGTGCCCCAGGACCCCTTGTTTGTTTTTTGCTGAACAAGACTAACATGGCTACCCCCCCTGAAAAAGACCATATGGTACCTCCAAACTATCTATTGGGCAATGCTCTCAGACTGAGGTGAGAAAATATCCCCTTAACCTTTGATAAGTTTAAAAGAAGCAATAGCTGGATATTTTTGCAGGTCCTGCAAAATCAATGTTTGTTGATCCCCCCTGCAGTCTCTGTAGCAGAGATAACTAACATTACTGCTGGAACTGTGATGGCAGAATAGCTGGCGCTTGCTCTCTAAGCAGGGAGGGTCTTGTTAATTTCAACCCCATCAGGAACACAGTGGGGGAAAATAAACCGATGTTTGCCCTGAAGGGAAAGGATAAAATTGGAAAGGGCAGAAGACTTCTCCGAGTGCAAAGTTAACATCACATTATTAGAGAATGTTAGAACAGCCTATTAAACTGTTTCATCACCCTGGACAGCAACTCTCACTCTTGCTTGGGATATACTATACAGTACAGAGGTATCATGAGCGTCTCAAATCGTTTGAGTCTGTGCTCATTTGGGTTAGGCCAATAGTGAAAATGACGTTGGGTCTCCTAGTCCACAGTTGTGGTCAATGCTAAATCCACCATGCAAGTTGGCAGGAACCGCAAGTTCTGCTCCAGGAATGCTTGGCTGGAATGGTAGCTGCTAGTCAGGACCAATGTGCAGCAAGAGAGCTGTGATTGGGGAGGTCTACATAGTACGTCTGATTAGAGCTAGACATATTGATTCCCTGCTTTGTCACCATCCCTTAATTAAGTGAACTTAAGTGTAATGAAGTAGGAAGGAATATTCTTCCCTCTGAAACACAAATTTCTTCTCTATGGGAGTGTGTGTGCCTGGCCACTCTCACTCAATATATGTTCATACACATGCTTCTGCTTGCTCACAATCCAGGTCATGTACAAGACTTCTAGTAATAGTTCCAATGACTTCACTGGGACAACTCACTACTTAAATTTATGCACATGTTTATGTACCTCACTGAATTGGACTAAACAGTGTGTGTGATTTCCATAGAGAACCTGTGTGTATTTTAAAAAAAAATGTTTACTCTAGAAACACATTACATAAAACTTCATCTTGAATCCATGGATAGAACTTTTAACATTTTTATTTGCTTACACTGTTTTAAATATTTCAGGATAACTAGGTTCTCTCTGAGCTGAAACTTGGCTAATTTTTGTCTAGATCCAAAATGTTTTCTAGATCTGTAACTTACTGGCAAATGCATGTAAAAGATCCTCACATATGCATTACATCTCCCTTGATCTCTTGGTCCTCTTTGTAACTGCCCAGAAAGAGGGAACATTTAATGTAGTCTGGAAATTGGGCCAGATGAATTACAAACAAGCCCTGTTAGTGCAGGAGCCATAGACTGGAGTTGAGGTAAAGGGATGTCGTCATGACTAAATCTGGTTTTTAAAGTATTTTTCCATTGATGTTTTTTTAAATTGAAAATTGGATTTTTGATTAAACAAATACTTTAACAAAAGTATCTGTTTTCCTTGGAATTTTTTTAGTTGTCTGATGGAAAAAAAAAAATATTGGGGGCCGAAAGCCAAGCACTTTCCAGCCATTCTTGGCAGAAAATCTTATTTTCAGCATCCAAAGAATTTTTGGCTTTTTGACACAATGTGAACTTTTTTTTTTACTGAAAATTGGAAAACTAATTGTTTTTACTTTTCATTTATATTTTCCCATAGGTTGAAAAATTACCTGTTTTTGACCAGATTCATAGATATGGCTAGAAGGGACTTTTGTCTGACCTACATAACACAGGTCATATGATTTCCTTAAATTTATTCCTGTTGGAACTAGAGCTTTTTTTAAAAAAACATCCAGACTTGATTTTAAAATTTTCTCAGGTCTGGTACTGATCTGGATCCTGAGACTTTATAGAGTAGAGAATTGGAAGGAGAACTGTAATCTGTTAGTCACCAAACTGGTGTGCTGATGCTGAAAATAGTGATGGCCTTTTAAATTTGCTAGCTTGGCCTTGGATAATAAGCATGAGTCTTGGTGTGTTTGTTCCATTCTCTCTATTTATGTTAGGGGTACCTAGAGAATGCTGGAGGTGTAGGGAGGCAACATTGTTTAGTTTACCCAAGTCAGCTGGTGCACTTTAAAGGGAGACCTCTGTTGTTGTACCTATCTCCCTTCTAAGATTAAACCCCTGGTTTAATTGCCTATATGTCCCCCAGTAGCAGAGACAGAGGTAGAGAGCCTTGCAAGTTTACTTTATGGAGATACAAAGGCTTTAAATTCCTGGTTCAGAATAGCTCAGGGGCTGTATCCACAAATGAACACAACTTCTTTCCACCTATCTACCCCTGCTGCACCTTGATTTCTCCTCTCTGCTCAGATTTACAGCTGCCTTGTCCAAATATATTATAGGAAATAAAGGATAAAATGCCTTTAAAAAGCCAGCTTCCCAACCAGGAGAGAAGGCATCAGGGAAATAAATGTGCCAGTTTGTTATAATTCTCAGCCTCTGTCTTGTGAAGGTGAGGCCTCTTTTTTTCTATTATTATTTTTTATTGCCATCCATTTGCCTTCATTATAATTTATTTGTTAATCCATGCGTCAGTTCATGAATTTTGCATTCAGGGCTGGGGGAGGGAGAATGAAACAAAAAAAGGATGCTAGCCCCTTAAAAGGTGAAGGACGCAGTTCTAGGACAAGGGGCTGTTTTACTAGCTTTCCATCATCCTTGTAAAAGGCAAATATGTAGTCAGCAAAAAAAAGGGGGGGTGGATAAAGACTTCCCAATTAATAATTATTCTGATGGCCTCATCAGGATTCAGAACCTCGCAGGTCAGGGAGGACACACACATGGACGCACACCCCCCTTTCTCTCTCATCGTTTTGCTATCAGGTGAACTGATGCTGCATTGGCCCATCTCTCTAACACTATGATGCCAACTTTCCTTCCTTCCTTCTTGCTCCCCCCTCTCCTTTTTGTTTTTTGTTTTTTTTTATGAGGCATCCTGAGTGTAAAAAATATGGCCTGCCTTTATGGTGCTCCAGCACGAATGAAGCTATAAAATTATGAACAGTTTTTATGATGGCTATTCAGGGGATGCTTTTATATTGATGGTATGCAGGCTGTATCTATTTTTTTTTTATCTCTCCCCCTTTCCTTGGAAAGAGATCGCAGCTGGGTTGGGTGTGAGCTGGGAGGAAAGGATGTGAAGGGAGGGGGCTCTGTGTAACTATTTTTCATGCATTTAATATATTAATTATCTGGTAAATGCTCCCTAGGCTGTACTTGGGATGCCGAAGAATGACAGCTTTTCAACGAAGCTCCAAAGGCAGCCCATCAACCCACAGTGTATTATGTCGGAGAGGTCAGGGTGGGGTTAATGTAACTTTTTATTTGCTGATTTTTCATAGGCGGGAGCAAAGCTCATAAGGGGGAAAAGAGAGTGAGTGAGTGGAAAAGAAGGTGCAAAAAGAGCAGAGATAATAGGACGTCAGTTATTCCTTCTCTCCTCCTTTCTTCTTCATGTCCCACTCAATGTCAGATAGGTGGACTATGCAAAAGAGAGATGAACATAATGCTTTCTGGATGCTATACTCTAGTAGTATCAGAGAGGGAACCAAAATCTGGCAGGGGAAAAAGTTCCACTTAGAGAGTGAGTCTTTCAGGAAGAGGAAACCATCACAATTTTGATCTTCATTAAAGCCTCCAAAATAGAAAACAGAGGGAAATTCCTTATGCAAAAATTTCCAGCGTTGGAGAGGGAAAATGTGAGGAAAGCTGGGACGATAGGTGGCTTGCAAAGTCTGTTATGTTAGTGAAGAGTGATCTGGACAAATACTGAATGCAGAGAAATAACCTGATTGTTGTGGAATCCCGCTCTTCACTGTCACTCAGTTTACAGCTGTGCATAGTAAGTGGACTCAGACCCATCACATTTCTGTGAGGAGTTGGAGTAATACTGTATGGGAAGCAAGGTCTACTTTCCCCCTTCATCTCTCCCTCCCTCCTCCTTTTATGGAAGGTACAGATCTGGGGCCATCATGTACTGATCTGGGGCAGCCCTGATCTAATGGTTTTGTGTATCCAAGTATTGATCTCAGAGGTAATAGGAATTTAATTTTTCTTTAAAAGGCCCACATTGACCTTTGGAAAAATATTTTTCAAAAAAATCTAATAAAATTTGAGATTAGAAGGCTAAAGTTTGAAGAACTGAGATTTCGACTTTTACCTTTAAATTCTACAGCAGGGATGTGTGGTTTTGTGGTTTTAATATATAGAGGCACAGATAATATATATCTTATAATAAACCCTCCTCCATTAAGTATCTTGGTTTCAAACATCTGCTGTATGTTGACACTAATATAACATTTTATATTGTGTAGGGAGGGTGTGTTCTCACAAGCAAAGATTCAATGATTGCTCATATTGTATCACTATTAAATCTGAAATGCATAAAATAAGTCCGATAGATGGTAACTGGCTGCTGTTTTATTATTATTTTAATTCTGTTGCATGCTGTAAGTATGCACATTGCTGCACAGAGAGTGAGAAGAGGCAAACAGGTAAGAATTCAGAGAGTCACTTTTGGTCCATCTCTTGGTTGGTCATGAGCTCCTTCAGCTCCCCTGAGAGTCTGGGATACTCTGAACTTTATATTCTTGACTGCTTCAAAGGATTGGGCCAAGAGAGCCTATGATCTGAGGTACTTGTGGGAACTGTATAATTCAAATTAATACAGATGCTCACCAAGGAAGCTAGAAGCTAACACTGAGCAGGATATAGTCTGTAGAACTGGGAGCAGCAGACTTTTTAGGAGGTAACTTTTCTCATGGGCATCAGTAAAGTGACCCATGCATAAACCTGGTCGTCAGCTAGGAAAAATTATTTCTGCCAAGCCCTTAGCACAACACATTTGCCAGGAAGGCATTTTACCAGGTGCTTAGCTTCAATTGCCTGAATTGGAGACAATGGGACTACACGGGTACCTAAATGCTTTGTTGGATTAAGATATTATTTATTATTGGTTTCTAGAAGATAGATTAAATCTGTTTCTCACAGGCCATATGTGGTGGTGAGATGCGTTGGGTAAATATGTAGTGTGTTACAGTAGATTATAGTGAGCCCATATAATTCTTATGCATTTTTTTGATCTGGGAAAAATACAATGCAGAGATAAAAACTAAAAGCAGTTTTAAAATGCTTTTCTGTGTATTTCCTAGATGTATTTCTCTTCAGGGAGTTGCCTTAACAATATTTGGCATGTATATAGTGAATGAAAGATATTATCTAAAACTAATGTGGAAATATTTTCTCTAGTTGTAGAAGTGGGACAGCTGACGTGGATTGACTCATTCTATATTTCTTAAAATTTCTAGCTACCAATTCTGTGCTGAGACCCTTACACAGAACATGTCTCTCTCTTCTTAAACATCTGCTGTAGGAATAAGAGTCTCCAGGGAAGAGAACAACAGACATGATGAACATGAGGGTGGGAGAGAATGCAGGGCTGTTTTCTTAAGATATTAGGTAAGCGTAAGATTTCCAGGTTATTCTTAATGGATGTTCTGGGGTGGGAAAGTGAATACATGCAAATAGCATTTCCATTAGTGAGGCTGGTGGGTGACATGCTCATGTTCTGATATGAACACACCTGGGCTCTTACTTGTGGCTGCCTTGGACTTATCAGCATTTCAGGGATTCCTGAACTTAAAGATGGCCTAGGAGTCATTGCTTGCTGCAGATGAGACCAAAAACTTGTGAGACTTGAAGGCTTCTATTGCCCTAGCAGATGATGTGCTAGAACTTATGATGCATTGTGATTGGAGTGATGGAAAACCTGCCTTTGAGCTAATTTCCTAGAATAAAGCACTGATTTTTTTTGGTCCCCCTGTTCTCCCCCCAACCTTTTTTCCTGGAAGAAAAATATTCCATCAAACATACCTAATAAGAGAGTTAGAATGACACACTTGCCATAAAAGCACTTTTGAAAACATGTCTTGAGATGGAGCTGATGTTTGTCTCTGCTGCTAATGGTGGAAAGAAGCAGGTCCTGGTATTAATGACAGGAGAGGGCTTTTCCTCTCCCTCCTGGCATCTCACCGGACCACCTGGGGTAGGAGACCTGCCTCAGATCAGGTCTCAGGTAAACTGCTATCAAATGTTCCCATGGGGCACTCCCAGGTTCAGTCTCTTCCATTTCTGAGCCCATATGGTGTGTTGTTACCTCTCTTCCTTGAGGCACCAGAAGCTGGAAGGCATGTGAAGCAAGACTAAATCTGGCAAGTAAAAAGGAGTCTTGAATGAAAACCAAGTAGAGCCACCTTCCTTCGCATCAAAACATGAGAACCATAGCAACTTAATTACCTTACCATTTTGAATATCCAAATATCTATAATATCCTAATTTTCAACCTTGACCTCCCCAGCAATGGTTTCAAGTTGTAGCTCGGGAGGTCACAGTTGGTTATTAGGAGAAACTTTCTCACTAAGAGAGTGGTGAAGCATTGGAATGTGTTGCCTAGGGCAGTGGTGGAATCTCTGTCTTTGGATATATTTAAGGTCCATTTAGACATTACCCTGGATGGAGTGATTTAGTGAGAGTGGTCCTGCTTTTAGCAGGGGGTTGGACTAGATGACCTCATGAGGTCCCATCCAACCCTATGATTCTATGATTGATTCTGTGAATTTGAAGGTCTCTTATTGGCTGTCAGGAATCCATGGAAAGTGCACATATTTGCATATTATGTGTGTGGGGGGGGTGATTATAGAACCAACCTACATGAAAAGAGAACCTACCTTCTGCTCCCATCTCTCTCTCTCTCTCTCTTTTTTTTTTTTTAAACTCTTTCCTGACATACAGAAAACATCTCCCGTATGCTTAGAGGAGAACTTTCAGCACAGGTTAGCAGGCCTATCAAAAAAGCGATGCTTTAAAAGATTCTTGTGAAGCAGAAGTGAAGGGGTTAAATAAAAGGTTGTTGGTCCTTAGATAGGGTAGAGTAGGGATAACAGCCCTTTCATATCACAGAAGAACAAACATAGCTAAATTGTTCATGTTTAGTGACTGTCTAATGTGCAAGTTCAGGCACTTTATATTTACTTCCGCCTCAGTAGAGGGGACTGGAGTAGGTGCCCTCCTATAGTCCCTTTTAATCCTGCATGTCTCTGATTCCACCCCCACCCTAATGCACACATTTGTATTAACACCATAGTGACTGCACAGAGCTTGTCGCTGCTGCATGGTGTAATTTGTAAGTAAAATAAATGCTCACTCAGTCCCTGAGTTATTGGAGATCAGACTGCATAGGCCAAATTCAAACTGGGTGTAAAATCCATTTAAATTGATGCCTCTCACCAGCATTTGTGACCTCCAGGTTATGCATGCTGCCTTCTGATACCTAACACTTATTAATGTGTGGCTAGTCAGTCAAGTGCACTGTATCAACTTTTCCCCATGGCACTATAATGGGGCTAAAGGTACATATGTGAATTCATATTAGGAAGTCCGAGTGACTTAGCGGTGCTGAATGCTGTGTTTTGGTTTGGGCCTATCATTGTGGGCCAAAGGGAGCTCTCTTTCCCAGTTAGCTCGTGGGATAAGAAGCCCTGAGGTATTTTTCTAACTGGCAGAAATGGATGTGGGGTTTCAGTTCAGGTGCAAACTTTGGGGAAGCCTGAATCTGGGTGTAAATATGTCTTAAATCCATTTACAGTGCAGCATGTACTGTGTACTTGTGTGATAGAGAATGCAGCACATCTGTGGAAAGTATGCCCACAAGAGACTTCGTGCATTGCAGGGCTGATCCAAAGCGCATTAAAAACAATGGAAAGACTTCATTTGACTTAAACAGACTTTGCATCTGGGGTTAATTGATGTAGATCATATATGCCAAAGGCCCAGCAGGTTAAATGAAGACCTTTTTCATCTTGCATTCTAGTTGCACATTGTAGAGTGTTCAACTCTGATGTCCTAGTTGCATCCCACAGGACCTTCTTCCTTGATTTCTAGCAAAATCCAGTTCCTTTGGCAAGTATAATTGTGCATAGAAGAACTGCTATTCCAAAAACTACTGCACTGTATGGTCTGCTGCTAATGTTTCCCTGCATCAGGTATAAGAAATTACATCCTTGATCATATTTTTTCAATTTTAATATTTTATATTTCAGAAATATAAAATAAATAGAATTTTAATTGGCAGGGTACACACAGAAACTTTAATGCAAGAAAACCTTTAACAGCTTCAATTCCCCTATTCACTTGCCTTTTCCCTCTAGAAATTGTTTCTGTCAATATTTTAATTTCAGTGTGTGGAAATGTGGACTGAATAGGATGGAGAACCAGGGTCTAGCAGATGGTTGTTAGCTAGCTGATAAGTGCATACCGCAGCCAAATAACAGTGTAGAAAATATACAGGCAACTTGGGGGCAGTGCTATTTCATTTTCCTGTCTGAACTAGAGGAATTTTGACTTGACTGGGTGAATATTTTAGAATCTTCATAGAATTGTTTTGTTTCCAGAATAATAAATGTATAGAGTTTAATTAATTGTGCTTTATTTCAAAATCATGTAATTTTCAGAAACACCAGAGGGAACAGATGCATGTATACATTCTCAAATTATTGTCAGAATTTCTTTTAATTTTCTTAAAGTGATACTGTCAGCTTAGTTTATCTCCCAAACATAGCTGGGGTTACAAATTATGGTTTTACAAAATCTTATGTGAATATGATAGTTTTAAATTTTATTTTAAGCCAGGAAAATATATCCCTGCAGTATCTGAGACAATAAAAACTGGAAAAGGAAACTGACTAGAAGCAAAAATTTAACTCTGTGACCTTTTCTTTTCCAAGTAGAGTGTGATGTAAAGATAAAACCAACTGCATTCATGGCGAAGAGGAAATTAGATCTTAAAATCTATTTTGGTTCTAATAATCTTCAGGAATTTAACTTGCAGAAATGGAAGCATCAGCATATGCATTGAAATATTGCATTGTACTTTGTGGTCACAGGCTACTATTTCCTTGCATCATTAGCCCAATTTATTTTTGTGTTCTCTTGGCTAATTCTTCTGTGTCAGAACCATCCTGAGTGCAAGAGAATCTACTTTATGGCCAAACAGAATTCCAAAGAGCTACAACTTATTTCAATCTGAATGAGTTAGCTGCAGAACATCACAGCACTGTTGTGTAGGGGGCTGGTATCAATATACCCCCAGCAAAGAGAGGGATGAATGGGGCACAGGCTCAGTGAACTGTAGAAGGTCATGCTAATGTAACATGTCTGTGGCAAAGGTAGTTACAGAACTCAGGTTTCCTGTCTTCCAGTTTAGGCCCAGAACTTCAATGGTGAATGTCTTGTGCGGTTGCACTGAGATATTTATTCAGCCAAAATTCTTTCTACATAAAGGTTCATCAAGAGATGGGCAGTCAGCTGAGTTTGGGTCTGAAATGCTGTCTCCTCAGCCATATGTTTTTTCTACTGTCCTGCTGGGTATGGTGGAGAGGTGCTGGCACATACCTGTGACCTGCACTTTCCAGGTTTGCCAATCCCAGCCTTTCCAAACCCATGACTCAGACCCTTTAAAAATCAAGACCAGCTTAGTATGATACTGCTTGCTTTTAAGCCTGTTCAGGAAAAGTACTATATGAGAGCTAGGGATACATATTTTGTGGGTTAAAGTCACTCACTGGGCCTTTCTGCACACAACTTAAACAACAGTGTTATGCTTTGAAACTAAAGACAAGAGACAAGGGACTCAACAAAACAGCAGTAGACCCAGATAATGGACCTAGTTCTGCTTCCACTGGCGTTAATGACAAATTCCCACTGGTGTCACTGGGGGCTGGATCCTGCCCAATCTGAGCAATAATGTATTAGTGCACTGGCAGGAGAGGTCTGTGAACAGGGAAGAAATTGGTTCCTGCTGCTGCACCAGCAAAAGGGGAATAATAATGGGTTTAAACAGCTTTACTGTTCTGCAGCACTGTTTAGTCAGCCAGGCCTCAGTTGTGGAAAGTGGCCTGGACCAACAGTTCTGACCTCATAAAACTGGATTGAAAATGCAGGCATGATTAAGTCTCCCTAGATTTATGTGAGATTTGTATGTGTTTCAACAGTGGTGTTATAAATACACAGTGCCCTCATCTAGCCAGTGGGGCTTCACGTAATTTCAGAAAACCCTCACAATGGCAGCTTTAAAATGACAAAGGAGACAAGGAAAAGCCTACCACGGCAGGTGCTGTATTAATTGCATCCAAAACACTGTCACTTACATCAAAGCATTGTGGTGAGGGAAAATTATTTATAAGGACCAAACTACAAGGGAAAGGGAGTAGTACAAGTTGGAGCCTCAACATTCCAGGCTCTAGGTCTCGCTTAGGGAGAATTGAACTGTTTTGGGTGAGTGAGGACCTTTTGCCCAATCCTCTGGCTGAACCCAAAGCTTTTCAAAGTAGAGATGGGTCTGAACAAAACTCCCAGAGCAGAACTTGCTGGAAATTCAGTTCTTCTTCAAGTGACTGCTCACGTCAGTTCGAACTCAGGTGTATAAGTGCTGCATGCATAGATTGTTGCAAAGCTTTCCCCTAGACCAGTGGTTCCCAACCAGTGTGCTGTGGCACACTGGTGTGCCATGGCAACACCCAAAGTGTGCTGCGAGCATCCCTGACAGCTGGGATTAAAGTTCCCTCCCTCCTCGGCCCAGCCATGTGGGCTGCGCAGGGGTGGGAAAGGAGAGGGTTAAAGTAAAGGGGAAGCACCCAAACACAGAGTTCCGGTGGCTCCACCTTAAACCCTGCTCCACCTTAACCTTAACCCAGCTGGCAGATTGACACACTCAGGGCCTCAGGCCTCCAGCAGCAATCTCCCCCCTGCAGGGTGGAGCAGCCCCTATCAGCCAGCCTAAAACAGCCCAGGTAAGGGCTTGGGGGGGCGGGAGGGACCGCTGGGGGTTGGGTGGGGTGGGGTGTGTGTGTGTAGCTGGGCTTGTGAGGTGGCTGTTTGGTTGGGGGGGTGTAGCTGGGGGCTGGAGGCCTTGTTCTGCCCCTGAGGTGATGGGAGGGTCCGTCACAGACAGCAGGGGGCTGGGAAAGGGGAGGAGGGGACCCAGTGGGGTGGGAGGGAGCAGCAGTGGGGTGAGGATTTGCCCGGGGTGGCAGGGAGCCACTGTGGAGAAGGGGGAAGTAGGTGCTGCACCATGCTCCCCTGCCCCCCCCCCCCCCCCACAAATCCACTCCTGGTCTCCCTTCCTCTCTCCTCTTTTGCCACCCCTGCCCTGCTGTGCTGCCCACACTCACTCCTGCCACTGCACATGACTCCTGACTTCCCGTCTTTTGCCACTCCTGCTGTGCTACCCCTACTATCCTACAAAGCAGCATTTCTGAAACACGCTGCCATGGTTCATGAATATTCATAAATAATTTAAGTTAATTTGAATATTCATGAGCTTTTCAATGGTGGTGTGCCTTGAAAAATTTGAAGGTATCAAGGTGTGTTACGGCAGAGAAAAGGTAGGGAACCACTGCCCTAGACTACCCGCAGGGTCGACTGTGGCCCTAGAGGTGCCTCACAACCCCCTGTATATAGCCTTACCGACCCTCTCCTTCTCCAGTTCCTTCTTACTGCCCCAACCAAGTGTTCCTGGAACAGTGCTGCTGACAATCAGATAGCTATCCCCTAGTTCTCAGTAGTTAAGTGTTTATAGCAGGCGTGGCCAAACTGCGGCTCGGGAGCCACATGTGGCTCTTGAATGAAAAATTGTGGCTCCTGGAAGAATGTCAGCAAATCAGTTTAGGAAACCAGTCCCAGCCTAGGAGTTCAGGCGGGGGTTGGGACAGCAGGGAGAAGTGCAGCATGGTCAGGATTTTAAAAAACTCGCCAGTAGCCTGCACTCTTCTACATCGAGCAGCAGCTACGTTTTTACAGAATAGGACTAATTTTCATGGGAACCTTAAGTAATTATTAGAATCTGCCACTAGTAGAATCGATATTTGCCCTCTTTTTACGATAAAATTAAAGTGTGCAATGAATTTTAAACTTAGTAATTTTGGAGTGGGTAAAAGTGTATGGCTATTCACCTCAGTGTGGCTCTTGAAGGTTTAATAATCAACTTGTGTGGCTCTTGAGTTTCATAAGTTTGGCCACCCCTGGTTTATAGCTTTCAGCTGCTATTTTGTTAATGAGTTAGGAGATCTTCAGAAGGACTCTTGCTCTTGGAGAACTGTCTGCCCAAGGGCAGAAGCCCAGTTGTCAGGCTTCAAAGCCTGCAATGTATGTAAAAAGTTTATGCCTACAAATCATCTTCACATAGCCTTTCTGAGGTGCCTGGGTGAGTTGCACTTTAGAGACAAGTGAAAACTTCGTAGAAGTTTTAAACCCTGCATCCACAAAGAAAGGGACCAGAGACTAAGACTCCTCATGATGGAGGAGGCTGTCCACCCAGTAGAAGCTGGAGGCTTGGGCTCAAGCAAGGTGGTTTCGGTGCAGAGCGCACCACTGGCAGCAAGATCTAGAGATTCAGGAGCCCGGCACCACCACTCCCTGGCACTGTTGGCACCGCCTCGAGGTGAGACATACCGGTACTGGTCTCACTCTCTGGTGCCAAAGAAAAGAAAGGAAGATAAGGTGCTGTCAACCAAGCTAGCCAAGGTGGTGGATCCTGAGAAGGGCCACTCAAGCCTGGCACCACTCCCCCCAGTACCATCGACTCCAGGCCCCGAGGGGGGCCCATTGAGTCCGGTCTCCGCAATGTCCCTGATCAGGGACATCCTAGGAGAGGATCTGCAGCTGCCATCTAGTCCCAAGACCTTTGAAGTGGCCAGGGGCCTAATTGAACAGACTGTGGCACTGGACCGGGGACAGGTACCGTTGACACTGAAACCCACGGTGCAGCCTAAGGGCAAGCTCATGCTGCTGAAACCCACAGCACTGTGACTTGGCATCGCTGGCCCAGATGCCCAGGCCACATTCTCCACAGACCAAGCAGGGGGTGCAGCAGGAACTGGCCCAACCTTTTTGAAGGCACCACTCCCCAGTACTGCCAATGGTGATCGAAGCGGCAGGAGCACCCTGATGTTGGTCACCAGAGCATAGCTGATGCTGGTCTCTGGCTCTGAGCAGCATCACACCCCCTTGGTTGCCCCATAGTCAACTCTCCTTGGGGTGAGAAAGGTCCGAGGTCTTGGGAATTTGCAAGGGCAGCAGGAGGAAATGAAGGAGCCACTCTTCAAGCCGTCCCCCTTGGCAACAGTGGCAGGCAGGGCCGTCCCTCGGGGGGTGCGGGGCCCTCGGTGAATTGCTGTCTGCAGGGCCCCCACCCACCCCAGCACTTGGGGGGGGGCAGGGCTGGCCAGCCCAGGGGAGTGTCTGACAAGGCACATTGTTCCCTAAACCCTCCAGGTTCCTGTTGCTGAATATCAGGAGCCAAGAAGCTCCACAAATAGGAGTAGGAAGGAGGGTGATGGATCATACTGTCCCTCGGACTTCCACCCCTACCCCTCCCATGAGCTTTGCTGTGATGCTTGCCTTCCCCACAATCTTCTGAGTGGCAGCATGAGAGTGGGGAGCAGGGAAAGATAGAGTGGGGTATCAGGAAAGTAAGAGAAGTGCAGCTGGGTGGCAGGCACCAAGGAAGGCAGCACAGCATCTGCAATTTCCCCTGCAAACCAGATGGGGGAAGTTAGGGAACCCAGGAGGCAAAGAAGTCCATTTCACTCAGGATGCGAAAAGCAAGAAGGATCCACCCAGAAAGGAAAAAGAAAAAAATACAAGATGAAAGTCATGTCTGATCACCAGCCATTTACAGTGATTACACAGAAGCTCTGAGGAAGCAAGACACAGGAAGTTCCATAGATTTACTTGAGAATCAGCAAATATAAAAGATGGGTAAAAAGATGAAAACTTACCCAGTATCTGTGGTAGAAAGAGCAGGCAACACTAATTGTCACCTACTCACCCTGGGATGGGTAGGGAGAATTCAAACATCAAGAGGTTAACCCTATAATTCTATTCTATTCTATAATCTTGCCCCCTCCCCCCCAAGGACGTATTTTTGTCATTCTTGTGATTTTTGATCTCTTGAAACTGGCAATACTGTATAAATTAATACCATATACTTCACTCAAGGAATTCCTTTCCCTAACTGTATTCTTCATGCTAGTGCAGCAGGCTTCTGTAGCCACAATGTAGGGAGATGGAGAGAGAAAATTAATTGAATGTACCTTTTCAAGTATCTGTTAGGCAACACTGTATCTGTTCTTTAATATCATAACTGAAATAACTAACTCAGTTTAACAGACATTGTAACCAATGTCCAACTAAGCTTGATGTTGTTAATTTAGAACTCTATTTTGTATTCTTGATAAAACTTTTTAGGTGTATACTCTGGAATTTCATTTAAATGTGTGAACAAGATGTGTGAATGAAGGGTGTGTGTGATGGAATCAGTCAATACTAGCCTGTCCTGATGAAATGCTAGTACTACCTTAGTGGCTAAGTGATGCAAACAACTCCCACAAAAGAGAGGGTCCATCCCAGAAAGAAAAGAAGAAAACACAAGGTGAAAGTCATGTCTGTAAATGGCTGGTGATCAATGATCACACAGGATCCCTGGCCCAGCTTGCCCTCCAGCCAAACCACCTGGCCTGGGGTGTGGGGGGCACTCCTTGACCTGGCCCACCTGCCATCCTCTTGCCTGGCCACCAAACCAGCATGACCCTGGGCCCAGAGGGGCATGTGTGATGGTGTGCATCCTGGGTTATGAGCTACATGATTTTCCTGTTCACTTGTACACTGGAATTGTATGATTTGCTGCCAATTGCACAATGCAATGTTTCTGTGTGGATGCTAATAACCTATTCTACATGAATTCTATGATGATATGTTTCCTACAACTTCATAAGTGTGAACAAACATGTAACATGCTTTCTGTGGCTCAGGAATAAGGAAAGAGACAGAGGTCTCTCCCAGCAGTGTCAGAGAGAGACAAAGGTATGCTAATGGAGGTGTCTGTGAAGAGACAAAAGAGTCACCTCAGCCCTGAAAGGGAGGGGCTGAGGGGTTTGGAAAAAAAGGCTGAGACAAGCATCTGATGAAGTGGGATTTTCTCCCACGAAAGCTCATGCAAAAAATAAATCTGTTAGTCTTAAGTGCCACACGACTCCTTGTTTTTTTCGCTGGACTAGACTAACATGGCTGCCCCTTTAGAAATTGAGACTACTGGCTGTGCAAACATCTAACAGCCAAACACCTTGAGCTAAACTTGTTTGGACTATGAGGTTAATTTAAGTAGAAGTATTAGGTTAGCATGTGTGGTTTGCCTTTTGTATTCTTGTGGCCTCTCCTGACTTATTATACTGTGATTCTGCCATGCTCGGCCATATTCTCACTTAGAATTATAATCTGATCAATAAACTAGTAGTTGTTTTACCCAAAGCTGTGTGATCTTTAGAGGGTGTGAGTGAAGGAGGCTGGGCACAATCCATTTCTTTGTTAAATGGAGGGACTTGAGTGTGTGGTGGTTGGGAGTGGTTCCCAATCTCTGTAGACAGTGGCTCCTGGTGCAGTAACAGGGGCCGGGAGTGCTTGCTGGGGGACCCTCTCTTGAGTAGCCAGGGGGCATACACCCCCTGCCTAGGACCTACTGCATGCAAGAGGCTGGAGTGGACTGATGCAGGAGTGAGTGGTCACTTGGCAAAGTGAGCTGAATCAGGGTTCAGCAGCAGAGGCATTGCTGGCACTGGGCACCCCGAGGCACATGCCCTGAAACCCAGCGCTGGTGCCCCAGATCTCCGGCCCAATCAAGCCGGAGATCCGGGGCCCAGCCGCCATCAGCTGTGGCAGCCCTGTCCCCAGCCAGGGACCTGGGGCCCGGCCACCCATGGTGGCGGCAGCCCCGTCCCCAGCCAGGGATGTGGGGCCCAGCCACCCGTGGCCGCTTCCAGCCCTGTCCCCGGCCGGGGATGCGGGGTCCGGCCTCCCACAGCCGCTTTCAGCCCCGTCCCTGGCCAGGGATGCAGGGCCTAGCCGCCCGCAGTGGCACAGCAACTTCTGGCCCTGTCCCTGGCCAGGGGGTGTGGCCTGCAGGCTGGGGGCGGGGCCTGGGCCCGTGCCCCGGGTCCCTCCCCGATCCAGCGCCGCCTCTGTTCAGTAGTGGGAATTGGGAGGTCACAGCAGCACACTGAATGGGATCTGGGGAGTGGTCTGTCACAGCATGATCCCTGATCTACCTGCCCCCCACTAGCCCCATGTGAATCACGGCCCAGGGAGAGTCTTGGATCCCCAGCGCCCTTGTTCCCCTCCAGGCTCAGGCTCAGGGTCCCACTAGACTCCCCCCAATACTTACCTAGCTGTGTGTTCCCTGGGCTGGTGCTGGCAGTAGCTGCTGGGGAAGGAAAGGGTTAAATCTCCCTCTCCCCTCCAGCTAATTGCTCAGCCCGAGGCTCCAGGGGGAGGGGCGGCAGGCAGCCCAGCTACTCACTGGCAGAACAGTCTCTGAGCGAGCCTGTGTCTGCCAGCCAAAAACATTCGGGGCTCACTGTGAGAGAGGTAGGGCTCATGCCAATCCCTGCCATGGGAGGGTACAGGCCCCACAGGGCCCCCTAAAGCACGGGGCCCACATCAAATTTCCCATTTGACCTACCCTAAGGACGGCTCTGGTGGCAGGGACCACCGAAGTGGCCCTTCTGGACCTCTTGGGCCTATCACCAAGCCCAAGGTTCAGTAGTGAGCAGGTCCCACACCTCCACAGGACCAAGGCTACATTGCTCCTCTGTGGTGGGTGTCCCTCCAGAAGGCGGGGATTCAGACAAAGATTTGATTGCCGCTTAGATTCCAGGCGATGACAGCACCCCCTATGCAGCAGAGCCTCACTCCTTGGGACCCCAAACCGAGGAAGAGTCATTCTCTTGCCCACTGGATGAGGCAGGAGTGGGCTTGACCCCGGCAACCATCCCGGATGACAGCAAGGTGCACTAGGAGCCATTTAGGAGTGTAGCCTGAAATATGGTGGCTGCAAGCCAAGGAGATGGTGGAGGATGCTGACCCTATGGTAGACATCTTGGTCCCAGAAAGACCATCACGGGTCGCCCTTCCCTTGATCAAGACCATAAGGCAGACCACCAAGACACTCTGGCACATTTTCCAAAGGGATAGCTGTGTTAGTCTAGTCCAGCAAAAAAAACAAGGAGTCGTGTGGCACTTAAAGACTAACAGATTTAGTTTTTGCATGAGCTTTTGTAGGAGAAAATCCCACTCCGTCACCCATCTTCGAAGCATCTGATCAAGTGGGATTTTCTCCTACGAAAGCTCATGTGAAAAATAAATCTGTTAGTCTTTAAGTGCCACACGACTCCTTGTTTTTTTTCTCTGGCACATGCCAGCTTCCATCTCTCCCACTGCAAAAAGGATGGAGTGCAAGTACTTTGTCCCTTCTAACCACGGGTTAAAGTATAATTTTGCGGGCCCCGGAACACTCCTAATCAAGCAGGCCCCACTCCACAGGGGTGGGCCCCCCTCCTGCACCTCAGCTCCTGCCCCATAAATACCAGCCCCCCCCAGCTCCTGCCCCCAATACCCACCCCCAGCTCAGGTGCCCCCAATACCCCCCCCAGTGTGAGCCGGGCTGCCCCAGTATTTACCGGCAGTCACGCACTGGGCTGGGAGACAATGCAGCCTGCAGGCTGTGCTTGGAGGCGTCTGCCTGCAAGCGCAGTCTGCACATGCACAGGGGAAGTAGGCACACTCTCTCCGCTCTCCCTCTGCCTGCCGGAACACTGCAGAACGCCGTTCCAGGGCCTGCTATTTTCAGGGGCTCAGCATTTGGGCCCCTAACAATAGAAAATGGAGCCAGAATGCTGCATTCCAGGGCCCACTATTTTTAAATGGTGGGCCCCGGAACACAGCGTTCCATCTCCATTTCTATTTTTAGGGGGACCAGAACACTGAGCCCCTAAAAATAGTGAGCCCCAGAACAGCATTCCACTGCATTCCGCCTAACTTTAACCCCTGCTTCTAAGGATCATGAACATTCTTAAGCTCACCCAGCCCCAAGCTCCCTAGTCGTGGCAGCAGCCAACAAAAGAGACCACCAAGGACCAACCCCCAAATCAAAAGACACAAGAAGGCTGGACTTGTTTGGCAGGAAGGTTTATTCCACTGAGGGTCTCCAGGTAAGGACTGCCAATCAACAGGCCATCCTCAGCCGCTGCGCCTTCAACTCCTGGTCCACCTTGGAGAAGTTTACCAGTATTGTGAGTCATGACTTTTGGTCCGAGCTATCTACGATGGTAGAAGAGGGAGAGGGAGTCTCAAGGGCATTGCAGTCAACTTTGGATGCAGCGAATGCCACCACACGAACCATGGCATTGGGAATCACTATGAGAAGGAAACTTCTGGCCTTCCCCGGGAGGTTCAAACAACGATCCAGGATCTCCCATTTGAAGGTTCAGATCTTTTTCAGTGCAAACAGGCACCAAGCTCCAGACCCTGAAAGATTCCCAAAAAATGCTGAAGTCATTGGGGCTGCATATCTCTGCTCCCCAAAGGCATCCTTCAACCTCCCACTCACCATTATCAAGGGAGATGAAATGCCTCCCAGAGGGGAAACCACAACAACCAGCAGTCAAACAGGCCTTCAAGTAAGAATAGGAACCAGACTCATCACCAACACACCAGCAAGAAAAGCTTTTGAGGGTACGCCCAAGGGCGTCATACGAGTCCTGGACACAGATTTCCCCCCAACACACACACACCCTTGGGGACAAGTTGTCCCGATATTACCATGCCTGGTCCAGTATTACCTCAGACCAATGGGTCTTGCACATAAGAGGGGGATACTCGCTCTAGTTCTCCTCCATCCCTTCTTCACAGCCACCCTGCCCCTCCCTGTCCTTCTTCACGAACCCCTCTCATGAACATCTACTGGAAGTGGAGGTATAGTCTCTTGTCTCGATGGGAGCTGCAAGAAGTACCAGTGGATTGTCTGGGAAGGAGGTTCTACTCCCACTGTTTCCTAATTCCAAAAGTGAAAGGAGGCCTGCAGACTATTTTAGACCTAAGGTGACTATTAAACAAATTTCTACTCAAAATTAAGTTCTACATAGTCTCCCTGACCACTATCATCTGATTGCTAGACCCCAGGGACTGGTACGCCACCCTTAATCTGAGGGACGCTTATTTTCATATAGCAATGTTGCCATGCCACAGACATTTCCTTTGGTTCCTGGTGGGACAGAGACATTTCCAATTTACCGTCCTCCCTTTTCTCCTGGTGGCAGCGCCACAGATATTCACCAAGTGCCTCATGGTTGTAGCTGCTTTCCTCAGACAGCAAAGTATTTGGGTATTCCCTTACCTGGATGACTGGCTGGTGAAGGGCCAGTCCCAGCAAGAGATTCAGGCACATCTTTGAGTGGTCCAATCAACATTCCTCAGTCTTAGCCTTCTAATAAATGAGACAAAGTCCCATGCTAATTCCGGTTCAACGCTGGACTCGAGGAAAGCGTGTGCCTCTCTCCCTCTAACCTGGTTTGCGACCATCTCAAGCTTGGTCAAGCAATTGGTGGATCACCCTTTCACCCTGGTTCACACATGTCTGAGGCTCCTGGGTCACATGGCCTCATGCACGTCTGTTGTGGAATTCGTCCAGCTGAGGCACTGCCCTTTCCAGTCTTGGCTGGCCTCCGTGTGCCACCCGTCCAGGGACTCATTAGATTCCCTGGTCTGCCTACCTCCCCACATTGTCTGGGATCTGCAGTGGAGAACAGTCCATTGCAATATGTGTGATGGAGTGTCTTTCCAAAGACCACAGTTCTCGGAGTGCCTGGTGAGGGGCGTATCAGACATGGGCTGCGGAGCTCACCTAGGCAGGCTCTAGACACAAAGCCAGTGCAGGCCACCTAGCTTGTGTGGCCTTCCGGGACAGGCTAAAAGGCAAGTACATACTAGTTCAGGCAGATAATACTACGGCCATGCACTACATAAACAAGCAAGGCAGGGCTCAATCATCTCCTCTATGTCAAGAAGCCTGCAACCTCTGGGAGTTCTGCATTCGTCATTCAGTTCGCCTGACAGCATTGTACCTACTGGGCTCACAGAACACCTTGACAGACAACCTCAGCAGGCAGTTCCTCTCCCATGAATGGTCGATCTGGGCAGATGCTCTGAAAAGGATCTTCCATCAATGGAGGACTCCCTGAGTGGACCTCTTCGCATCAGACGCCAACTGGAAATGCCAAAGATTTTGTTCCATCCAAAATCAGAGCCCAGGGTCATTAGCGGATGCCTTCTTAATTCCTTGGATGAACCAACTTTACTATGCCTTCGCACCAACACTCCTGGTGCACAGGGCTACTCCTGAAAAACGACAAGGCGAGGGTGATTCTGATTGCCCCAGAATGGCTGAGGCAGCACTGATTCCTGACACTGCTTACCATGTCAGTCAAGGGCCCCATTACTCTGATGCAATACCCAGACCTACTCACGCAGAACCAAGGGGTCCTCAGGCATCCCAGTCTCTGAGCCCTGCACCTGAAGGCATGGTACCTCCATGGCTGATCAGGGTTGAATGCCAATGCTCCCTTCGGGTGCAGAGAGTCCTCCTCAACAGCAGAAAGCCTTCAGCCAGAACCACCTACCAAGCAAAAGGGAAAAGCTTCTGTGCCTGGGCAGAGGGAAAGGAGGTTATGGCTACGTAAGCCCAATCCCATTGGTCCTGGACTATCTTTTGGACCTTAAACAGCAGGGGCTATCAGGCATATCTATCAAAGTCCATTTAGCGGCCATCTCAGCCTTTCATGAGGGCTCGGCAAAAGGCTCCCTGTTCTTAGACCTCATTGTGAAGCGCTTTATGAAAGACTTGGACAGACTCTTCCCATCCATCTGTCCACCAGTTATCCAGGGGGACCTGAACCTTCTCTTGGTCAAGACTGACAGGGCTCCCATTTGAGCCTTTGGCATCCTGCCCATTGCTATACCTTTCATGGGAAGTAGCATTTTTGGTTGCAGTCACTTCAGCCCATAGAGTATCAGAGTTGAAAGCACTGACGGATCCTTTTTAATGATCAGGTTCAGCTCCACCCTCACCTGGCCTTTTTGCCCAAAGTGGTTTCTCATTTCCACAATAATCAGGACATAGTCCTCCTGATTTTCTACCCTAAGCCTCATGCTATTGAGCAATAAAAAAGGCTACACTCGCTAGATATGAGGAGAGCCTTGCCCTTCTACCTGGACCACACAAGACCTTTTCGCAAATCTGCCTGGTTATTCGTAGCTGTGGCAGACAGGATGAAAGGACAACCAGTGTCCTCCCAGTGTTCATCATCCTGGATCACAGCATACATCACGCATTATTATGAGTTAGCTAGGGTATCCCCCCAACGGTGACGACTCATTCAACTCATGCTCAGGCCTTATCAGCGGCCTTCCTAGCTCATGTGCCTATACTAGACATATGCAAGGCAGCAACGTGGTCATCGGTGCACACCTTCACAGCTCACTATGTGCTTATCCAGCAGGCAGAGACAATGTGGCAGTTGATAGAGCAACGAAATGATAGAATTCCATCCTTCCTGCAAGGTAAGGTTTAGGAATCACCTGAGCTGGAATTGACATGAGCAATCACTCGAAGAAGAAGAAACAGTTACTTACCTGTAAGTGGTTTTCATTGAGACGTGTTGCTCTTGTACATTCCTGCCCTCCGCCCATCAGCCAGAATTCTGGCAAGAAGGAACTGGAGAAAGAGAGGGTTGGCAGGGCTATATATAGGGGGTTGTGAGGTGCCCCTAGTGGCCACAACTGACCGTGCACATAGTCTGGGGAAAACTTTCCAGCAATCCATGCACATGGCATACACACACCTGAGCTGGAACGTACATGAGTGACACATCTTGAAAAACACTAGTTATGGGTAAGTAACAGTGTCTTCTGTGTCCTTTAGTTGCAGACTGAGATCATTTCTGCTTGTGAGCATTAGAAAGTTAGTACATTGAATTGCATGTTTTTTCATGCCTTTGATTTCTGTGCTTGGATATAACCAAAGTCTCATGACTAAAGCATTCCTCCTGGTATTCTAGTCCAGTGGCAACCTCACAGAAGAGTCTGCTCTTACAACATGTCTATTATTAATCTTTTATTAAACCAGTGCCCCAGGCACCAAACATGACTGGGGCCCTGGCAGTGCTAAACACTGTGCAAATATGTAGCAAAGGACAGTCTTGTCCCAAAAAGATGAACATGTAAATAGATAAGACAGACAAGAATGGGAGAAAGGAAGATGGGGAAACTGAGGTACAGATCAAGTGTCTTGTCCAAGGTCACAGTAACAGATCCCCTAACTCTGTTTAGGGCCTTAACCAGAAGACCATTCTTCTCTAACTTGCAGTCATGTCGTTCAACCATAGATCCACTGAGCTATGGGAGCTAAGCTGAATTTGGGTCTCTTGCCATTCATCCGTCACTGAATGTTCTAGAATCAGTATTCCATGATATTTTAAAATACTTGCTGCTTAATCTAGCATTTGGACATAGTACGTGCCTGGCATGCAGGGCGAGGCAGCAGCTTTTCCAGGCACTGATATGCTTTGCTTGTGGTGAGCAGATTGGTGACTGTTCGTTTAAAACTGTTGGGGGAAGCCAGGCAGATGGACCCTGCAGAAAGTTCTAGGCGAGAGCTCTGCTGGGGAATGGAGACAGAGACTTGGTGGCATTAGGGCAATACTCTTTACCATAGTCACATAAAGTTCCTGTTCAGAGCAAGGAGAAAGTGACTCCCAGTTTGGTGTGTTGCAGAACAGTCTTCCTTGCTGCAGAACAGTTGAGGTGATAGTCCAAGTAGAAGGTGACATCTGCATATCGGTTTCTATGGTTGTTGTGAATCATGGGTGTTCAGTAAAACTGCTAAGTATGGGCATGTTCGGGGTATATTGGAGGGTGTAAGCAGCAGCCCCAAGTTGCCTCCTACCACGGTCCCCACCACAGTTGGGGGCCCCAGCCCCCACTGCAGGGTCCATGAAAGTGGCCTCCAGTCAGTCTGCCTCCATGGGTGGAGCCGGCTGGTGCACGGCAGCCTCTGGTGCGGCCCCCCCACCCCCAGCCATGGGCTCTGAAAGGCCAGATTGAGACCTCACTGCATGCCACCCAGCCCCGCCCCGGGGCGTAGACCAGCCAGGGGGGCGGAGGGGGCAGATAAGACGGGAGCCCTAGGGGCTGGAGACTGGGGCCTTCGAGCTTCAGCCCCTATAGCCACTGTGTGTGAGGGATGTATTGGGGATGCATACTAGTGGGAGATCTGAGATGGAGAAGTAGATAGTTATCCAACCTAAATACAAGTGCTGTTATGGTTTCATTATTGTTTCTTCAGCGTGGTGGCTTTAATGGCTTCTTTTTTGTTGTTTGTTTTTAAGCTAATTCCTACCACAGGGTCCATGTCAACCATGCAGATTAGCAGCAACCGAGGAAGAATCTATTTTTTATCTTCTGATTAATACATACTCTGCTCCACCCTTATCCATGGCTATAAAATAAATAATTATACTGTATCTTTCACACGTGATCACATGGTGGATGGACAAATTCTGACTGACAGCGCAATAAACCAGTGTGACTTTTCTATTGTCTAGCTCCTGAATCAGCTTTACAGCAATATATGTATGGATCCTGTGTTCTGGGTGGAAAGTTACAGTTGGCTTTGTTCAGAGCAAGTGCAGCCATTGAGAGACCCAGGTTTCCACAGAAATTTGCCTTTTGTGTATAATGTTACCATCTGAATCCACTCTAACAAAACTTTAACACGTCTCACCTGGTTGTGAGCGATTGGCTAGGACAACAAATCTAAGCATATAGTGTGTATATATATATAAATTGTGAGAGTGATGTATAAATATGTATATAGGTATGTTACATGCAATATAAACAAGTGTCACCTTAAATTGGATATGGAACATTACAGTGCTTTAAAACAATTTAGAACTTTAATTTTGTTAATGACAAATGGAACCTCACTATTCATTATCATGCTTTTTCATAGCACCCTAAGATTTGCTAAGTAGATCCCTTTTTTGTCATTATTGTATTTCTGTGTTAGTGTACATAGACACTTTGTTTCTATATAGAACATGTAGAAATGTAAATGTAAGTTTCTAGGTGTATAAAATGTGTGTGTACATGTGAGCGAACATGTACAATCTGTAAGGTCCTGGTCCTACAAAATTTGCACACATGCTTTACTTTAGGAACATGGCTAGTCCCATTGGTGTCAGTGGAACTATTCCTATGAGTAAAGTTAAATATTTGTATCAGGTGTGCAAGACTAGGCCCAAACTTAAATTTGTTTTAATTTATTGCTGTGTTATATAGCTGTATCTATGAGTCTGTGCTTTATGTGCATCTCTAGGCACACAATAATTTCCCCTCCTCAGTGACTACATATCCAACTTCTTAGATTTGTGGGTTGGGATGGGAGAGGAGTGGTCAGTAAAATCCAGACTATTACTGAAAATAATCAGGAGCAGTTGGCAACCCTGTTCCTGCATATTCGCCAAGTGCTTGGTGATTCAGCCCTTCTCCATTTTCAGGCCAATGCGGCCGTCACTCTGAATTATTTTCAATGAGCACTTCTATATCTCATGTCAGTTCCCAGTTCGAACCCATCACCGAGTGTCGAGGCTGCGACGTGCTGTACATCTCGATGAGCTCCCCCCCCCCCCCCTTCTCCTGCTTTGCTATTAACCTTTCCTTTTACCAGAGTTACCCCTTTGTCCTGCTGCGGTTTGCAGTGGCTGATAGAAGCAGCTGCCTGTGGCCAAACGAGCATCACATTTACATTTTCTTTCTTGAACCAAGGAGTGAGCCACAGAATTGCAGTAAATGATTTTTCCCCTTTTTCCATCCCCCTTTCTACTTACCCCCTCCTTTAATGCATTGCCTGAAAATCTATTTCTTATCTAATTTTACTAGATGGATCAACAGGGCTCAGAATGTAACCCTTTGTCATCCATGGAAATCTTTTTATCCCATAAAAATGATTAGATTTGATGCAATTAGGATCATGAAAAATATGGAAGGGGCTGCAGGGAGAGGGGGCAAGCCTAGGACATTCTACCTTGTGTATGCTGCTGTTGACTGACACATTAACAGCTTGTTTATTAACTGCTTTACATTTGGCTATGAGCAATACATTCTTATGCCTGAAAAGCCCAGCAGAAAGATAGTGTGCATTGTAGCATGTGATATGACACAAGCGTATCACTTTTGTTTGTGGTTCCCCACCCACCTTTCCATATTGAAATCTGTGGCAGGTTTTAAACCTGAAACAAAACCAAATTGCTAGGTGGTACAATGTAATATAAACTGGGACTTTCTTCTACTTGTTTATTATAGCTTATACTGAAACAGAGGGATGTTGTGCCAGTTATTCCCACACCACTCTCTGAAAGCTGCTGGCTGTGCTGCGGGATCTGCTTACATTAGAGATGTGTATTTTGACATCCTTCTTACAAATTTGAGATAAATTTATAATTTCATTTGATGAACTAGAGCTATGTAATTCAGATGCATGTAGCTAGAATATTTTCCTGCAGTTTCATATCAAAAGCTGCACATTTTTTTACTCCTTCCTTGCCCAATAAAAGGGTTATACAGTGTATATGGGAAGTTCCAAAGGGGTTGCCATGTTAGTCTAGTTCATTAAAACAAACAAATAAGGAGTCCTATGGCACTTAAAGACTAATAAATTTGGTTTTTGCATGAGCTTTTGGGGGAGAAAATCCCACTTCATCAGATGCTTTGAAGATGGGGGAAGTTACACAACCACCTTCCAGATCCCCATTCATGGTGTCGACTGTGGGCCAGGTCTTTGGTTGATGCAAATCAACATTGAAGTCAATGAAATTACTCTGATTTAACATCCACAGAAGGTCTTGTTCTGTATGAGGACAAGATTCTTTGGGAGTCTAATCCCACTAAGGGCACCTGTGTGTCAGAAGAAAAACCAATATGTCTGTCTCTGTGTTGTGTGAACATAAATGCAGTAGAAACTGAGTTGAGCTCGGCATGTGCATATCTTCTAGTGAACTGGTTTTCAAACTATGGGTCAGGACCCATTACTGGGTTGCAGACCCTCAGGTACTGGGTCACAGCCTCCCCAGCAAGACTGAAATGCATTGCTCAAAGATGTAATTGTTGGGTTGCAGGCATAAAAGATTTTTTTCAACTGTGTCCTAAGGAAAAGAAGTTTGAAAACCACAGTTCTAGTGTGTATGTTTGTTCTCTTAACTCATAGTTTATAAGGAATGTAGCTTTTTCTGGGTGTTTTTTTTTTTTTTTTGCTATAGATCTGTTCTAGTCAGGGGTTAAAGTAAGGTGGAACAGCCTGAAATGCTGTTCTGGGGCCCACTATTTTTAGGGGCTAAGCGTTCTGGGCCCCCTAAAAATAGAAAATGGTGCTGGAACAGTGTGTTCCAGGGCCCATCATAGAAAAATAGCAGGCCCTGGAATGCTGCATTCTGCCACCATTTTCTATTTTTATGGGCCCAAATGCTGTGCCCCTAAAAATAGTGGGCCCCAGAATGGCATTCCCTCACATTCTGGCAGGGCAGGGCAGGGAAGGAGATGGGGTGTTCCAGGGCAGGGCGCAAGACCGCACCGAATCCCTCCCCTTTGAGGCTTCGCACCCGCCTGGGGCCTGCCTTCACTCCCCCAGCCCCAGCCAGGCCCAGACCACACTGCTGGCCTGACCCAGAGCCTACCACCTCCTCCGCAGCTGTGCCACCCCCAGTAAGTACTGAGGTGGCTGGCTAATGCTGGTGGGGTACTGGGGGCAGGGGATAGGTATGGGAGGTATTGAGGGCAGAGAATGGTATTGGGGGCTGGGAGTGGATATTCGGGACAGGGGAGTGGATATTGGGAGTGGGTATTGGGGGCTGGGGTGGATTTGGGGGACAGGGAATGGATATTGGGGGCAGGAGCTGGGGTGAGGGGAAGGCGTTTGGGAGGCAGGAGCTGGGGGGCTGGCTTTTGGGAGACAGGAGCTGGGGTGCTGGCAGGGCATCCATTCAGGAGGGTTCTGGGGCCCACCAAATTATACTTTAACCCTGGTTCTAGTAAGTACTGTTGTCTGAGAGTTAGTTGGAGTAGGAGGCTGGGCTTCAGGATGTCTGATATTATTTCTTACTCTTTGAGTATCCTTCTTATTCATACCTACCAAGATCTCACATAGTGCTGGGGTATGAAGATCATGCATGTATATGTCCTTAATTAAGCATATTCCTTGCATTTATTCATGAATAATTTATTCTTCCAGCTCTGATATGAGATGGGGAGAAGTTGCTTAGACTTCCTGTCCCTCAGTTCCCTATCTGTTAAATGGGGATAATGGTGGATAGCTTCTTTTCACAAAGTCATTTGAGACTCCGTGACAAAAGGCCTAGCATGTGTCCAAATTTGTGTAGGCCCCAGGATTCCTAATAAGCTAACAAGTAGATTTCTGATATGTCTTAGAAAGTAGTTGAGTTATTTAGCCCTGTCGGTCTAACTACAGTTTGTCCTTGGACAAGTCCAGCTTTTATACCATTCTTCATATTAATGTATCTGACCACGTGACATGGCAGACACAGAGCAGGACTAGGACCCCAATTCAAGCAGATGCTCCTATTTGGGGAAAGCATTTAAGGACATGTTTTAGTAGTAAAGCCACTCTTAGGATCTGTTAGGCTGGTGTGAAAAATGAGAAATGCCATTGATCAAAGCAGAATAACTCCTGATTTGCCCTGATGTAACTGAGAGGAGAACAGAGTCCTTTAACTTTTTTCTTGTTTTCCTTCTTCCCCTAATATTTGATTTCAAAATGTCCCTATGTAGTTTAATATTGATCAAATGCTTCGCCTATTTGAAGCTGCAGTCTACAGATAACACCTACCATCTAACGAAGTGAGTTGGAGCCCACAAAAGCTTATGCCTGAAGAAATCTGTTAGTCTATAAGGTGCCAAAGGACTCCCATTGTTTTGACAGATAACACTGTTAAAAAAAAAAAAGTAGAAACATAGCTCTATCAAACAAACGAGGACTCCTATGACACTTTAAAAACTAATACATTGATTTGTCACATGAGATTTCATGGGTGTAATCCTGCTTCATCAAATGCATGAAATGGAACCTGTAGCATGTTAGGTGAATAAGTATAGAGAAGGGTAGGTCACCAAGTCAGTTCACTCTTTTTCAGGAAACCAAACAAGTTGTTTTGATTCAAACAGTGTGGAACAGAGAAGAAGAAGAGAATATTAAATTTGCCTTTGGTAATGAGTGAGCCAGCCCAAATCTATATTCAGACCTAATGTGTTTGTGTCAGATTTTCTTATGAATTCAAACTGAAGTTCACATTGGAGTCTTGTTTTAATTTTTCTGTTGAAGCACTGTAACTGTTATGTCTTTCACAGACTGTGGATGGAGGTTGAAGTGTTCCCCTATTGGTTTTTGAATGTTACCATTCTTGATGTCTGATTTCTGTCCACTTATTCTTTTGTACAGAGACTGTCCTGTCTGGCCAGTGTATAAGGCAGAAGGGCTTGGCTGGCACATGATGGCACATATCATATTGATGGATGAGCAGAATGAGCCCCTGATGGAGTGGCTGGTTTGATTAGGTCCTATGATGGTGTCATTGTAGAAGTTACGTGGACAGGGTTGGCCATGGGCTTTGTTCCAGGGATAGGTGCCTGCCTCAGTGTTTTTGTTGTGTGGTGTGTAGTAGCTGGTGATTATTTGCTTAAGGTTGGGGGGCTGTCTGTAAGCAAGGAGAGGCCTACCTCCCAAGGCTTGGGAGAGTGAGGGATCATCTTGCAGCACAAGCTGTAGAGTCTTGATGATGTGCTGGAGAGCTTTGACTTGGGAGCTGTAGATGATGACCAGTGATGTTCTGTTGTTTTCCTTGTTGGGTTTGTCTTGTACTGGTTGACTTCTGTAATACCCATCTGGCTCTATCAATCTGTTTCTTCACTTCCCAGGTGTGTGTTGTAGTTTTAACAATGCTTGATAGCGCAATTAATGTCTCTTATTTATTTGAATATTCTGCATTTAACTGCAGCCTGTTTCCTGACTTCAGCTTGTGTTCCTAAAATAACTTAAATAATAATAGCAACACCCCCCCCCCCAGTTGTCCTGCTGTGCCTGCTTCAAAAATCGGCCTTTGGCAGTTAGCAGAGACCTGCTGTGTAGATGCTGTCTAATGGACAGCTGCTGTGCAGCATCAACTTGTGAGTTGAGGCTTGGCAGGGTTTGAGCCAAAAACAGCCCTGCTGATTTGTGGAGTTCAGGGGATATGAGATTTCTCCTCAAAGAAGCCAGGGAAGGAAGGGCTGCAGTCCAGTCCTTTCAAGGATGGTTTGCGTGTCCTAATTCTAGCCACTAAAGATGGGTAGGGAGAACTGAAATTCTCTTTTCCAAATTAGATTTTCTGCACCCTTGTGATATCCCTGTCTGCCCAGGGTTTTCTACCCATGGGGGCTTGGATATTGCTGTATCATGTTGAAGAAGGTAAAGATAGGCTGGTGGCAGAGGACAGCATACATAACTAACTCCTTCACTCTGCTCTGAAGGAATTAAACATCCCCTTTACCCCCTCCTCCCATGGGGGTGGGGAGAGAAAGCTCGTCAGCGTGGCTCCTTTTCTCCATTAGCTTCTGTCTGGGTGGCATTTCCCTAGGGTGGAAGTAGCAGTTATTCTAAATATAAAAGCCCAAGGATTTTCTTTTAAATGGTGCAGGGCTTGTGCAACATTGTGTTAAGCCTATAGCAGGATCAAGTCACCTGGTATTTTTTGCTGCAAACTAAAGAGATACTTTTCTGGGATTTTGAATGGTAAATCTCTTCAATTTCTTTGAACTGATGGATCAAAAAACTAATGCACACTAGTACCCAGGCAACATCCTTGCAGCTTGACAGTAACTCTGCTCTGTATCAGGGCAAAGACTTTGGATGGGATGGGATCAATAGCAGCATCAAGGAACTGACTTTGTTGGCCTGGCTTTTTGCCAGAAAGAGCAATAGCCCCTTTTTATTAAGAGCAGTCCAGTGCCCCTTTCTGGGCAGCTACGATCAGAGGAAGTTAACAAGGCCATGATAACCTTAGTGGTTAAAATATATTTGAGTTTTACAGCTGAGGCACAGTCTGGACTTGGTGGCTGGCACAGCACTGATGGCCATGCCTTGTGCTCCAGACAAATACGTCTAAGTCCTTCAGGCCCTGGCTTTTGAAATGAAGCATTCGTGAGTCTTTCCCATTCCTTCTCTACCACTATGAACCTCCTTCCCCTGGAAGAGGTGAAAGCCCAACCTAAAGCCATCTTAAGTTCTAAATGTGTGAATCTTGAGCCTCCCCCACACCTTCCAATTGAAAAAAGATTACAAATAATGTTAAATAACATAGTTTGTAACCTCAGGGCTATTTTCCAAGGTGTATAGACCAGTTGCCAACAGGCAGAGAGGTAGGGAAGGGAAGAGAAATTATAGGCTGCACAAAGGAGGAAAGTAAAAGTGAAAGCTCCATAAAAGAAAGTGGAACTATTATGGAGCAAAATGCCAACTCATTACAAAACAGCCAAATAAGAGAGAAATACAGCTTTACCCGTAATAGCAGTTTACAAGAGAACATTGTATTGCAACATAACGGTGGTGCTGTAATTTGCTCTAACAACTCCAATTATGCCTTTTATTGATTTGGCAACACATTTAATAGGAGTAGCCACACCTCTTGTGTTACAAATCATTAAAGGTGTTGAACAGTGTAATTTTAAAATTGTCCTTCTCCTACAGATGTCAGTGTGACAGCATAATTTCCCCTGATTTCTGCTATGTAAACAGCGCATTACAGTAATTTCCCCCTTACAAAGCAGAAATGTTGTCAGCCTGGGTTTTTTTGTGCAGAAACATCCATTTAATATTTTCTCCCAGTCTGTTCTCCTAATTGCTGTTTTTCTTTTTCTTTTTATCTGTGGAAAATAAACATGCTGTTTTGCCATCTTCTACAGCAACCTTAATTGCTACTTAAATCTTCAATATGCACTTAACATTGGAGGTAAAACCCTTTTGGTTTAATTCTGCTCCACTTCATTAGAGTAGTATTTCAGAGCTGGTAAAAACCATATATCTCCTGGTAGCAATTTCTAGAGGTGCTTTTGGTCCATTAGCGATCAGGGTTCCAGTCCCCCCTTCTTTGTAAAATGCAGAAAGAACCTTGGAAAAGAGAGAACCTGTGAACGCAGCTTGCCATGGTGAAATACCATATGAGTGGAGGAATCAGCAAAGGCCTTAAGCGGCGCACTGGCCTTGAGGTAGTTTCTCTGTGATGAGCTTCACTGTAATGCATTCTTTTCTTCAACAGCAGCGTGAAGGGAAAGGTTATAAAGAAATGGGGTTTGACACCTGAGAACTAGTGTTAGGTTCTTTTAAGCTGAGCACCAATGTGCTCTGAGGTTGTAATTCACCCTGCACATGGCCTATTTTGAGGACCTAACTAAGTGGTAGGAAGACCTTTGTGCTGACTTTCTGTATAAACTGAGCTCTTTGCAGGCACACTTTGAGTCTGGGATAGCAATGATGTGTGGCCTACCTTTGCGAGGGACGAGACAAAGACTGTACTGCCCCATTCCACCCCCAGCGCAAGTCAGGGGCAAGGTGTGTAAACCAACTTGACAAGTTCTTTGAAAAATAAATAAAGGCCACCAATCAAGCTTTTGGCACACCAACGTGCCACATGTTTACACCAAAGGTGCCACATTGCCTGCTTGCTGGCCCCCAGGCAGGAGCAGGAGCGGTGCCTGTCTGCATTTGTCTGTCTAGCTCTGGCAAACTGTCTCATTAACAGCTGTGTGTGCAGGGGGGAACCCCTCCAACGCGGGTGATATTTTTCACGCTGGAGTGAGTAAGCTGTAATATGTGTCAGGCAGCCAAGGCCACCCCCTGTCCTATCCCCATCTGCCTGGCCCAGAACAAAGCACTGCAAACAGGCCTGGCTGGTCCAACACCAAACATACGACCAAAAGAGGGCTGACAGCCTGATTTGCTTAGAGGTTGTTTGCAACTTTTCACACATGCATAGGCTGTGAGGTGTTGGACTTATCTACTGGAGGGCTGGGCTTTCTTCTGACTTTACTTCTCACATTACAGCATAATAAAACATCCTTATAATAGAGGAAAATGCTGGATTACATAGCCCATCTGCAATGGCCTTCAGGGCATGGAGAAACAGGAATAATCCACACATGAACCAGCAGGTTTTGTTCAGTGTGCCATGTGTGCACTGGGAGATTTGCACCACTGCAGCCTACCTGCACCTGTGCTTGCCTGACCCAGTGTAGCTATACCCTTGGATTCTTCAACACTGAAGTCAAATTGCTGTACGCTGGCTGGTGGGTGTGTGAAGTCCTTTGCTTCCAAGGACCTGAGAACATTTAAACATCTGGAAAACATACAAGCCAGGTGGTTCCTGCAAGCAGCTGTAACTGCCACGTAATCGGCAGGCGCCTTGATGAATGCAACTTCTGTAGCATTTGCCAGACAAAAATTGCTACCATCTAACCCTAGCAATTGCATGTTTCACCAGAAAAGTTACCTTTTGGTCTTAACAAATGGGTAAATAATTGGCTGAGAATGATTGATTGATTTTATTGAACCAATGTCACTTTCTTTCATTCATAAAATTTCCTCACGTAGGTCCGATAATTTTTAAATGAATATATTTTAGATTGTCTCAAACTTTGGAGAGTAAATCCTGATTGGAGGCTTGCTATCCAATGAGCAATCCTAGGCAATGCTCATTATTGTTTCCGTTCCATGACTGGATTCTCTCTAGAATCAGGCATCTGGCAACAATACTTGCACTTACTAATTTGAAATTTGCTTTCTCAAGTGTTATCTAATAGGTGGATAAAATGGCTTGTTTCTGCAAATATCCTAGCTTGTTAGCTAAGATGTGGCAGGGAAACGAAGTGGGTGCAAGTGAGGGGGAAATACAAATTTATTCAAAACTTAAATGAATAACCAAGAAAGACTCCTCCCCCACTTCCCCCAGTAATTGCCTAGCTCTGATTTTAGCCACGTTGCCCCTAAGCATCCTTCAGTGGTCGAGGTGTGACCAAGCAGCTCATCTACGTAGCCCGAGCTGGGATAACTACAGAAAAGTGAGCATATACTTAAAACTCCAGTTGTGTGTGCACTCACAATGGTTTCTGATGTCACTGAACATCCCCCACAGAGGTGGTTTGGGCTTCTACCCCAAGCTTCAAATGCAGGGCTTGACTCAATGCCAGAATCTCCCCTTTCTGTCCTCCCTGCGCAATAGTTCCCTTATCCTTGAAATATTCCTACATTTCATTCCAAATGAATTGGTTTCATATATGAAAGAAAAGCTAGAGTGAATTTGGCTGTATTACCAAAGCCTCCATTTAACCTGCCCTTGAGGGTGGAGAACGGAGGGAGGCAAGAAAGAATTGGACGAGGCACGCCACTTCCATTAAGTTGAACTGATTGTTCCCAAAGAGCATTGCTATAAGCACCACTGCAGCAGACACCCCCCCCCATGATATCCTGTGTTGTAGGACGGACAAGAGGCTCAACTTGGAGATATGACGAAGGGTTGTAGCTCTGTTTTATAGTTTCTAACATAGGCACTGAAGTTATGCTTTGAACTAAAGTCCCTTGCCCTCCTAAGTGAATTCATCCCTAAACTGACAAGGGAAGACTTAGTGTGGGCATTCTCAGAAATCTATATTCACGTCTAATTTTATATGATGTTTGTTTCCACCACCAGTATATTTCCTGGTCCATTGATAGACCTCTGTGACCCAGCCTAACTCCCCTTCTATCAGCTAGACCCTATGTAGAGGTTTAACTCTCCTTCCACTTCTGACCTAATGAACCACAGGATCATGACTTTACACCCAGAGATCATGGAGTGAGTCCTCCTAGGCTATCTGATAAGGGCTGGAACCTCTAGCAGCTCAAAATGTGCTGAGGAGTTCAGGCTTTGAGGACACTGATGCAATTAAGCTTCCTAACTCTTCTGTACGTGTGTAATAGGCTAGGACCTCAGCCCAGCCGCCTTAGGTGTGGGGTTCCTGGCCCTCTACAGAAACGGCCAGAACTTTCCTAGTTCCCCAGCTTTCTAGACCTCACATTGGGTGAGGCAGAGCATCCAAAGTTCAGGCCTCCAGTCCCTCAGACAGGCTAAGACAGGGTACATCTAAATCTATGGCCTTCAACACCTCAGGCAGGGTAAGGCAGAGTGTCCAGAGTCCAGGGGAGAGGGAGGGGAATGCAGGCCTCCCCACTCCACTGCATTCCAGCCCAGAGCCCTAGCAGTGGCAAAATAATGCCACCAGGTCAGTGGGGCTCCAGCAGAAACGCTGACCTCAAAAGCAGCCAGGCATTCACCCACTGCCCCTGGGCTTCTTCCTCCTGTTTCCCTGGTGGGTTACCTGAACTCCGCAGTCTTCCATGTTTTACGGATAGGTGACTAGAGGGATCCCAGTCAGGCCTTCACTGTCGACAGGTGGCAGGTCTGGTAACCCCTCTGGTCCATCTGCCAGAGGCAGCTCCTCTAGATCAATGGTTCCCAACCAGCGTGCTGGGGCACACTGGTGTGCCACGGCAACACCCAAAGTGTGCCGTGAGCATCCCCGAGAGCTGGAGTTAAAGTTCCCTCCCTGCTTAGTCTAGCCATGTGGACTGTGCAGGGCTGGGAAATGGCAGGGGTTAAAGTAAGGGGGAAGGCACCGGAACACAGTTCCGGGACCCCCTATTTTTAGGCAGGCAGCATTCCAGCCCCCCTAAAAATAGACAATCACAGTGGTTCAGTGCTTTCTGCTCACTGGCATCCTCTGCAGAGGAAAGTTCCTCAAGGTTCTCATGGGGATCCCACTTGTTTTGTTCATCTAAAGTCTCCACTGAGGGAAGCTCCTCTAGGTCCTTGCATGGAGGAGGTGAATATAGAGGGAAATCCCACCAGCAGTCGCCCCCTTGGCTCTCCCAGGGAGGGAGATCTGCTACCTCCATCACACATCTTCTCCTCTGTCTCCCCCTTGGCTCTCTGGTTTGCTCCTCTTTATAGTCCTCCCTTTTGGGCCGAACCTCCTCAGGCCAGCAGGGGAAGTGCTGGCAGCCAACTGCCTCCTGGCCAGAGGACAACTGCTCTACCCTAGTACAATGTGTTTTTACTGAGGAAGGAAAATGAGGCTCAAGGGATGAGAAATTTGCCAAACAAGCATGTGACAAAGCCAGAATAGTTCTCTGGAGTCCCCTGTGGTAGCCTCCTTTTGTTTTAGGATACTGAAGTAGTGCATGGTTTAGCTGAGCTAATGTAGTGGATGTATACAGATTTCTTTCAGTGTAGACTTTGACTGTTCCATGAAATGGCATTGAAACCCCTCAAGCCCAACTACAGATGTGGTTGTCTCACTAAAGGCTTGAGTGTGAAGGAAAGCTGTTGGCCAGGATACTGCATGCAAAAGAGAGAGACTTCACACTTTGTAAACTGGCGGAGAAGCCATTCATAGAAAAAGTGATCACAGAATATTCTACTCTGGGGCTCCTAGGATTTCAACAGTGGTTTTAAAGATATTAGGCTTTTCTGGGAAATAAATTTGTTTGGATACAACTAATTATTCAAATATATTTTTCATTAGCATTATACCACAGAAGGGATACTGAAATTGTCTGCAAAGGAAAAGGAGAAAGTCACCTCTCCTGGAGAAGTTTAAAGAGAGGAAGGAAAGGAGAGAAGGAGCACTGTAAACTAAATAACAGCTTCTCTTGGTATGCTGGTGCATTGGATTAGAACTGATCTTCCCAATCAACTAAGATTTAATACAAAAGCCTGCTCAAATATACAAATCATAAGCAAAGATTTTGGTGGGGTTTAGACAGCTTCAGTGCCCATGTCCTCTCTGGATGGAAATTGTGAATTATTTTTATCTGGCTGGTTTATCCGTCCATCCGTGATTAAAGTTATTGAAAGAGCCAGGCACCCTGTTGATGGCCAGGTTTGCTTTGTATGTGCAGAACATACACAGGCTGAAAATGAATTCAGGCATTCATTGGTGACCACCATGGTAAAAGTCAGGAGGGAGAAAAGCAGCCTTTTCAGTCTGCTTTTCTGTAATACTGTCTCTTTTTCTTAGAGTTCATATGGGGCATTAACAGGCCTATTGTTGGTTATTCTGAGGGCCTTTTGGAAGAGCAACAGTAGTCCCTAGTATGTCTGTTGGCAAACGTATGGGTTCTTGAATGGGGAACTACAGTGATGGGAGAGCTGAAGGACTGCTTAGTGTAATGGGGGCTTCTTAAAAAGAAAAAAATAAGACAATTTTGAGGAAAAAAACAAAATCCCTATTCATATATGTTTCAAGAAAATCTGCTCTTTGGCTTTCCCTGGTAGAGAAAGGAAGATTCCATGAAGTCCTGTTCTTTGCTTATCTAGAAGTGCTTAGATACTGTGGAATGGAAGGCTATAAAAAACTCTGAGGGAGCTGTTACCAGATGTCTCTGCAGTGGATGCAGGAAAACCTGAGTGAGAAATATTACCATTTCAAACTGAAATCAGAGGAGTCATACCAGGAATGGATTTGGCCACATCCAAATTCTAAAGGAAGCTGAAGAGAAAAAACTGGATTGCCTTTTATAAGTGAGGGTGACTGAGTCATTGCACAGGTGGGAGAGGCTCAAAATAAAGTTCTGAGAGCATTTAGTATTATGAATGTTTGCCTGACATGTTGCCTCCCCCATTTTCCATAACATACCTATGGCTAAAGGTTTCCTAGACTGGCATCCAACAGCTCAAAGGCTAAGAGAAGATCCAGGCTTTTGGTGCCTGTTTGATTTTGTAAATATAGTACAAGAGCCCTGGCCACTGTGTTCTGTAGACTTTCCCATAATACTTCTTTGCTGTAGTTCTGTGCTGAGCCTAAATTAATCCTTGTTTCTTTGGCACTTTTTCTAATAAGGTGACTTTGTGTACATCTAAGTCCACAGGGAATTTCTGCCAAATGTACTAATTCAATAAAAGCATTTGCCATTTTGTTTCAACTGAAAATTTTTTGCATTTAATTTCTGTAGATTGATTTTTTTTTTAATTTTGTCCTCATCTAGTCCATAATTCCTTTAGTGTTGTTTCTTGTCTCTGACTGGATGAATGGGCAAGCACTTCTTATGCAAAAACCCATGTATGGAACAACTTCAGTTACTGTATGTGACTCTGAAACTGATTTCCAGTAAACACTCATGCTGACAAAAATCTATCCCAACAGCAGTTGTGGACATTGTGCAAAGGAGATTTGATTTAAAAATCAGAGTAAATAATTCTTAGAAGTTTTTTTATTTCTTTGTTTTTGTGCTTAACAGGAGTCATTAGTATTTACTGTAAGTTGAAGTGTCTTTGTGCTGCCGTCGCCATTCAACTGCCATTCTGTTTCATGCATATTACATCAGGCACATATGATGATGTGACCATTGGCCTGAGAAATAACACTCTGAGTGAGGCTGGAGTGACTGCAGGTTGCTCTGCAGAGGTCTACCCATGCTCTTGCAAATCTACACACTCAAGCTATGTGATTCATTAACACCTCCAGTCATAAACTGGAAGATTTCTTTGTACACTGATGACTCTCAAATGAAAAGTGCTCTCAATATCTGTGCACATAAAGGAGAAGGAAAAAACTCCAGCAACATCTACAGATTGTACATATTAGCAGAACTTGCATGATGCACAGGAGCAGAGAACCAAGTTAATTTAAATTATTAAACCCTTTTAGAGTTGAGTAAGCACACTACAGAGGCCTAGCTGTTCATGGCACACAACAGCCACAGGTCCCTGCCCCATGTAGCTTATATCCTGTTGGATATGGGATGAAAACTTGCAGAAAACCTTGGAGATAAGAGTCATGGTGGGCTCACAGAGGGTTTCATAAGGTCATCCATCACCATGGCTTCTGAGACCCCTTTGCATCCTTTTTGCACCCTGGATATCCATTCCAGTTTTGGGGGAGTGGGGCTGAAGGGACCCCTTGGGTGGGTTAGGAGAGCAACAAAATCATTCCCTACGTGCTCTCTGAGAATAGTCTGGTGGAAACTCCAAAAACTCATTGAAATTTCCAATTTTTATATGGCTTCTTCTTGGCGATGGGTGGGATGGGAGTGATTTGGATCTTATGCTCTCAGAAGGAACACTGTAGGAATCAGGGGGTGAAGTTCTCTGGCCCGTGCAGTGCAAGAGGTAGGAATAGGTGATCAGAATGGCACTTCTGACCTTACAAATATAGGAGAAGGTGATTGCCAAAGAGCCATTTGGGTCTGAATGAGGTAGATGTGCAATTTAAAAGTGATATTGGGGGGGGGGGGGCAGGGGCATAATTTTCCTGGATGTTTTTCTGCCTCTTAACTGGCTCTACTGAAAATCCCTTACTATTAGTGCTTTTCCTTTAAAGAAATTTCTGTATTTGTCCCAGGGCTGCAATGTGATACTGAATGGGAGCAGGGAGGTTTGTGTGACTGTGAGTAGGAAAGAAAGTGGAGCTACAAGACAGGCTCTCTACAAAGTGTGGTCCAATGTGAGGAAGCTTTTCAGAACCCATAGCTTCGTGGAAAGTCTTGGTGCTAAGGCAGAAGTGAAACAAACTAGCTGTAATGTCAACAGGAATTGGCGAGTGTGGTTCCAGGGCTGTGATTGCTTGTCCAATGATATTTAAGGCAATAAGTGTAATGGGGGGTGATTCCCATTTGTTATGATTTGGTTCCATTTCGATTGGAGATCAGCAGCTCGACAGCTAGTGTGTCAATTTATAATGGCACTAAAACTCAGTGGCAATAAGCTCCCCAAATTTATTTGCACTCGTCATCTGACAGTTTCATTTACAGTGGAGAAACTTTCACCGTGGATCAGATCTTTTTAATATTTCCTCATAACTTCCCAATGACAATCAGCTTTTCCATTAGGAGAGATCAGACGGATAAGTAATACTGAGAGATCTGCATGAATACCAAGTCATTCATTAGAGGCAATGGTACTGCAATGAATGCTGAATGAATCGACAGTGAGAGGACACTGAAAATTAAAGGTTATGCTAAGTTCATTAACTTCTATATTCCCTTCTATAACGAAGTCTTTCATGAGACCAGCCTTTGACTCCTCTGCTAGGTCTCCTTGTCCTCTAATTTAAAATGTATTAACATTGTTCAACAATTTCCCCTTTTAAAAAATGTATAAATGTAGTACTCATAAATGTGCATGATTCTGTACTGGTGCCAGGCTGACTTTTCTTTACACATCTCCGCCTGTGTACCTTGTCATGATTTGCAACACCTGTTGCTGTTCAATCCCAGGTCTCTTTCTTGCAGAGACTGATTAGAGAGGAGGGTTTGTGGGCGGGTGTATTTGTTCCTAGATTATGGACAAGAAGCCTTTCTGTACCAGGGTCAGTGCAAATTCATTTCACTCAAATTTCAGAATGTTTGATAGTTCACTAAATCATTATGCCAACTAGCCATTGTCTGGCTACCTAAATGACCAGCTGGGGGCCATTGCGGCTGGTTGCAAGGGATTACTAGGAATTGTGGATTGCTGTGACCTCATTTACTGAGGTTGTGATTTGGGGTCACAATCTGCAGTTTGGGAACCACTGCAATTTATGGTGGCTTGCTCCAGGCGCAGGAGGAAAGGAAGAACTTTGTACAGAGCCCCATTTGTTTCCCATGCCAGTTTGGAGTCCAAACTGAGAATTTCTTCACTGGTGCTGTTTACTAAGCTTCTTGTTTTAATGAATGGGTCGAAACTGCAAAGTAGAACTTGAGTATGAATTACATGATACAAATGCCTACTTTAAAAGAAAAAATCACCTTCATTCTGATCTTTGGGATCATTGCCAGGTACACAGAATAATACACCTCCCTCAGCAGAGACCTTTTCACTACTGAATTTTATTCCCCTCTGCCTTGGTTTACCTACTTATAAAATAGGTTCATTATGCTCCTAATGGGTGGTTTGGGTTTGTGATCGCAGAACTCACTGCTTGTTAAACTGTCCTGGGAGAAAAAAGATGCTAAATTCACATAAGATGTGTGCCTTTTCCTTAGCTATAGAGGCTGTAAGAGCAGTCCCTGTTTCCTATAGGGTGTGGGTATTTTTTTTTTCTTGGTTTGTTGTGGTGGTGTTCTAGCCACAAAAGTGCATATGCACCATATGGTGTACTTAATCCAGTTTAGATCTGGTAGCAAGTGTTGAGGCTGTGATTGAAGAAGGCACTTAACACACTGCACTGCACGTGCTCAAGTCCCCTTACTTCACTGGAATACAAACGTGCTTTAAATTTAAGTGCCTGCTTCAGGGTAGTCCCGAAAAGGGAGGGATTCCTGAGTTAGGGTATAACCTTCAGAGTTGCTGTTCTAGAAAGGTCTCCTATACAGTGTGGTGTTTAAAGACTGGGTGACCCTAACAGAGACAGCCCCTCAGTGAAACCAGAACCCCAAGCTCTCACTAGCTTTCCAAATGAATGCAGTCTGATGTCACATAATATCAGGAGTTGTTCTGCAAGAATACTCTGGCCTCAGCAGTTTGCAAACTACCTAATGCTTTTTCCTTTTGCATGCCTTACCTGTGGGAACAGATTTCAAAACTTGATTGAAATCCATTGTGGTCATAATATACATGAATAAGAGATTTAAATACTGCATAATATTTGGGTAAATCTTAAGAAAGGCAGAAAACCTACAGCTTCCTTTGGAATGGTAAGTGCTCTGGTCTCATAGACTTTAAGGTCAGAAGGGGACCATGCAGATCATCTATTCTGACTTGTCCAATGCAGGCCACAGAACCTTACCTATCCACTCTGTAATAGACCCTCTAACCTATGACTGAGTTATTGAAATCCTCAAATCATGGTTTAAAGACTTCAAGGTATAGAGTCACTAAAGATGTAAAAATTTGTTCATGTATTTTTGTGTATATGCTTGGACTTTCTTTAATGACCGTCGTCAGACATGAGGTTGGGGCATCAAGACTTCAAAGAAAAACAGCTGAACTTGAATTAATATGCAAGCTAAATTCTGTGAAAGCAGGACGAAATCAAGACTATGGGTTCTTTTCCCATTACAAAAGGTAATTTGACTTCAGGCTTCCCATGGTTTGAACCTAACAACTGCTCTGATTTGCTGTTACTGTATGCCCATATCCTATGTTTTGCACCCCCTTGCATTTATTTTCATTCCATTCTGTAAGTTCACCCATCTTCGAAGCATCTGGCAAAGTGGGATTTTCTCCCATGAAAGCTCATGCGAAAAATAAATCTGTTAATCTTAAAGTGCCACATGACTCCTTGGTTTTTTTGCTGGACTAGACTAACACAGCTATCCCTTTGGAAATTGAAATTTTGCTGTGTTTTACTAATTACCTGCTTTTATCTGTGTATGATTCAGGACTTCTCCCTGTAAATCCAATCTTTTTCTTTCTCCTATTTGAGTTTCTAGTGACCATAATGCTATTTGTTAGCATTGATAAAACACGTATCATTCTCTCAAACCACAATGAGGCGTTGCAATACCAGTGTGGGTGGGGGGAGCATGCATTTTCTTTCCATTCTACAAATGGGGGAATTGAGGCACAGACTGCCTTAAGGCCCACATTTCTGAAAGAATTCACATGGTTCAGGCAGCCTAATTTTTGGGGAGCTAACTTGAGCCAGTGAGGATCTGAATTAAGTCATTTGGAGTTGTGGGTGTTTGGCATCTCTGTCTCAGGCTGGGACACCCAAAGTAGTGGACACATCTGAAATTTAAATCAATTGACTTTGCTTAAGGGCCGCAGAAGCTGGTGGCGTCATAGCCAGAGTTAGAATTCCTGGCTCTGGTCCAATGATCAGTCCCATACATTGTTAGTTATGATGAATTAGTGATATTGCAATGGCTTCATTGTTTTGTAAATGTTCAGTTACATCGCAAGATCACATTGCTGAAAGGAGCTGCTGAGTTTGTGAGACAGGGAGGGAGAAGAGATATTGTTAGCCCCAACACTGCAGTAATAACAGAGGAAATATAAAACACAGTATTAGGCAATGTGAGTAATAATCTTGCTTAGACATCGCTTTCTTTCCTAGCTGAGCCATGTGTATGACTAGCCCTCTTTTCCAGGTTATGGACCTCTTGACTTGTCTGTGGGGTGAAGAACAAGTACCAGTTATGTTGTGCTTTTTGTTGCAAAGCCTGAATCTGTGATCCTATAGGGAGGGGAAGCAAAAGAAAATCTCAGGTTTTTTCCCCTCTCTGCATGGATTAATCTGTTTAGCTTTTTAACCTGTAAGCCTGAAGAATTCTCAGAGAGTGACAATGGGAAGGCAACTGAGACTGAGGGGCGGGTGTGAGAGAGTGCGTGTTATGGGGGGAAGAGTGAATATTAAAATATCCTTGTGAATTTTTGCACTGGAAAGTTATGCTGGTGGTGGAAGATGAAAGGTTAAATGGGGGCAAAAAAAGTTAGTGTCAGCCTTTTTCGATTTCTCCTTGCCACAATCACCACCTCCTTCTCCCTCTGTGTCCCCCCCCCCCCGCCCCATTTTGGAAGAAGAAGGTTTGCTGTCTTTGTATTTTAACTGTAGCAAAAAGATTAAATTGTTTACGAGCTCAGAGCCCTGGCTGCCTGGATGAGCTGCAAGAGACAAAGATAGACATTCTAATTCTCCGGTGTACTTTGTGCTTCCGTCCCCCTGTGCTGCCACTAATTCTTTTATCTGGCCCCAACACTCCAGGCATTATGTGCATTCATAAAAAAAAAAAAAAAAAACCCTAACTGAAGCAGGCAAAATTACTGTTCTCTGCGCTGTACCTCCGATAACAATCTCTTGAATACTGATTACTTCCCCCCCCCAACACAAAGCGACCAACACAAGTTGGTCTTTAACCCTTTATCTTTAGCAAGCAGAAAGACACGAGGAACATCTTACTCAGTTGGAAAAAAAAATAGCGTACAGAAGAATTACTGTTATCTCCTAGCCAGAAGAGGAACAGCAGAGATAAGAAAAGCCTGAAGAATTAAAAGGAACGTTCCATTTGGGCTGTAAATTCATGCTGAAGCTGGTTCTATTTGTCTGTCACTGGGGTTCATAATTTTTCGAGGTTGTTTTGATAGACTTATTGTGAAGACTGCATAGAAAACTCATCAGCATTTGTTGCCTCTGAGCATTATTGTCAGTGGTAACCGCATGGTTATAGACTGGAAGAAGATAATGGTTGAAGTATAAAGGAGATAAAGGCAAAACCTCTTCTCATTAAGGGCTATCTGCACCTCTGCAGACTCCACAGTATTGAGTGACTGGCGCTAGTGCATTGGGCATAAATTATAGCAAAAAACTAAAGGCAGCTTCATTATTTTGAAAAAGTTATAATGACATGCCACAAGATTAAGACCTATTTACTCCAAAGACTGACAATAAATATAAAGAGCGCTTACTCTGGAGTGACCAGCACTGGCTCTCTATTGATTGTACTGCCTCCACACATCTGTCTGCAGGTAGAATATAGCTCAGAACTTCAGACACTTTGGAGAAGGGGAAGATGTGAAAGTTTTAATGTTTCAAAAAGCCTGATTGTCTCCCACTGAATAACAACCTCCAGGGAGTGCTGGAAAGAAATCCATCTCTACTACAAATCTTTAGAGGGGAAATGCCTGGTTTTGTTTCCATTTAAATTTTTGTTTGGAAAGCATCTTCCAAGGTTGGTTTTACTTTTTCACTTGTAACTCTAGTCTGTCTTTAAAGTGTGGCAATCGTGGCCTGGGATGTTTCAGTTACCTGCACTTCTGTCACAAATCAAAGCCAAAGCTGTTGCCAAATTGAGGTCCTCCTAATCTGGGATTTTTAATTCTGAACCAAATTCTATTTAAGTGGGGTATACAGATCTTAAAGGTGCCCCAGAGCACCAGTGTGGAGTGATATATAGCTGGAGCTGGGTTTTCATTGCAAAGAGGTATGGCCTTTCATCACCTTGATGAAGGAGGCTGCCATTTCTTTCCATTTGCCTTCAAATTCAAGCCAAGTTTGCAATAGAAAGAGAGAAAAATCTAAGAATTATAAACATTTAAAGTCAAACTTGTAATAAAATACTGCACACTAATCATGCTTTCATAATGCTTTATAAATCTGAATTTCAATACCTCCATGAACTAGGTGACAATTATTTTCATGGTTGGAGAAACTAAGGCACAGAAATTCTGTAACCTTGGACAAGTCAGAGTTGATGGCAGAGGCAGGAATAGCATCCAGGGGTCCTAATTCTGAGCACCTTGCTTACTCATGTAAAAGATGCTGGATCTGCAGCCTTGTAGACTCTGAATGCTCTGTCCACATAGCACAGGCAGCACAAGGTTCTGCAGTCCTTCAGTTGCTCCTCCATTGTGCCTCACACATAATTTAATGGATGGTCTCTAGAGGTCAGAAGCCAGTTCTGTCTCTATGGCCCATTCAAAGTAGGATGGATGATCTTGTATTGGAGGCACTGGACTGGGACTCAAGACCAATTGTTTCACTAGATGGCCCTGCCATTGAATGCCTATGTAACCTTTATCACTTAACCTTGGTCTATAATCTGGTTATGATAGTTCTTGTGAAATGGTCTGAGGTAAACAGAATGAAATTTGATAAAGACAAGTACAAACTACTCCACTTAAGAAAGAACAATCCATTGCACATACACAAAATGGGGAAAGACTGCCTAGGAAGGAGCACTGTGGAAAGGGATCTGGGTGTCATGGTGGACCACAAGATAAATATAAGCCAACAGTGTAACACTGTTGCAAAAAAAAAAAAAAAAAAAAAAAGCAAACACCATTCTGGGATGTATTAACGGAAGTATTGTAAGTTAGACATGAGAAGTAATTCCTCTGCTCTGCTCTGCTCTCATTAGGCCCCAACTGTAGTATTGTGTCACTTCAGAAAAGATGTGGGAAAATTGGAGGAAGCCCAGAGAAGATCAACATGAATGATCAGAGGTCTGGAACACTTGACTTTTGAGGGAATATTGAAAGAGCTTGGTTTGTTTAGTCTGAAAAACAGGAGCCTGAGAGGCAGCATAAGTTTTCAAGTACCTAAAAGATTGTCATGAGGAGGAGGGAGAAAATTGTTCTCCTTAACTGCCGATGATAGGACAAGAAGCAATGGGCTTAAATTATTGCAAGGGAGGTTTAGGTTGGACATTAGGAAAAATTCCTAACTGTCAGAGTGATTAACCAGTGGAATAAGTTGCCTAGGCAGGTTGTGGAATCTCCATCATTGGAAGTGTTTAAGAGCAGGTTAGACAAGCACCTGTCAGGAATGGTTTAAGAGGGTATTTGGTCCTGCCATGAGTGCAGGGGAGTGGACTTGATGACCTCTCATGATCCCTTCCAGTTTCTATTATTCCCTGGCTCACTGGGAAAGTTATAAGGATAATCTATGAGGCACTCATATGACAATGATGGGAGCTGTGTGAGAATGCAGACAGACTTCATTGTATTAACAACAAAGCAGGTAACCATCACTGGAATTACTCAGTAAAATTCAAAACTGGACAGTTCAATAGAATAGTTCATGGATTCATGAACTTATTAAAATTAAAACAGAGATCTCTTCATTATTTCTCAGCGTTTCAAACCTCTGGCATTTCAGATCACATATATCATGCTTTTAGAAGTCTAGCTGATACGCCCAAAATAAAGATCTTTGAAGCAGTGTGTGGAGCCAGGATCATGGTTTAGTGACAACTTGAATCCTGTGGTGCTTGCGGTAAAGAAGAGTGTCTTTTCCATTTATTGATATCCTTTTTATATAAGCCTTAGGTGGAAAGTTGTAGCCTCGTGTTTTTCTGTATGTGGTGGTGGCAGCATTTAGCTCGGCTGCTGTCAAACTGGTGGCTGGCAGTGTGTTGATGCATCTATAATTCTAGCTGAGAACTTTTGGGAAGTGTGGCTTTTGGTTTGATTTCTTAGGCTTCCTTGTAAAATTGCATCTGGGCTACAGAGAGTTAAATACAAGGCCAAGAATTTGGGAGCTGCTGTACTGTTGCCTTCACCTTCATGATTACTGTGAGTCTTACTGCAAATGAAGATAGGCCAAAGGGATCGTTCAGATCCAGTTTAAGTTACAGTTTTAGAGTTCGGGTTCCAGTTCAACAGCACAAAACTGTTCTTGCAAAATTTTTGTCTAAAATGATGATAATCGGAAGAGAACATGAGGATTACCACTATTTGGCACTGAAATCTCACAAGAAGTTGTTCTCATGAGACTTCCACCACAGCCGAGCCATGGCAGGTAACGCAGATCTTTTAGGCATGGATATAAACTGGAACAAAAACTGTTAAAGAAGACTTGGGTTTCAGAATCAAATCCAAGTTGTGCGTGTGTGTGTGGTTCTGACTCACCATCTAACAGATTGACAGAGTTCAGAATTGAGACTTGTTTTCCCATCTTGTGCTATAACATGAGACTTGGTATGTTCACTGATGACAAAGAGCAGTGAGGGTTCATAATGAACCTTCACATACACTGCTGCTGCCTAGTAAGCTCTAGTCCACTTTCTTTCCCATTTGAATAGAGGTGGTAAAAGGGATGCTGCAATGTATCAGTATAAAGATTCTGTCAAGAGCAAAACAGCAGTAGGGATGTGAAATATACACACTTTGATCAGTTCATGCTTCTATTCAGTAGCACTTTACATTTTAATCAAAGTCCTTCCCACAGTGATCGTAATGGAATTACGCTAGATTTACACCATTGAAGCAGAGTTGAATTTGGCCCACCTAATCCTTACAACAACTGTGGCTAATGGAAATAATATGGGGGATGTGTGAAATATTTACAGTAAACTGAAAAAACTTCTCATTCTATTGTTTTCATACCTTCCTTGTGAAATTAGGAACAGCACAAGTGAAGGGACCACATCGTCAATTGGGGTAATTGGTGATAGCTCCAGATGGGAATTTGGATTGAAGCTTCCAAAAATGACCTACGCTCATCTGTTACCCATGGCAGTGCCCAACTGACCTCAGGAGTTTCATGTTCACAATCCATTCTTCCACATCGTATGCTCCCCCTATTCCACTTTGCTCCTGTTAGGAGGTAGTGCATCTACACAAGAACAGGGCTGTCCCTAGGGTAGAACATGGTCCAGGGCTGAGCAGCCTGTCGGGGCGGGCATTCCAGCCCCAGAGGCCTGCTCTGCACTTCTGTCCTGCCCCTGCTCCTTGTCTTCAGCTTGCTGCCAAAGGTGGGGGGTGAGGGGCGGGCAGTGCAGGGCCCAGCAAACCATGGGGCCCGGGATGGCTTCCCCCCTTCTCCCCAGTCTCCCAGGCTGCCCTGCACAAGAGACATGATTCTGTGAGTTGCATGAAAGTCACAGGAACAATACTAGCATGACCTAAAAGCCCAATGGCCCCCTAGTAACCATAGTCAAAATTTTAGTGATTAAATACACTTAACAAACTGCCCATGAAAATAAATACACTCAGGAACACTGCTCCTGGACTCTTTGTGAGCTGAAGAAAGATTCATTTTGTCAGATCAGATTGCTGTGAATTGCTTATTCAGTCCTTTATAGATAGTAGGCTCCATTTTGTTTTCAGAGATTTGTACCTGCCTCACATCAGTTTCACAGAGAATTGCCTGATGCATTGCCCCCCATCTGTGTACTGCTGGGAGAGTTAGAGCTACTGGGCATGATATTCTCTGATGAACCAAATAGCAGCAGGACTGTTACAAGAACTTCGGACCAGATTTTCCTTGGTTATGCCAATGTATTCAGACTGATTCATTGCAATGATTTAGGTGAGGATTTGGATGGTTGTATGGGAGGCTTCAAACTTATAAATCAAACTCAATGGGAATTTCCTCTAGAACAACTGGGCTGTAGGGGCGAGGTTGGTTTGCAGTAGTTCTCATGTGTTCTGGGCAGTGATAACCATGCACAGAAATGACGTGTCTTTTATGGTTAATGCCCTGTCACACTAAACACAGATACTGACCTCAGCAGAAATATTTTCATTTTATAGTGTGAAATGCGAGCAATGCTATTTACCTTGTAACTCCCACACTATACTATCCACTCCTTACCAGCACTGGTACAAGCCTTCCATTTAGGCTCACAATAACTATCAACGTGGTTGCAATAATTCATTTTTTGATGGCATAGCAATGTTTTTTGATTACATAAATCAGGTTTTAGACAAGGAATACAGCATTGTGTCTGAGTGAATAAATAAATAAATGCAAATGTAAAAGTCTTTACAAATAATAATAATAAAAAAGATGCTTTAGAATGGACGTTCAGGATCAACTAGAAAACACTGCACTCTTGGTGTGAATAGGAGAATCAGTTGGGTGCAGCATGCAGGCGGGTTCCTGATAAACTAATGCTCCTTCACACAATTTACAATCCAACTGAATTCATTTGCATGACAAAATTGGCTCGGGTATTCATGTGTTGCAGCAAGACAAGTGTAACATTACAAAGAACAAGTAACCATGGGGAAGGTTAATGCAGACAATAAGGAAATACAATGACATGAATTGGGTTCGTCTTTTGCCAACCTCTTATCTGAAAGAGAAAAATAACAGCCCCGTTCCCCCTTGCTCGTGAATAAAAGAGTTGTTTCATGGAGAGGCTAGTGCAGGAAGAAATGTGCAAAGTTGACAAATAAAGATCTATAATTCCATCACTTTATAGCAGGTTATGAGAGGTGGGAGTTGAAGGGAGAGGTTTAATTATGAAATAAGAATATGAATTGATGTGAAGTGTATTTAGCTAATCCAGTCCTAAAGACACGTGGTTGGTAACTGAACCATCAGTTAAGTGTTTTGAGTAGATTAGAGCCACCCATTGTGTCCAGTTTTGCTCTGTTACACTGGCAGAAGTGCATTGGAAGTTAGTGGAAAACATCTGGGCTGTACATGTAACTGGGAAGAAGAATTTGACCCATTGTGGGCCAGGTTTGCAGAAGACCTCTGCTCTCATAATCAGAGGCAGATTTTCAGAAGAGCAGAGCAGGTGCTGGAGACTGATGTCTTTGGGAAATCTGGCCAAATGTCTCAGATTTATGTCAGCAGGTGGAGTGGAGAAGCCTGGCTAAACCTCACTGTCAACTGTAATTGGGAGATATCCCACTTTTGTTTGAGGTTGTGAGCCCTTGTTCTGGATAGAAATACAGAGCGCAGTTGGGTAATAAAAGCCTAACCATGCAATTCAGTGTCCTGTGTGACTAAAAATTATGCAAAGGGAAATGTAGATGTTATTGCTAGATCTTGAACTCAGAACACCATGATCTCAGACCAAGGTTCTGAACTCAGGACCTCAGGCCAAGAATTCTCCCAGGCAGGCTCTAGCTGGTATTATTCTCCACTAATTTCATGAAAAGGATGCTTGTCACTGAGTGGAACATAACTAATGGTAGTGGGGAATGAAACTGAAAGCATGTGGGGCAAAGGCGTTAGGAAAATCCAGATGAAACCAAGGCTATGATGTTTACTCTGCCTTTGAATTGGAGGACAGGAGAAGCAAGAGTTTTTGAGCCACTTTCTCTGTATCCCCCTATGCACCCTCATGTAATTGGGTTTTTGTTTTTGCTCAGCTTTTGGAGTTGTCTGCTAGATATTCAAGGCTTGCTGACAGGTCCAGATGTTTCCTGGTTGCAGTAGCTGTCTGGCTAGTGGAGCCTGTGAATACTGTGGGCCCTTGTGAGAGGGCTGAAGAACACGTCATTTGCCATCACGCACATTTGCTGTATGTGAACCTCAAGCAGGGAATAAGAATTTTTCATGGCATGCAGGTGCTATATTTCTTGGGGTATGTCTACACAGCACTTTTATTTTGAAATAACAGTGGTTATTTCAAAATAAAAGATATTTGGTCCACATGACATTTTCTTATTTCGAAAGGACAGATCCCATCCTTTCCAAATAAGAACTGTTGTTTCGAAACAGGTTAAGCCCCGATTGTTTCGAAACGACTGTTATTTTGAAATGCTTATTTAGAAATAAGGCCATTTGGACATGTTGTTTCGAAACAACACCATTGTTTCGAAACAACTGTTTTGAAACAACATGTCCAAACGGCTTTATTTCAAAATAACCATTTTGAAATAACAGACGTTTCAATAGCAGGCTTTCCCTTAATTTGAATTAACATTTTGTTAATTCGAATTAACTCATTTTGAAATAAGGACTTTATTTCAAAATAACTCAGTTCGAAATCCTTATTTCTAAATAACGATGTGTGTGTAGACATAGCCTTGATTGCTACATTCACACACAGGGGGTTATTTCAATACAAGTTGTTTCGAAACAACTTGTATCGAAATAACGCCTTATTTCAAAATAAGTTAATTTGAATTAAGAAAATATTAATTTGAATTAAGGAAAAAAGCTCAAAGCGAAATAGCATGTTCGGACAAAAGCTATTTCAAAACGAGTCACTGTTGTTTCGAAACAACATGTTCTGACGGGATTGTTTCGAAACAATCATTTCGAAACAACGTTGTTTCGTCACCAAATGGGGTTTAAGTTGTTTCGAAACAACGGTACGTCATGTGAACGTGGCGTTTCTTATTTCGAAACAACCTCTGTTGTTTTGAAATAAGACTGCCGTGTGAACACACCCGATGTGTGCCAGGAGTCCATAGGGCATCAAAGTAGCTAATGTTATGGTTCATTTTAAAGGGGTCCTGGCTCCCGTGCTGCAGAACCTTGGTGTATTGCTTCTCAGGACCTTGAGAAAGGACGCAAGCAAGGTCACATTCTGCCATAATGTCTCACATTTGGTCACAGCATGCAGCTAGCACATGATCTTGTATAAGGATATAAGAGGGTGGTGTTCATCAGAGTTGGGAGGGATGGGGGTGGGGGGTGTGAGAGAGAGACTCTGGAAAGCCACTTATTTTCTGCGTACCTCAGTTTCTTCATCTAAAAAATTATAATAAAGTTACATTCTTGTCCTTTACAAGGATATTGAGGCAAAACTAATGGATGTTAGCAAAATGTGCTGAATTGTTCTGATCGGAGAAGCTATAGAAGTGCAAATTATTAGTAGTATTGTACAGAATTATTTGAAGAGGCGGTGTGGGCTGGCTAATTGACTAAATGCTTACTATGTGGACAAAAGCTTTCTGGGCCAGAGAAACACATCACTTCTAACAAGCGGACTACATCGTTAGCAGGCCTCTTTATTCATTGTTGTTGTCAAATTGGAGCACTCGGCTCCATTTCCAGCCTGGATTAGACGCTCTGACGACGGGTACTTGATAAGTACAAGGGCCCCTCTTTAGCTCAGCTCTGCTTGGCAACTCAGCAGGTTAGCCCCTCAATTGCCATCTGCAACAAATCTGTAACTAGTTGACAAATGGCTAATTTTAATTTAATCTTTCAGTTTCCAACCTAATGGAAAAAAAACGGGGAAGGAAGTGCTCACCCGCATCCGTGCTTCACACCACTCGCTCGATGGGGAGTTTCTGTGCAAAAACTGGTTAGGAGCGCAATAAGTGCCTTACGTTTTTGAATTAAATTTAACCCCAGGGTGCCACGGCTTCAGAGCCATTGGAGGCAGAGTTGTAAATCATGGCAGCAGATTCTGTTTCTGATGAGCACTTCCCATCATGATGACATTTAAACTATTAATTAATTAGGAGAGAGCAAGATGAGAAGATTTGGAACTCTCCCCTTTGGATAATTACTGTAGAACACATTTGTTACTGTAATGAACATACAGGATGTGACTTCAGTGAGTGCATTTGTGTGTGTGTCCATGCGCATAGATTTTTCAGCAAATGTTTGAGACTTGACAAGGGGGGATTTTTTCCTGCATCCATGAAAAGAGTTTGCTTATATTTTACCTGTTTATATAAACCTTGGTTGGGAAGGAAATGTAACATACATGGATGTGCAGCCTGATTTTTCCAAAGTGCTGGCACCCAACTGCTTTGTCTTGCACAACTCTTCCGGCGAATTCTCAACCCACTGCTATTCCAGTCTGGTGTTTATGGAACTGATTTTTGTCTGAATTCTACTCAGAGAGATCTCTGAAATCATGTTTGGATTTCTCTTTTTTTGAAGGATAATGCCCATGTTGATAGAATGGAAGTTGCAGTTTCCTTACAGTATCTCTGCCACCTGTTAGTGTATTAAAATCTATTTACTTCTTGAATGTTAAAGTGACTTTTCCCTGCTAACCCAGTCTGTCTTGACAGAAGCAATTAGAATAGGGGTGGGGGACCTCTACTAGTTTTAGCATGAAAATTTATCTCTAATTTTCTATCAAACAAACCTTAAACCTTCATTTACATAACTGCCTAATTAGTTAAGTCCATTCTGTCTTTGACAATTGTAACATTTCTGGTCTAACAAAAGGAGTAAGCTTATATTGACTGTATAATGTGTTGTAATTAATTATAGACTTCTTGTAACATAAGAGGTTCAGCAAAAACCTCCTGATTGAGGACTTTGAAGATAAGAGCACAAATTGGCGGGCATTGCTCTTTGGAGACAACGACCATCTCTCTAACAGTTTCCAGTACAGTGCTCCATGTTTCATCACTGTGAAACTAGAGGACATTGGAACAGTTACCAAAGACTCTGGGAAAAGGGGGCTGTTTTGTATAGTCAAATTAAATGAAAAACAAAATAAAGCCCAGGGGAAATACAGACATAGGCTATGTTCACACACAAAGTGCTTGTTTCAAAACAAGATGTTTTGAAACAAGCTGTTTCAAAATAAAGCCTTATTTCAAAACACCTTATTTCAAAATTTAAAAAAAGTGTTTTCCAAATAAGGGAAAAGCAGGGAATTGAAATAGCATGTCCAGTGTGACATGCTATTTCTAAATAGGAGAGGGGAGGGGGAGGGAGGCTTTGTGCTGGGCCCGGAGGCCCCGCCCCTGGGATTTCCCTGTCTCCCTTCCTGCCTGGTGCGGGGGGCTTACTCTGCCCCCCCCGTGGCCCCTGCCAGGTGTGGGGGGGCTTCCTCCGCCCCCCCCCGCAGCTGCTCCCATCCTTCCCTGGGGGGAAAGGTCCCACCCCACCCTCAGCATCCTGGCCAGGGATCAGCACCCTGGCCAGGGTGCTGAGTGGGGTGCAGGGGGGTC
>ML681971.1:23650776-23682935 GCA_007922195.1 Podocnemis expansa | reverse complement strand
AGAGAGAGAGAGAGAGAGAGAGAGAGAGAGAGAGAGAGAGAGAGAGAAATTATGGGCTGTGTCAAATACACTTATACACAAAGTGAGCCTTTGTTTGCCTTATACTATTTTTTCCCTGAAATTCAGAAACCTTTAAAAATTCTTAGCTACGGTTCCACAAATGTTGAAAACTCTTGAGAAAACTAGTTGGAAGCCCTAATCAGGCAATATGGAATTGCATTGCCTTTCCCCCATGGCCTTAGAGGGATAATTGAGTTAATTGGTTTTGGCACTCATATTTCAGGATTCTTAAGAGAAGTGAATTGTGCCTCATTTTGCACAATGGAATAGGGACTGAGCCCTGGCTTTCCATTTTAGGTCCATTGTTCTTATGAATAGCACTCTGTGTGTACATTTAGTCATTTTACATATTTTAGTGTAGCAAACTTTCAATGTACCTTCATTTTTGTTCTTTACGTCTTTTCACATTGTCTTCTCTATTTCTCCCTCCTACCATCCACAGCATCTTGTTGTGTTTCCCCATTGCCTCTTGCAGTCTGTTCCCTTAGACTAATTTCTTATAACTTTTAAGATTTTTCTTCTTCTTCTCTTTTCTCCCTTCTTTTGGAGATAATTTTTCTTTTCAGATTCTATCTTGCTCCTCAGTTCATTTTCAGTTCAGTTTGTATTTTTCCTCTTTTCATTACTTCTCCAACCCAGTATTACTTTTCTCTTGCTCCCTGCAATCCTTCCTGGCACCTCAGAGTGGATCTCTGTCACTGAAACTCATTTCTCTACCTCCCAATGGGACACCATGAGGCTATGACACAGAAGAATCTCTGCTGCTTTGGCCCCATCACATTCTTATTGTGGGTTTGGGGTGGAGGGAGTATCATAATCTTTCCATTTCCCTTTTATATGACTGTGTAGGAAACAGGGGAATGTGTCACATCACCCTTTCCCTGGCCCCATGATTTGTAAGAGAGTAGTGTAACTCTTCTCCTGCCTTACAGACCCAGTCCTGGTCACAGGGAGGAGAAATGCTGGCTGCTGCCCTCTTCTGCCTGCCAGAGGTATCCTGGCCTCCCCTTCAATGCCTGTGTCTGTCATCCTTACCTCCCAGTCCTGCCAATTTCATCCCAAGATGTTTGTACTGCCTGCAGAAGAGGAGCGAGCATCCCACTGCAGCCAGATTACTCAGTGTTTGCTCCAATCCAAGTCATGTTATAATGTATTAAACAGGAAACTTCCCTGCACAAGAGGTGGGTGGCAGCTTCATGTACTTTCCTCACCTTGCAGATATTTATTTCAGAGCAGTGCTCTGTTCATGTCACTCTTTGGTAGCACTTGGATACATCGTGCACCTTACAAGAAGGGTGGTGCTGCAGAGAAGAACTCTGTAATATGCAGGGGGGCAGACAAGATAATGCAGAATTGTCTGCAAGTGGCAACTCTCAGTAGCACTGTATTACCTAGGGGCTCCAACAGAGTCTGTGTTCCACTGTTGTGCCAGCAGTGTACCCATATGTATACGCACGCTCACTGCACCAAGGAACTTACAATATGAAGAGGCAGGATAAACAAAAGGGGGCAGGGGAACAGTCAGAGACATCAATCAATTTGGCCAACATGATGCAACAGGAGTTGTCTCCCATTATTCTGATTATTTTATTTTATTATTTTATGTTGCATTAGCAGTTAAGAACTCCAGTCACAGACCATTGTGCTTGGTGTTGCCCAAATGCAGAACAAATAGAATGGCCGTAACCCAAAGAGTTAATAATCTAAGTATGACAACAGATGGACACAGACTGACGTGGAGTACAAGCAAAGAAGGACACAATATTCCTATCCAGAGCTCTGGACCGTGCTGCCTCCCAGCCATGAGTTATTGTCATCAATCATCCTCAGAAATGATCAGGAGAGTGGTGAGTTGCTGGTGGGAGCAGATGTTGGCTGGTGGCTGCTTCCCTGGGATGGTGTTGCTCTTTAGAAAACTGTTTTGGTGAAAGATTGGGATCTAGCAAAGCACTTGGGTTTCAGTGCCACAGTCTTCCCCTCACTCTCACAGGGGTACCTGCTCTTCATGCTCTTCCTGACTGAGTGACTGAATGTTGGTGTAATTACTTTCCACCAGTAGCTACTTACTGCAATAACAATACTAATATTTGCATCTATAAAGCTCCTTTTATCATAGGATTTCAGTGCATTTTGCTAACATTTAATTAAGCTTTCCAACACTGCTGTGAGACAAGTGAATATTTTATAGCCATTTTACATATGGGTAAAATGAGACAGTGACAGGCTATGTAAAGGTGCACAGAAAGGTCATGGCTTAATGGGAACATTGGCTATGTTCACACACAGGGGGTTATTTCGATACAAGTTGTTTCGATACAAGTTGCATCGAAATAGTGCCTTATTTTGAAATATGTTAATTCGAATTAACAGTTTGTTAATTCGAATTAAGGAAAAAAGCAGGAATCGAAATAGCAAGTTCAGACAACAGTTATTTCTAAATGAGTCACCGTTGTTTCGAAACAACATGTTCAGACGGCATTGTTTTGAAACAATCATTTCGAAATAACGTTGTTTCGTCCCCACATGGGGTTTAAGTTGTTTCGAAACAACGCCGTTGTTTCAAAACAGTGTAACCCGTTGTTTCGAAACAATGGTGCGTCGTGTGAACATGGCCCTTCTTATTTCGAAACAACCTCTGTTGTTTCAAAATAAAACTGCTGTGTGAACACACCCATTGGCACCCGGTCTTCACATCTCTAATCACTTGCCGGTGCCATATACAAGTGGATTAGCCATGATATGTGAGAGTGGGAGATGCCAACAGCAGTAATCGCACAAAAGAGGAATCTGTATATTGAATAAGGGGGAAATGGTCACAAATTTTTAAACCGTTTTCATTTTGAAGTCTTCAAAAATAAACAAGTTTGAAAATTTTGACCCCAAATTTTCTATTTTGAACATTGTGGAGTTCTCTCTTTTCTATCTTGTTTTTATGAGACGAGGAAAAGAAGAAATAAAAAGGGAAGATACCACAAAAATAATGTTGGCTTTAGTGGGGGGAGAGAGCCCCTCTAAAATAAGAATGGAAGCATTTCATTTTATTTTTCAAAGGACCATTTTTTAATAAAATATCTTTTAATTTGAACATTTTCCACCTGCTTGTAATGCTGATCTAGTTGGTATGTGCAGGTAGAAGTTACCTGTATTTCTCTAGCTCCTGGATCACGCATCCTCCCATTGGTAAACCAATGAGTTACCATTCAGACTTGGCAGTGCAAACACAAGTACATCCAAGGTTTGTTCCAAACAGCTTAGCTATCAGAACAGGACTCAATTCCTCAATCAGGTTAACATACCAGCCCAGATATTCTTTGTTTGCTTTAATACCTGTAAAATGCCATACACAATGATGATGTTACAGGAATAAAACTGAAAATGAAGATGCCACTGTCAGCATGGGGACACAATGAAAAACAGCCATTGTGTTATTTCAGGACTTGCACTTCCAGTCCCCTGCAAAAATCAAAGTATGGGGTAGTGCCAAAATGGAAACAAACAACACCCTCCAGTGATGGGTGGTGAGGGCTGAAGCCAGTTCTTATTTGATCTAACTCCATTCACACATCTTTATTGGCAGCATAGCCTTGAGTGGCCTTTTTCTTTAGAGTTACTGTAAAATCTGCTTGGTAGTGTGCAGAAAATCTGTTTAAATCACAGTACCAGGAGCCTTCTTCTGTTATGGGTGCAAGCCAGTGCCTAGCTAAGTCCACTGTGAGGGTGCGTATCACTAGTTGGTGTGGTTGCATGCAGTTCTATAGATTTTTTCTTCAGTGTGCAAGTTTTCATTCTTAGAAAAGAAACCTGCTGTCAGTTTGCTTATGCCGGAGTCCTTTGTGAGAAGCTGTGGAAATCAACAGAAGAGTTTGCTCCCTTCTTTACCTCTAAGTAGCAGCAATTCTTTGAGCAGATAGGCTTCCTAGGAACTTGCCCATTGGTGTTTTGGTCTGTGATTACTGGAAGAGGTGATGTCTACATATTGTTTGTTACCAGCTCTGATCAAGGACCAATGTATGTGAGTAGACAAAGGAGGTTACACATAGAATATACCCATACTCCATAGTATTGTGGGGTATTTTTTATTTGTTTTGAACTAGGGAGCTGACCTGAAAAGCCCTGAAATTCTGCTACTGTTCAGCAGACAGATACCACCAGTTGTGCATAGTGGAACAATAGTGCTGGCAGTTGCCAAACACCACTGGCTTTAATTGTAATTGGATGGACTCTAATTATTATATGAGAAATGTGATCATATTGTACTGTTCTGGCAACCACCTCCAATGTTGGAAACCTTGTTGCAACAGTTCCAAAGGGGTAGCCTTGTTAGTTTAGTTCGGTTCAACAAACAAGGAGCCTGGTAGAACTTAAAGACTAACAAATTTATTTATCGCACGAACTTTAATGGGAGAAAATCCCACTTCATCAAAGCGTCTGATGAAGTGGGATTTTTCCCCACAAAAGCTCATGCGATAAATAATTTTGTTACTTTTTAAAAGTGCCACAGAACTCCTTGTTTGTCTTGTTGAAACAGGCATGCAAGTCTCTGGCTCTTTGTGCATGAAATATGTCATCTTTGAGTAGAACAAAATGCTCCTAAGAGCTGTATGCAAGAATAATCTGTTGAAAGGGTGTGTTACTTTAATACCAGGTTTCAGAGTTTTAGTGACTGACAAAGTAACCTAGATATAATTTGCCTTTGTGTCAGCCATACACCACTAAAATTAGTATTAAGAGACACACAAAGCTCAGTGGAGTTCTCCTAGTTTATCCTGCGGCAGATCTTTTTATATACAGTTTTCTTTTTTAAAAAAAATCTTTCTTTGCAGCTGACATGTCTAAACTACTAACGTATGTGCCTCTTATACAACATACAGTTGCTTAGGACTTTTCAAAAATACAGAACCTCTGAATCCAATAAAATTGCAAATTTCACTGTATTTCACAATATCCTAAATAAACATGAACAGCGTGCATTTCTCTTTCTGGCATCAAATATTAATCTGTCCGTGGTTGGAAATGCGCTTTCCATCTTGTGTGTGCTCACATTGGGTAAACACTTGGGAGATTTGCTATTCCAGACCTTTCATTCTCTCCTAGAGTCAAGAGCATGACAAATTTTTCTCCTAATTACACCTGCCACTGTTTGCCTTCTAATACTGTAAATCCTCCATCACATAGTTTTTCAGATTCAGGATTAGGTTCCTTTTCTGTCATACAAATGACTGGAGGTGCAATATGTAGTTAGCAACGCACATTATGAATGTTTAGGAGGGTTTTTTAGGAGCATAGTTGCTGGTTGAGGAGAAATGTGTCCGGATTTAACTTTTAATGTGGAGTTCAAGCCGAGACTTCTGTTTTGCTGCCACTTTGAACTGTGAGGGCCTCCGCCCTGAGAGCATAATCATGCAAAGAATCAGGGAATTTTGAGTTTCTTTTTCAGGTTTTTGATTGTTTGTTTGTTTTTCCATGTGGTAGGTTAAGGGGGAGCAAGAAGTTAGGTAACTTGGCTGCCTTACAGATAAAGGTATTTGAGGTGTGAGCTTCTCACTTGAACACCCACTGGAAGTCAATAGGCAGTATCCAGTGTGCAACCCAGGAGTACATGTGAAAGAAGAAGGGTGATAGTCCTAGGCTAGGACCAAGGGGATTCGTGTCTTGTTTCTAGCTACATGTCTGTGCGAGGTTACTTGCTGTACCCTTACTTTCCCATCTGTAAAGTGGAGATCACAATCCTACCTTTCTGTCTTGTCCATTTAGATGTAAGTTACTCAGCACAGAGACACATCCCTCTCTGTTTTGTACAATGAGACCCCATATTAGTTGTGACCATCTAAACTCCAGACTGGTGGTCCCAAACTTCTCCTCTCTCTCCCCTCCCTTACCAGGAAAAGAATGAGTTCACACCCCTCAGGCCAGGAGCAGAGTTGTGACATGGCCAGGATCTATGGCAGAGGCTGGGAATGAAGCTGTGGCCAAGAGCAGAGCTGGTAGTCAAGCCAAAGATGCACAGAGCTGGTCCATAGCCAGAGCTAGAGGCTGGGAGCAGGTGTGGGGGCCAGATCACAGCTGGTGGCCAAGCAGAAGTGGGTGGTACTCTCTCCCCACCATCTCAGGAAGGCTGGCCAGGGCCCCACCCTGGAAGTTTCTCCGTGGCCCCAGGTGGGGGTCCACCCAACAGTTTGGGGATCACTGCTCTGCACTAATGTAAAGAGTTACTGGTTTCTCATCCTGCTATCTAGCCACTGAATAACTCTGCTTTCTTTCTTGGTACACTGGATGTCTGTCTGGCTGGCTTCTGTGCCTTTCCTAGAAGGAAATTAGTGACATACATGAAAGCCCATCCATCTAAAGCAGGAGCTTTCTAAAGAGATTCTTGTGAGCACTGTCCATCAGAGGGGAAGAAAGGTAACAAGATACTAATAAAATACTCTGAAATGTTTCCTGAGGTTATTCAATTAAAAATCACTCCAAATAAAATAAATAATTTTTAAAAAAAGTTTGGCTCAACCAAGAAAAGGGAATTATGAAAACTAAAAAGAAATTGCAATCTTATTTTAGTGGTACTTTCAAGAATATCTCTGACTCGTGCACATGGAAGTCACTGGAACTCAATTGCCTTTAGGGCAGAGGCTGCTGATCCAGAGCAGGCAAGGTAGAAGCAGTGCCAGCATTGTTTTTTCATTGGCCTGTGCAAAACCAGGGGTTTGGGGTGTGTGGGGGGGTGAGCAATAGGAAGACAATGAACCTGACCCCCAGGATAGAATAACATTGTTTCAGGTTTGCCCACTCATTTTCAGATGTCAGTAGCCTTGCATACAGCCTTTCATGGGAGCCTTATATTTCCTGCATCATCAGAGTCCAATCCATTTCTACTCACTAGCAGCTAATCAATGCATACAGAAGTGTGTGTCTTGCTAGGAAGGTTTTGGTGTGGTCACACATCACCCTTCCTCCTCAGAGAAGGGATAGAAAGGTAGCATTGTTTCTTGCCTTGTGAAAATTGAGCTCCCAGACATCTAGAACAGGGTTTTTGTTGTTCGCCTTCAGCTTTTCTGTTTGGTTTATTGACTTTCTCTTGAGTCAATGAGAGATCTTAGACTGAATGATGAATGTAGACTAGATAGTTCAGCGACGTTTAATCCCTTGCTGCCCCTCTCCCTCCCCTCCTGCCCCCTCCCTTCTTTTTTGTATTCCTGAGTGCCATGAGGGGTTGGAAATGCTGGGAGCAAGTTGCACAGGGCCTTGTACAATGGAGTCATATCCATGACTGGGGCTAGTATGCCTTAATAAAAAATGACATTTTGAAATCACCTTCTTCCACTCAAGTTTCAGCTAACTTGCAAAAGTCTCACCTCTGTCCAGAGAAATTGGAAGTGCTAGTGAGCAACTATGGCCCAGGCAATTTGTTTGATCATAAGGGAAAAATAAACAGGTAATATTATACTCAGGGTGTGTTATAATGGGTAGCTGCATATTTAGGAGAAGGTGGTGTGTGCAGGTATGTCTCCCCTTTATGTTCTCTGCACTTCAGTCTCCTCATCCGAACAACGAGGATAATACACTAGACTACATCATATGGATGTTCTGAGGCTTAATTAGTGTTTGCTAAATGCTTTGAGAGAATGTTAGGGGAAAGACAAGAGGAGTGTGGAATATTATACTGTTCTCTTATGGTAAGAGAGAACAATAACCCATGCTAGATAATCTCTTTCTAGTCCTGTTTCTTAGTACTGTCCTCTGATGAGAATGCTGCTGGTTTTGTCCATTAGTTTCCTGAGGCCTTGAATAGAGGATCTGGAAAGCCTTGGGAAGAGTAGTTTATTGTGGGTAATGGAGACACTTCAATGTCTGATATATTTTTCACATCAAAAGGTTCTTGATTCAAAGTCCCAGAGGGGAGTCACTGGGTGAAATTCTGTAACCTCTATAATGCAGGAGATCAGCCTTCATAGTTCTAATGGCACCATCTGCCCTTAAAAATCCATAGAAACAAAAGAATCCTTGCAGTTCTGTTGATTTGACTTCAGCACTGGATGAGGAAGGATGGTTGGGTGAAGACAACCTTGACCTCATTGGCTGTACAGTATGATAAAGGTGGTTCATGCTGAAGTCTTTCTGTTGCACCAAAGTATAAAAATTCTCCTTTACGTTTCTAATACTTAGGTATTGTAATGAGCCACATCAACATCGTATGGGAGTGCCTGAGAGGTAGAGAAGTATTATCGCCATTTCATAGATGGAAAGTTGAGGTACAAAAATATCATCAGAATAAACTTATATCATTCTTATATCATATCATAGGGCTGGAAGGGACCTCATGAGATCATTGAGTCCCAACCCCCTGGGAATTGAACCCAGGACCTTCTGCATGTTAAGCAGAGGTGTTAGCCACTACACTAAGCAGCCAATACTTCCTCAGGAAGCCCAGCAGAGGTGTGAATTGATTTGGGGAACTGAGTCCCAGGCCAGGGCTTTTCCCTATCCCATCCTTCTGCCTTCCATGCAGATGGAGGGAAAGCTGTATTCTGCCACTTTCTCATGCTGCAGACTCTGCTTAAGTGGAAGTCTCCTGGGCGCACAAGCTCTGCAGCTTTGCTGGTACAAATCTTCCATTAACAACTTACAGCAGGGGGTAGAGAAAATTGGGCCAGCTCTAAACTAATCCACAGACTAATGCACTGAAGGAAAAGGAGGCTATGTAACATGGACCAAAAACTGCAGAAGAACAATGGTAGATGTGTCCTAGCCACAAAGGGGAGAGGGGGAAGAGTGTGTATGTAATAGAATTTTGCGTGTGACCTTCAGGCGTACAGTGTCACAGCACACCAATCACACACACAATTCAAATACAGATCTTTAACTATTTCTTGGTTAGTAAGTGCAGGTTAATACTGCCTGGAATGTGTTAGTTTTTTCAGTCCACTTCATAGCTGGAGAGAAATCCCTGTCACAACCATCACAATAAGTGACAGCTATCACCTCTCACTGCAATGTCAGCAGAAAAGGCCAAGGAATGCTGTATGTGGAACACGTTCCAAAGGGGGAGTTACGTTAGTCTATTTCCTTGTTTGTTATGTGAAACAAATGCCTTCTTCGCTTATAAAGATGATCCTTGCAAAACTGGTTTGAGGCACATCAGAAAGGTTGCACTGAATCTGCCTGAGGGGTACTGCTCCTGGGTAACTAGAGGACTTGATTTGATAGGAATAAAGAGGGGAAGAAAGGTTTATTTCACTATTTGCTAAATAAACCCTCATAATTCCATGTGGGCAGAGGTATCTTGCGTCTTTTTCTTGTGGGGGTGGATCTCTTTGAGAGTTACTGGTAGTTGGAAGATGCTGATTATTTTTCACAAGAAACACCAAAAAAATGCTCAATTTCTGGTGAAAATGTTACATATTTTTGTTGAAAAAATTTACTTTTGTTTTCATTCAATTTTTCTATAAAAACTAACAATTTTCAACCAACAAATTTTGGTTTCTGGTTTTTCATTAAAAATTGGAAAATCTTGACTAAAATGAACAATTTCCTCAAAATTTTTTACTTTGGTTGAAAGCTGTTTTATTGTCGTGTCCTCTCCCACCATTACCACCACCACCACCACCAAAGTCCAGTGAAAATATTTAACCAGCTCTAATTTCCTCTGCTTCTTGTTATTGGCCTCCTCAGATCCCTTCCCCAGCTTTCCAGAACATGAGTCATTAGCTCACAGTTCCTAGATTTAATTTCTAATAATGGAATCCTGGGGGAGAGTCCACCTGGGCACTGGAAGAGGAACAGACTGACTTCATGTAGAGACAGACAAGACATAACAGTGAGGTATCTGGCATTACAGTCCAGGACATGATCACAAGGCCATTTATAAAATGGAACAGTTAGGATGATTGTTATGAGTAGATCAGACAAGACCACGACACTATTGTCTCAATATGGGGCTTTTGTACATTAATGTCTTAGCGTCTACAACTAACTGGAAATGCATATTTTTGCAGCCTGGATAATTCTAAAAGAAACTGGAGATTTAAGTGAATAGCTCCATGCTTTGGCAGCTAGTGCAGGTTTCCAGGTATAGTAATTGAATAATGTGTCAGTTTGATGTATAGAATGTGCCTGCAACACTTAGTGACTTAGAAGGAACTGTGTACATAGGTGGGATTAGAACTAAAACAAGATGCAGTGATATGAAGCTCTTGGCTGGCATTAGAAGCTGCTTCTTTGGCTATCTTGGTCAACAACCTCCAATCATTCTAACTAGTCCAATCCTTATCCGGTATCCTCCTGATAACCTACAAGAAATAATACCTCCACTGTTAGGAAAAAGACAAAGATAATATGTGCCATTGTGCCCATAAGCTTCAGATTCACAGGGTATGCTGAAATTCTTGTGAAAATGGGACATGGGCAACAGAAATCAGTAGAAGTCAGAGAAGTTTACAGTTGAAGGGGAAATGTACTGTACAGTCACCAGTTCAGGAGGCAAAATAGGGTGTCATTTTAATGGCTTTGGGTATAGAGACCACATGGTTCATTTCTCCTATTTTGGTGAGTCTGTGTGTTTGTATTATAATGGGCCAGAATTAGCTTCTCAGTAATTCCACTCTTCAAGTGTGCTGCCCTTTACTCTGTGTGGACAAAACATAGCAGAATAACTATTAATTTGAGTTCATAAAGTAATGCACAATTAGGTAGTGTAAAAAAACCAAAAAACCCTGTAAGGTCACTTAGTGCTGAGGACAGCTAGGAAAACTTTGTCTGGTGCCATGAAATAATTCTTTACTTTGACACAGACACTGTGGTGAAAAGAAAACTGGGTAAACCCTTGTCTATTCTCTCCCACCACAACTCTACCACCAAATTTTGAGTTGGGCAAATGTATACTTTGAGACAGATTTTCAGCTGGTTGAAATTATCGGAGTGACACTGACTGACTTACTCCAACTGAGGATTTGGCCTTCAATATTTGAAGAGTGTTTTATACAATTAAAATACCATACAGACTCTAATCCTCATTACACCTTCCTGAGATAAGTGGGTCACTACTATTTTCTCCATTTTTTTGGATCTCTGTCAGCGGGGCTTATGAGGAACTTCAGATCAGCACGTCCAAACCTGGACACTGTGGGGATATGTCAGAGGAACATGAGAAAATCTATATTAAAAAATTCTGTGTTTAAATATAATCTTGTGATTCAAAATCCTTGAATGGTGCAGTTTAAACTCTCATTTCCCTCTTGTATGGAGACTGTAAATGGTAAATTGTAGCCCAGTATGACTTTTATGGTGGATCAATCCTGTGGTAAGACTGACATGACTTTAACCATAGCAATACCAACTGCAAGCTGTAATGATGAAGTTCTCTGGGTATTGCAAAATCCGTTCCTTTAAGCATTGGATTTCTTTGAATTCTTCAGAAAGAAACATCACCACGCTTGCCATTTTTGCCTGATAGTTATCTCAGTGCCATTATCCACAGTGGAAGTGCATCTGTTCAGCCTGGGCTCAGGCCAGCCTAGCCCAGCAAAAGCTGTACCACAGCACAGAATGATTTATGGTGATTGGTTGCCAGTGTCGCATTCAGCAAGTGTTGACCTGGTTTTGACCCTCTGGTAGAGAGCAAGACAAGATTTCCTGTGCAACATGAACAAAAGGTTAAATGCGCTAGTTCTTAGCTTAGATGGAGCCAAACATTTTGAGGATGCCCCCACAACAGGTTCTCAATTTCATGTAAGTCTTCTCTCTGGTTAGTGTGTGGATTGTGCTTGTGTACTCTCGTCTCTCAAACATATTAATAGCTGCCAATTTTAAAATATGCAGCAGCTATTTTCTAGAGCTCTGTACAGTGGATTGGGTAATGTACGGGCAAGTTTAATGAGCTAAGTCCCTCACTGGTCCCAGCGTTTTACTTCCAGGCCACAGATGGTATTCACTTATCCTGTGTGGGTAGATGCCATTAAATCCTACATCAGGTATGAATTTGGTAAATTTCATTCTAATCCCTGTTTCAGTGCATTAGGAAAGCTTCATTAGTCATGGTTTGCTGATTTTGCTGCCACCTTTTGTAAACTACTAAGAGTTAGAATTTATTGGACCAACCAACTATGGGTAGAACAGGACATGAAGAGAAGGAGTTAAAATCACATAATAAAAACAGCTATTACCTTCCTGCTGATTACAGCCTTTTAGGGACCCCAGTGTGGTGACCACCCTTATGGCAGTGCAAGCAGCCAGCTACTCCAGGCATGGTATTATTGAAATGGAATAAACAATCAATTACACTGAAAAATTTAAGACTTACCTAGTAACGGAAGATGGTAGGAAAACAAATCCAGTGTGAGCTGTTTCCTACACATACTTTTAAAGTATCGCTGAACACAGTGGTTGTACCTTATGACTAGAGAATTGCTAATATAGTCCCTATTTTCAAGAAAGGGAGTAAAAGTGATCCAGGTAACTACAGTTTGACTTCAGCAGTATGCAAGGTCTTGGCGAAAATTTTGAAGGAGAAAGTACTTAAGGATATTGAGGAAAATGGTAACTGTGACAAAATACAGCACGGCTTTACAAAAGATAGATCATGCCTGATCTCCTTTTTTGAGAAGATAACAGATGTTTTGGATAAAGGGCATGCAGTGGACCTAATTTACTTCGATTTCAGGAAGGCATTTGATACAGTTCCACACAGGAAATTATTAGTTAAATTGGGGAAGATGAAGATGAATATGAAAGTCGAAAGATGGACGGGGGAGACTACAGAGGGTCATGGTGAAAGGTGAACTGTCTAGCTGGAAGGAGGTTACTAGTGGAGTTCCCCAAGGGTCGGTCCTGGGACCCATCTTATTCAATCTTTTCGGTACTGACCTTGGCACAAAAAGTGGGAATGTGTTAATTAAGTTTGCAGACAACACCAAGCTAGGAGGTAATCCAATATGGAGGCGGATCGGGATAGCATACAGAATGATTTGGATGGCCTCGTAAAGTGAAGCATTAGAAATAGGATGAAATTCAACAATGGGAAGTGCAAGGTCATGCACTTAGGGACAAATAACAGGAATTTTTCTTATAAGTTAGGAATGCCTCAGCTGGAAGTGATGGGGGAGGAGAAGGACTTGGGCGTACTGGTTGATCACAGAATGACAATGGGTAGCCAATGCAATGTGGCAGTGAAAAAAAGCTAATGCGGCCCTGGGGTGCCTCAGAAGGGGTATTTCCAGTAGAGATAGGGAGGTGTTAGTACCACTGTTCCCTCTAAGGCGCACGGCAGCGCGGCCGCGCGCTTAAAAAAATCCTGCCGCGCAGGATTTTCCTGCCCCCGCGCATGGGGCAGTTCAGGGTGGCAGCGTGGCCGAGGAGAGACGCACCGGAGTGCTGTGTCCAGGCACGAGCCTCACCCCAGCCCCTCGGCTGGAGGAAGGGAGGGTCTGCAGGCTTGAGCCAGCCCTGCCACTCCTCCCTCGACTCCCCCCCTTCCAGCCGGGGTCTGGCCGTTCGTGTGGCCAGCCCCAGCCTCCAGCCCAGGCTCGTCCTTGCCGGCCAGCACCGTGGCCTCCTGCCCCCTGCCCAGCTCTTTGGCCAGTAAAGAGGGCTGGGGGGGGGGGGGGTTGGGTTGGTCAGGCAGCTGGCACGGAAAGCGTGGGGGCAGGGAGGGCGTGTGGGGAGGGGGGAGGAGGGGTCAGGATAGTGGGCTGGGGAGGGCTTGGGGGGGCTGAAAGAGGTGGCATGAAGATAGGGAGGTGGGGGTGAGGTTTAGGAGGGCTAGAATGGGGGCAAGGAGCTTAGGGAGTCGGAATTGGGGTAATTCTTCAGTTTTTTAAACAAGAGGCATGGCAAAGAGTAAGTGCCATTCATACCCTGAAGTTTGAAACTCCTCAAGTGGGAAACAGGGAGTGCATAGTGCCAAAATGTCCCTTCTGTAACTAGATAAAGCTGTGGAGGTGAAAAATCTAAAAATCAGTTGTATATTTCCTGAAAGCTAGTGTGGATGTTACTTAAGTGGAGTGACTGAACAGTGAGAGTGTTTGAGCATGCTAACCCTGTGCTTTCAAAGAACCTGGAAGATGTTTTCTCCAGAATCCTGTAACTCACAACAATTCATTACAAAACAAACAAGGATTCTTGTGGTACTTAAAGACTAACAAATATATTGATTGCATGAGCTTTCATGGGAGAAAACCCCATTTCCTCAGATGCTTTGAAGAATAATTCACAGAAATCTTAGAGGTGTAACGGAGATATCAGATAAGTACTTGTTTTAAATATAGTAACAGCCAAAAGACTGGGAATCAAAGGAGCCATGAGATTATTCTCTTCACTATGCACCCTAGTCTGTCCATCAGAAGAAACCATAATGCATTAAAGTGATGTGGTATTTTAGTAGAGATTTTCTCTTAAGTTGAATTGTAGCCCCAAAATGATGGGGCAGGTAAAGATACAAGGGACTGAAAATAGGCTTTTAAGAAATACTGTAGCCTTATCTTAAAGCAGCTAGAAGCCCATTGTTTTGATTTCAGTTGTGTTTAGCATCCTTCTTGTAGCAGCATTTTCCTGAAAAGAGATGCCTGGAATCTTTTTTTGATTTTTAAAATTTCAATAGAATTTACCCCTCTGGGACCATCAAGACATCTTAAATGCTGCCAATTTCCAAAGCAGTAGCCATGTTAGTCCATTCCAGGAAAACAAAACAAAACAAGGAGTCTCCCACGAAAGCGCATGCGAAAAATAAACCTTAGTCTTTAAGTGCCACACAACTCCTTGTGTATCTTAAATGCTGTCAGTGATAATTAGCTGGCTTCCGTGTGAACTGTAACTCTGCATGTAGAACACAGGAGATGAGGGTATTAGGCAGACTTGTGACACCTAGGATACGGATTGAATATAACTTTGGTCTTGGGTTGTTAGAAAGCCATGGATTAGTTTCTTTTGATTGTATAGCAATTTGGGTAAATTTTAAATAAATTGGGTGATTTTAGTAATAAAAAACGGCTTTAAATAGTTTATATTAATTTTTCATTGGTCTAGATTTTTCAATAATTTTTGTTGCCCGAGTTTGCACACAAATTTTATTCAGAAAAAGTTTTGCACACAGGTTGAAAATTTTGCACACAAGCCACCAAACCTTAGAGGGAACATTGGTTAGTACCATTACACAAGGCGCTGGTGCAACCTCACTTGGAGTATTGTGTACAGTTCTGGTCACCCATGTTTAAGAAAGATGAAGACAAACTGGAACAGGTGCAAAGAAGGGCTACAAGGATGATTCGTGGAATGGAAAATCTTTCCTATGAGAGATGACTTAAAGAGCTTGGTTTGTTTAGTCTTCTCAAAAGAAGGCTGAGAGGAGATATGATTGCTCTTTATAAATACATTAGAGGGATCAATACAAGGGAGGGAGAGGAATTATTTGAATACAGCATCAATGTGGACACAAGAACAAATGGATACAAACTGTCCTTCAGAAAATTTAGGCTTGAAATTAGACACAGATTCCTAACCATCAGAGGAGTAAAGTTCTGGCATAGTCTATGAAGGGAAGTGGTGGGGGAAAAAACCTTAGGTGCCTTCAAAACAGAGCTTGATAAGTTTATGGAGGGAATGATATGATGGACAGCGTAGCTTGGCCATTGTCTGTCTTTTACTACTGGTGATGGGTATGATAGTGACCTGGGAAGGGGCATTGGATCGAGTGGGGTCTGAGTTATTACAGAGAGGATCTTCTTGACTGGCTGTTGCGGACTGTCCCTCATGCTCAGGGTTTAACTGATCACCATATTTGGGGTCGGGAAGGAATTTTCCCCCAGGGCAGATTGGCTTGGGCGCTGGGGTTTTTTGCCTTCGTCTGTAGCATTGGGCATGGCTCACTTGCTGGCTGATTCTCTGTATTAAAGTCTTTAAATCATGATTTGAGGACTTTAATACCTCAGTTATGGGTTTGAGGTTCATTGTAAGAGTGGGTGGGTGAGGTTTTGTGGCCTGCAGTGTGCGGGAGGTCAGACTAGATGATCATATTGGTCCCTTCTGACCTTAGAGTCGATGAGTCTATACTGTTTAGCATCCAATCTATGCCTTATAACTTAACATCAATGCATTAAAATACATTAGAATTTAAACAGGGTAAATGTGATTGTAGAAGTATTTTATATCTGCTTTAGAGCTGATTAACTAGGTCTAGGGAGATTGCAACATGCCCAAGATCACATACAGTGAGTCTGTAGGTTTTAAGGTTAAAAGGTGTGTGATTATCTGGTCTGACCTTCTACCATAGAACTTCACCCACTGATTTCTGCAGTGCTAGGAAATAAAACCAGAAATAGAGACTCGGGAGTCCTGGCTTCCAGTGGTTTCTTTGTTACTTGTGATGAATGAGTGTGAAATGTTGAGCTTTGATTAATTTTCAAAATCTGCTAGAACGTGGCCATGTGGTGTTATCCTGGGAAGCTCTTGCATGTCACAGTGATGGGCATGGTGGTAGAACCTAGAACAGATGCGGGGTACAAAATATCAGTAGGAGACAGTGACAAAATCAAGTTATCTTATTTTAAGATACCTAACCAACTACAGATTATTAGATGCTCATGGAGTAAAAACTGCATGGCATGAGTGGATTCTCTCCCAAGTTACACCAGAAAACCTAGAATGAATTGAACTAAATGAACTGAGGCACTCCATAAAAAAAGTCTTTGTTTTTATTTTAGGATGGGAATTGGAGTTTATGAAGTGATTATTGAAGATAAATAGGCGGTTACTACAATAAGTTCAAACTTATTTGAGAAAATGATGTATATATCCTCACCCCATACATTTTTAACCCTTTTCCCCTTGAGATTTGATATTTTGCTTTAAGCTATTTAGAGCTTAAAAATCAAATGTTGTTTGAAGCTCTCAGCAATGTTAATACCATGTAAAAACAAAGCCATGTGTTTCTGGCAGTGTCTTTCATTCAGAGATATCAAAATGCTAGATTAAGTATTCATTCTCATGCAGTGTAGCTGAGACAAGAGACAACGTGTGTGAGAGAATTTCTTTTATTGGCCCACCTTCAGCAGACCCCCGAATGGTCTCTTAGAATATGTGCTAGCTAGTTCTGCTAAACAGTCTATTCCGCCTTATATTTTGCTGTGATGCTGGAAGTACCTTTTCCAAAGCAGAGGAAGAAATCTATTTGGCTTGAAAACTCATGTCTCATACCAATAGAGATACTACCTCACCTGCTTTGTGTCTCTGTTAATTTCTGTAGCATTCTTGTGTGGTTGAGCACTATTATCCTCAGAGAAATCCCATTTCAGTAAGGTGTTTGTGCGTGCACCTAGCTGTAAGCATGTAAGCATAGTCTTGATGACTGCATTAAAATGGGAGTATTCATGTTATTAACACAGGTATGCACTTAAAAACCTTGCTGAATCAGGATCACAAGTGACTTACTATGTGATCTTAGACTGTGTTCAAAATCAACCTTTTGGGTCTTAATTATACCTTTTGTGCAATTTTAAAGGCACTTTATTTTTACAGTTGAATTACTTACTTCTATCATATCTATACCCTAATTATTCTGTCCTTTTAAGTCTCAGCCCTAAAAACACATAGGCTCATGAAAAAAATTATATGTACCTATGTAAGGGTAATCAATGTATCCTTCTTATGGGATGTGGCATTCTGGGAATCCAGTGAAATAGACTTAAACTGTTCCCAATTATCATTCACAATTGTCCAAGAGCCAGTGCATCCACAGTTATGTTGATCCATTCACCACAACCCTTACATGGGAGTGGTGGTCTATATTCTAAGCCGAACTGGCTGGGGCTCCTTGGAGCAGGCCCTGTCACTGATAGTATGTTCATAGTCCACCTGGCACAATGAGGGTCATGATGTAGTTGCACTCTCTTGGTGATGGTACATTATAAATATAAATAACCATGGCTTCTCTGCAATTTGCCCATTGCTGGGGGTACACTCTGTCCCCACAGAACTTCTACCTGAGTTTCACCCTGCCCAACTGAAAACCCCTTTCCCCTGACTTTGTGTGGTATGTCTATAAATTTCATACTACATGATGTGTTCACAATAAGGTCCATTTGGGCTTCAACAGAAAAAGGTGAGGAAATGTCATAGATCTTAGAATGGATAATGAAAAACCCACATGATTCTGCCAAGATGGACTAAGTTCCCATTAATATCAAAATGAATTACCCAGGCCTATGAAGGAAATGACTCTGGGGCTTGTATAACTGAACAGTCACGTCCAGTTGTTTATCTTCCTTGCATCTTGTCAATTTCCAAAGGGATAGCGGTGTTAGTCTAGTCCAGTAAAAAAACAACAAGCAGTTGTGTGGTACTTTAAGACTAACAGATTTATTTTTTGCATGAGCTTTCGTGGGAGAAGATCCCACTTCCTCAGATGCTTCGAAGATGGGTGAACTTACAGAAAGGAATGAAACTAAATGCAAGGGGGTGTAAAACATAGGATCAGGTCATAAAGCAACAGCAAATCAGAGCAGTTTACAGGTTCAAACCATGGGAAGCCTGAAGTCAAATTACCCTTTGTAATGGGAAAAGAATCCATAGTCTCGATTCAGACCAGCCTTCACAGAATTTAGCTTGCATATTAATTCGAGTTCAGCTGTCTCTCTTTGAGGTCTTGATGTCCCAGGTACAGCTCTAACGACAGTCGTTAACAAATCCATCATCGAGTGATTAGGAAGATGGAAGTGCTCAGCAACTGGTTTCTCTGTTCTTTGATTTCTGATATCAGCTCTGTGCTCATTCAGTCTCTTACGGAGCGATCGTCCTGTTTGTCCAATATATAAGGTGTGGGGGCATTTCTTGCACATGACGGCATAGACCACATTAGTGGATGAGCAGGTAAATGAGTCTTTGATGGAGTAGCAGGCTTGATTAGGACCTATAATGGTGTCTGTTGTGTAGATATGTGGGCAGACTTGGCAGCATGTTTTTTTGCAGGGGTGTGTGCCTGCTTCAATGTTCCGGTTCTTAGATCTGTAGTTGCTGGTGAGTATCTGTTTAAGATTAGGGGGCTACCTATAAGCAAGGAGTGGTCTGTCTCCTAATGCTTGAGAGAGAGAGGGATCATTTTTTAGAATAGGCTGTAGGTCCTTAATGATCTTTTGCAGAGGTCTGACTTGAGGATTGTATGTGGTGACTAGTGGTGTTCTGTTGCCTGCTTTCTTGGGTCTCTCCTGTAGTAAATGACTTCGGGAAACCCGTCTAGCTCTGTCGATGTGTTTTCTTACTTCCCCAGGTGGGTACTGTAGTTTCAAGAATGCTTGATAGAGATCCTCAAGATGTCTGCCTCGGTCTGAGGGATCAGAGCAGATGCGGTTATATCTTAGGGCTTGGCTGTAGACAATGGATCGTGTGGTGTGTTTAGGATGGAATGAACTCTCAAAACTAGATTCCTTCTTAGAAAACCAACCTACAACGCATTCCTCTACATGGCTGGACTTCACAACGAAGAGAAAATCCATCTATGACACACACTTTGCTTTCCTACAGAAGAAAAAAAGATACTAAACTATATAAACTTCTATACACCACTACAGGAAGCAAGAGTGACACCTATGACCCAGCCAGCAACATTGTTAATCTCTCAAGCTACACACTTACTCCTGCAGAGGAATCTGTTCTATCTCGAGGACTTTCCTTCTGCCCCACAACTGCCACACATAAGATAAAATTCTGCAGTGACCTAGAGGCCTACTTTCATCGTCTAAGACTCAAAGAATATTTCCATAACACCACAGATCAACGCACTGACACACAGATGCCTTCCTCCAAACACTACAAGAAGAAATATTCTTCATGGACTCCTCCAGCAGGCCGAAATGAGAGACTTGACTCCTATGTTGATTGCTTCTGCCACCGTGCCAAGGCTGAAATCGTGGACAAACAACATCCTTTACATTATAACCTCAGCACTGCAGAACGTAATGCCATCCACAGCCTCAAAAACAACTCTGACATTATCATTAAGGAGGCTGACAAAGGAGGTGCAGTTGTCATCATGAATAAATTAGATTATGACCAGGAGGCTTATAAACAACTCTCCAACACAACCTTCTACAGACCACTTTCCTCTGACCCCACTGAGGAATACCAAAAGGAATTACAACACCTACTGAAGAAACTCCCTAAGACAGCACAAGAACGTATAGAGACAGAGACACCACCAGAACCACGACCAGGGATGTTCTATCTACTACCTAAAATCCATAAAAAAGGAAACCCTGGACGCCCCATCATCTCAGGCATTGGCACTCTTACTGCCGGCCTATCTGGCTGTGTGGACTCCCTCCTCAGACCCTATGTTATCAACTTCCCCAGCTATCTTCAAGACACCACAGACTTCCTGAAGAAAATACAGTCCATTGGAGAACTTCCTGAAAACACCATTCTGGCCACTATGGATGTAAAAGCTCTTTACACCAACATCCCACACAAGGATGGATTACAAGCTATTAGAAGAACCATCCCAGATGATGACACAGCGCAGCTCGTGACTGAACTTTGCGACTTTGTACTCACCCACAACCACTTCAGATTTGAGGATCATTTATATATCCAAATCAGTGGCACTGCTATGGGCAGCTGCATGGCCCCACAATATGCCAACAACTTTATGGGCGACTTAGAATGTTTCCTCAAGTCTCATCCCAAGACACCTCTTCTTTACCTGCATTACATTGATGACATCTTTATCATCTGGACACATGGCAGGGATGCTCTTGAAGATTTTCACAGAGATTTCAGTAATTTTCACGACACCATCAAATTGAGCCTGGAACATTCCACACAGGAGATCCACTTTCTTGACACTACAGTACAAATCAGGGATAGACGCATCACCACCACCCTATACCGAAAACCAACTGATCGGTATAGTTACCTACATCCTTCGAGCTTCCATCCTAAACACACCACACGATCCATTGTCTACAGCCAAGCCCTAAGATATAACCGCATCTGCTCTGATCCCTCAGACCGAGGCAGACATCTTGAGGATCTCTATCAAGCATTCTTGAAACTACAGTACCCACCTGGGGAAGTAAGAAAACACATCGACAGAGCTAGACGGGTTCCCCGAAGTCATTTACTACAGGAGAGACCCAAGAAAGCAAGCAACAGAACACCACTAGTCACCACATACAATCCTCAAGTCAGACCTCTGCAAAAGATCATTAAGGACCTACAGCCTATTCTAAAAAATGATCCCTCTCTCTCTCAAGCATTAGGAGACAGACCACTCCTTGCTTATAGGTAGCCCCCTAATCTTAAACAGATACTCACCAGCAACTACAGATCTAAGAACCGGAACATTGAAGCAGGCACACACCCCTGCAAAAAAAACATGCTGCCAAGTCTGCCCACATATCTACACAACAGACACCATTATAGGTCCTAATCAAGCCTGCTACTCCATCAAAGACTCATTTACCTGCTCATCCACTAATGTGGTCTATGCCGTCATGTGCAAGAAATGCCCCCACACCTTATATATTGGACAAACAGGACGATCGCTCCGTAAGAGACTGAATGAGCACAGAGCTGATATCAGAAATCAAAGAACAGAGAAACCAGTTGCTGAGCACTTCCATCTTCCTAATCACTCGATGATGGATTTGTTAACGACTGTCGTTAGAGCTGTACCTGGGACATCAAGACTTCAAAGAGAGACAGCTGAACTCGAATTAATATGCAAGCTAAATTCTGTGAAGGCTGGTCTGAATCGAGACTATGGATTCTTTTCCCATTACAAAGGGTAATTTGACTTCAGGCTTCCCATGGTTTGAACCTGTAAACTGCTCTGATTTGCTGTTGCTTTATGACCTGATCCTATGTTTTACACCCCCTTGCATTTAGTTTCATTCCTTTCTGTAAGTTCACCCATCTTCGAAGCATCTGAGGAAGTGGGATCTTCTCCCATGAAAGCTCATGCAAAAAATAAATCTGTTAGTCTTAAAGTGCCACACAACTGCTTGTTGTTTTTTTATCTTCCTTGTCAATATAGTTTTTTAAAATATATAAATATTCCATGTATAATCAAATCTGATAACTACAGCCTCTGACCCACTGAAGCTCTAACATTAGTCAATGAGTCAGAAAACTAAACCAATGGAAGTCCTGTGGCACCTTCAAGACCAACGTATTTCTTCAGGCATAAGCTTCTGTGGATTGCAACTCACTTTGTTAGATGCAGCCCAAAGATCCAGAGGTGAGTCTGTTTCACCAAAATAAACAGCGAGTCCTGTGGCACCTTTAAAGACTAACAAATTTATTCGGGCATAAGTGTTTGTGGGTTAGAACCCACTTTGTCAGAGCTGTCACCACAAAGATGATAGTACCTAAAATGTATATCACCTGACAGCTGATCTTTGAATTGCACAATACAGATTTCATTAGCTTCCATGCAATTGTTTTCTCCTTGCCTCTCCCTGCAGCTCCATTCCTACTAGCCCTCTCAAACTAATAGAAAGCTAGCTTTTCCAATCCCAACTACATGCAAACACTGTTGATTACGAAGCGCAACCCAGGCACTTCAAGGTTGTCATCTCTCTCAGTGGTTGAGTTTATTTCTAAGAAAGAGTAAGCAAACAGTGAGATGAATTAAGGGGTGGAATATTAGGTATGACTTTGAATTTTTACTTCGTCTCAGAATGTATGAATCCAGTTGGTTTGCATCCAACTTTTATTTAAACACTGCTTGTTTGCGTGATTTAACATAGACCAAATTATATCTGGGAAACAGATACTGTGCAACTTTGTGCTGGTAAGAATAAGAAGTGGTGTCATTCATGTCAGATAATTGGTGGTTTTAGCTCTCTGCAGAATAAATTACAGCAGCCAAATAATGGCCTTTCATCCAATCACTTTTCTACTTTAGATCTGGACTTGAAATGAGGTTTGTTGAAAACATCATTTCAGAGATTATTGACCAGGCAAAGCCTTGTTGCCCATGTTCTTTGCATGTATTGAAAATACACACTTTAGAAAAGAAAGCTTTGCTGGTGAATCAGACATCAGCGACTAGGAAATGCAGGTGTTCAGAGTCTCTCTCTGCTGCACCAATTCCACCCTATACTCAATGTTCAGGTTAAAAAAGGTTGTTGGAAAGGGACTGAATCCTTTCTTTTGTTCTGTATCGTAGAAAGTCCAGTATATTGGAAGATCGGATGTATTTTTATTCAACCGTTATGGTGAATCTCTTCCACCAGTGTAACTACTGACAATATTTTCCTTGCCATCTGACCTCACAAAGGGCACAAGCATGTGTCATATTTTGGATTCAAGCCAAGTCTATTTATATAGTACTTGGAGTTCTACATTATTTAAACCCAATTTTTAAAGGATAAAGGTGGTTCCAAGCCCCTTTCTTACCTACTGACTGATTTGGAAACTGGAATCTTGTGTTTCGTTCTCCAGTGATACTGACTGACCTTTTCTTGTGCTCCCTTGACCATTCTTTCTGATAGGGCTGAAAGAGTTGGGCCAAAGAGGAAAATGTGTGCTCCTGCACCAGTTGGTGGCATGCTTTGTGGCTGATCCCTGGTTTTGACAGGTTTGGCCTTTTGTGGTCCAGGAGGGCTCCTCAAAGGATTTCAGAACTATGGCCGTCAAAACAAATCTAGAAACTTAGTTTTCCACTGGGCTTAGCGACTTTTCTGGGACACTGAAGGCATATGTTTGCTTGGCCTGGAGATGTCTCCAACCCAGTCTCATCCCCCATTGTGTGCTGTTCTGTGTGTTGCTGGGACTTATAGAGTTTTGTTTTACTAGAGGCAGATCTTTGGACCTGGATCAGAATTTCTCTGTTGCTTGAGTCTGTTTGGATCCAGAATTTTACTTTGACTCACAATACAAAAAGGGGCAAGTCAGAGAATTAGGAACTGAGTAAACTTCTCTAAAATCCCTGATGCTGCTATGGGCTACAAAACACACTCACTAGCTGCTTGGTATCTCCTCAGCACCATTTGTTGCTGCTCAGACTATGAATCGTGCTTGAATCACTCAGATGCAAGCAAAATTTAAAAGAGCTAGTTCAGGTGGGCTTTCATGGCAACAATACTTGATGTTAATCTTAGCATGGTCTCAGACAGGATTTGGCCATGGAGGGGATTTCCTTTCTGCAGCATTATTCAGCTGTTGAAAAGTTGATTCCAAAATGAACCAACCTTGTTTGTTAAATGTGTATGTGGATTCTCTCCATTCGCCATTTGCTTTAAAAGCACATCCTTTGAAGGAAAGCATCTTCTAGCCCCTAAGGAAATAATCCAGGCAGAGTAAAAGAAACTCACTTTATGGTTCTAGGAGGAATTTGTAAGCAGCGAAGTAAAAATAAAACCTTGAAAATATGTGACGGTTCTAGCAAAAAAAATCCCCCAAAAGATGACATGTTGGTTTTGCCTACCAATAATGTCACTTTTTGACAAGTTTCCGCTTCCTGCCAGAATCTGCTCTTGGGGGCATGCGTGTGGTCATGGTAGAAGTCTGTGGAAGAATGACCCATATGAGCACTTGGGTACTGAATACCTGTTGCTGCATATATCCATACTTTAGCGCTTGATAAAACTCAGTGGCTCATAACACAGTATCTCTCTTTTTTATATTGTCTTCAATCCTGACTCCTTGCTCTCCAGTTCCCATGGAAAATCAAAGGCACTTTTGAGCTCTCCAAAGGTGGAAAAGCGCACACAACCTGTATCTGTCTGACTGTTCTGACAATTACAAAAAATATCCAACAAACTTTTGGTTACATAGTATGGTGCAGCACTTGCAAGACCACCATCCTGATAAAGGGAAGTGGTGCTCTATGTGGAGCAAGAAAATATATGGGGCAGCAAAGTATGCAGTGACTCCTAATTGCGTGGCTGACCCAGGGCTCTCAAGGATGTGCCGAACTTACAAATAAAACACAAGAAAATGTTTTAAGTCACATGCTTTTAATTTTCTATTTTTTACATGTAATTTTTCTCTATCATTTTTTTATGTACAAGAACATGCACCAGGCCTAAATTCCAGTACCACTGAATACCCACCAGTTTCTGTCCATATTGAATAAGTGAAGCCTTTGAAAATCAACCTGTATAGGAGTCCACAGTAGAAAAAGGGTTAAAAGCAGGCAGAGCCTCCCCACCCCCAACTCCCTTAATGTTTTAAGTTATGCTTAAGGTCCAAGACCTGGCCTGCTAGGTTTTAACCAGAGCAAAGTTTAACAGCCATGTTGTAAACCCTGGAAAATGGGGGAGGGCTCAAAAGGATACCTTAACCTACAAGGCTACTGGGTGCTGCTGTCTAATAACACTATGACCTTACTGTGGATTTCATTAGCCAAAGGGAAAATATCGTCATCATTTAGAGTGTTCTCAAGGGAGTAAGGTTAATAAGATCCAGATCATGGGCAGTTCTGAGACTTTGTCAACTCCTAAACAACAAACTGTTATTTTATTGTTCCCTTCACAATGAGATCACATAGAAGATAAGAGTCCAGCTGTCCAGTCATCTAGGAGACTAATTAGTCCAATTAATTAAGAAGTTGCTCTGTGTTTCCCAGGGTCACTCTGGGAGAGATGGGGAGAGAGAAAGAGAGGGAGGTCACAGGGAAAGCTCGGTTTCTATTGAGGTAGAGACACTATAATTAAAGTACAACAGACAAGAACTTCTGTCTCTTGTAAAGTGGTAATTAAAACATATAGGGTCATCTTCTCCTGTTGAATGTGAGGCATCTATTCCATTGGCCTTATATGGGAGATATACAGGGCAGGAAGGGGAGAATTGACACCATTAAGACAACAGTGAGAATTTCACTTGGCATGTCTCTATTATTTGCCAATCTGGGTAACATCTAGGTACCGACCCTCTCAAATAGCTTCTTAAAATAAGTCTCCTGCACCTCTGAAGCAGGTAGGCACCATGGAGGCAGTGTGGCTTAGTGGACAAAGCACTGCATTCAGACTCAGGAGGTTGGGGTTCTTTATGTGACTCTGACATTGGCCTTCTGAGCAACTCACTCATGTTTGTGCCTCAGTTTCCCCAGCTGTAAAATAGGGGAATGCCACTGTCATTTGTAAAGTTCTTTGAGATCTATTAGTGAAAAGTGCTATTTATCATTAACTGCTGTCTCCATTTTACAGGGGGTTAAACTGAGGCACAGTGTGTTTATAGTTTTCCAGTGTGACCAAGTAAGTCCAAGGCAGAGTCCCTCCAGCCTAGTATTCTCACACTCCCTGAACTCATTGTGGTTGGGGGTCAGGAGAAGGAAGAAGCTGCTCCTGAGAGATGGGCATAAACTGACTGGATGTGGTGGTCAGTATGCAGTACTTATGGTAATGTCTTCAGGAACAGTTTCAGCTGTCAGCAGTTCCTCTAGCAAGGGAGTAGTGTCCATTTTTCATTTTTAAATCTGAAACTAACTAAATCTAATTGAGGATCATGGAATGGCAGCATTTCAACTTGTGGTGGTGTTATGGGAGTATCCAAAGGCACCATTCAGGCTGGATTGCTGTTGTGGTGAGCTCTGCATAGAAGGACATTCACTGCCGTAAAAGTATGACCAGATGGGATGTGGCATCTAAAAGTTCTGAACTGGACAATTTAATGTAAACAGAGAGAGGACCAACTGAAAATAAAGACTATTGCTCCTTCTCCACTTTCCCTCTGCTTTTACTACTTTTACCTAGCACAGGAAGAAACATTGTCAACTGAAACCCAAACAGAAAAATATTAATGTCTCATTTTAAACCCCAGCCAGTGCACTTTATAATCCAAACACAGCATCCTGCGTGAACATTGCTGTTGGATAATCATATGGTGCTGTGGCCTTTTGCCCTTGTGCCTTGCACAACACACCCGAGGCATGAGATTAGGCTCCAGTAATAACACACCCCATTGTGCTTTTTTGCTCAATTGATAAACCTGCTGTATTAGGAGATATTGTCATAAAACTGAATGGTGCTCTGTAAATCAGAATCACACTCTTTTCCTTGTAGCCTGGGAATTAGATGCTTTAGCTCCTGTCCTGGATTTATTTCATGGTTGCAATATGCAAGAGACAATATAAAGCCGTGCTTCATTGTTTCTAAAACACTGTGTGCAACTCTGATGCTGCATAAATATCTGCTTTATATGCTGTGTCTGATTCTCCTCTCAGTTAAACTGTACAACTCCTTTGACTTCAATGCAGTTAGTCCCTCTTCACACTGAGGTATCTGAAAAGAGAATTAGGCCCTTTATTTTTCAGTAGCTAGTGTGTGAGAAGTTATCTAGCTCAGTAGATGGGGCAGGGCAAGATGACAACTGAGTGGAACTGTTATCCCAACCATAACAGGGATAAAAACTGCGCAGAACAAGGCGACATCTGTTAGGTTGAATCCCACACATAGACTCTTCCAGGCTTTCAGTGGCACCAGCATACATACAACTGAAAGCAGCATTTTTAGCCCTTTTAAAAAGTGTCACTTTGAAAGGGAGGTATTTAAGTAGAAATGCAAAAATGAAGTCAGTGGTCAAAAACCATTCCGCACTTAGAACCTCTTGTGGGAGCTATTTGCTAATAAAGACACCAAAGCTGTATGTATTCATTTTCATACTTTTTTATTCATTTTCTTTCAGTGTCGTGTTTTTAACTTTGCTTGTAGTGGAGTTCTCTGTTTACAGAGAAGTGTTTATAAAATTGAATGAGCAAAACTTTGAAAAGAAAGTGAGTCCCCTCCAGCCCTGGCATGATCACTGAAGTCCAGCATATTTACATAACAGAATGGGACCCTTTGCACACTGCCTCCCATGCAGATTGATTAACAAAGAGAGACACTGGGGGCAGACTGCATTGAGTTTGCTTCATCACAGAGCGATCTTGTCACCTCCCTGCTGAGAGGCACACTGCTTGGCCCAGTCAGAAGCTTAGTCTAGCCACTTTTCACAGTGTCTGTCCCTACCCCGGGCTATGGATTAACCAAGGAGTGATACAAAAGGCACATATGCTCCTGTGTCCAGTCCTGTCTATTCATATGTGTGTTACTTAGCCTAATAAGGATTAGACTTAATGAATTGGAAGGAGTTAACAATATAAAGAGGCAATAGAAAAAGGCCTAAGTAGTCGTAATTCCATTTCATGTAGCTTTGGTGTTGCTTTGCTTTCAGCGAATAGGTGTAATCCTCTTTGAAATCAAAGGTGGTACAAAGTATGAATTTAAATTTGACATTTGCAGTTCCTGTAAAATTTAGTATTCCAGAAAGGTTTGTTCTTAAAAAGCCATCTGCTCTCTAGCACTGTCCCTGTACAGAGCACCCCTGCATGAGGTATTGAAAAGTTTATCTGCAGCATGGTTTTCCTCATGAGGAGAAGAATGGCATCCTTGTATTTCCTATAATCGGGTAGCATCCTCCTCATCTGGGGGCAGAGAAAGCATCATGAGTTAATTTGGCTTAACTAGATTAAGACAACAAACAACTTCTGCTCTGGGTTACACAGGAATTTTAGTTTCAAGCCTTTGAGTTCCAGTTATATCTGCTACATGTCTTCTGTTGGGGGCACTGTTTTCCTCTGGCTAGGGAGTATAGACTGATCTAATAGATCTTGCCATCTCTCACTACAATGAAGCTTGTCTGCAATGACCTTAGCAGCAGAATCATTAGGCCATTCATTTCTCCTAAAACCCTCGCTGTTGCAAGCAAGAAAGTTGTGACCTGACAGACCTCCATGGTAATAGATACGTTTCATCTCTTCAGACGTGGCAACCCTGTTCCGATCATAGCTTGCTTGATGCAAGAGAGCTGTGGATGCTTCACTGCACAATGGCTGCCATGTGTGGAGAGGATGAGCCTGGCTTAATCTCAAAACCTGCCGACTCTTCATGGAAAACTTTGAAAAGAAGTCTATTTTGTGCCAGTTATTCCAGAGTAGCCTGTACTTTGCAGGCTATTTTTTAACTTTTCTTGTTCTGCTAGGAGCAGGTATGTGAATATGGAATGCTTGTGGACTGATTGGCTTCAGTTTTTTCTGTGCTTGTCCTGAAGTCCCCTTCAACCTTCAGTGTTTATGTGCAGAGTCAGGGGATATGAAATTTTGTGCAGCTGAGAGACACATTGACCGCTTGCTTGAGGGCTGTTCCTAATAGGTATTGCTGTATCATTGTTCAATACCAGAGAAGCCCTATGAATAGCACTTCGATCACCCTTATATACCTAGTTCTATGTGTACGAGGTCTGGTCTCCATTTAAAAATCAGATCAACCTAGCTATGTCATTCAAGGCTGTGAAAAATTTGAGTATTGTCATTAGGTTGCCAGTACAAGAATTCTTCTGTTGACCTAGCTATGTCTACAGTGGGCACTAAGTGGACCTAACTATTACTTCTTGGAGGGGTGGATTAACTGTGTATGTAGAAAAACCCTTTCCATTCACATTAGAAGTTTCTACACTATAATGGTGTAGCATCAGTAGCACTTGCAGTGTAGACATAGCCCAAGTAGTGTTATGGAGGGAGATGGGTAATGGCAATTTGCTTGCACTGATCTAAATTGGGAGTTACTCCATGAAACCAATGGAAAATTCCATAGGGAGAAAACAGCATGAGTGGAAAGAGAATCAGGTCCAATGTCTCCATTTCATTGGTTCCATTCAAGTCCTTCAGCTATTAAAAAAGTTCAACTATTCTTGTGTTTTATTATTCTTTGTGGCTAGGAGCCCCAGTTATGGGCCAGAACCCCACTCTGCTAGGCACAGTACAAACTATCACAAAGACAGTCCCTGCTCAAAGAGCTTCCAGTATAACATTTCCGTACCTTACAGACTTGCATTTCTGCAGCTATCTCTCAGATCCTTCATGATGTGTTCTATTCCAAAGGCATAGTACAGTTCCTACTTCCTTTTGAGGATGCCACCTCTAAAAGGCAGCCAAACACAGCACTCTGGTGACTGGAAAATGGAAAATAAAGGGGGATTTACATTACTGAACAATGATAGATGAGAAGGGAGCATCTTTTCTTTAATTCCCCCTTGTTTAGCAATGTATGGAGAATGTCAAACCTGTCTTTAGATATTTTTTTTCTCCTTTTTTGAAAGCAGACAGATTCTGCATCAAGGTGTCATTTGCTGCCTGTCCCCTATGTCATTGATTTTTAAGTCATTAATTAACGGTAGGTGTCAGCTTGGAAGATGAATTCTGGCCTTACTCTCCCTTCTCTTTTGTTTTTGGATTGTAAATGCTATAGATCTCCCATGATGGAAGGGCGAGAGGTCAGAGGGCACAGGAGCATCTCTGAATATGGGATGTCCATACACAGAGTCCTCTCAGACATACACATCTGTATTGCTTAATAAGAAGTGGATGGGAAGGAAATATTCCCTTTTCCTGCCCATGCATCTTCAGATAGAGATGCATAAGCTTTGGACAGGGTGTTCCTGTGTTGGTGGAGGAGATTCTCGGGTCATCGTCTAGCTGTGTTGTCCAGTTACTGTCACCATGCTATGCCCTATGGAGGTTGGGAAGGAAACCCATCATGAAAACAGGTACAGAAGAATTACTTGTTCATGAGCCCTGGAAGATAGGGTAGTGCCCTTTCAGTACCTCTACATTCTGAAATTGGTGCAATCAGTTTTCCAGTGCTGCTGAAGGTCCTCTCTCCTCGTGGCTCCATGCCTCTCACACTAGTTTGGCTTTGACAAGCAGCTTTGTAGCTGCATGACTCACTGGATTAAAATCAAGTGAGGAGGAGGGATAAGGCATTTGGATAAACCGCCGAATGGTTTTTTGTGGGGCCTGAACAAAATCAGTTTGTCCTCCGTCCAGCTTGTAAATAATAATAATAATAATGATAATAAAAAGAAAAACCCCTGTCAAAACAAAACTAACTGCATAACTGATACTTGGAAAGACCAAAGATGGAATGGATCAGGCAGACCAAAGTTCTTCTTCACTCAGGTGATTGCTTTAGGTCATGCTAGATAGAGGTTGCACAGAGGAGCATGAATAAGAACATTTTAATGCAGTTACCTGCGCCCTACCTGTCCTTCTGGAGAAAGAGACCCACTATTTCAGTGCTGTCAGTCTGATGCCTTCATGAACTCTAAATATTCTTAAACAAATTAACAAAAAGCAATATTTCACAATCTTTGCAAAGGGTTAGAGCATTTCAGCACTGTAGTCTCTCCCAGCTCAGGTATGGCGAAGCCTGTGATGGTACGTGGGCAATCATTAGAGTGTACAGGGAACTGTATATTAAAATAGTCCAATGGAGACTGATTCTTCAAAGGTACTAGTTCACAAATGGGTCTTTCCCTATGCCCTTTCTCCTGACTGTGGCAATCGGTGTAAGCTTGGTGATATTTTTGAATAAATTAGCATAACATTTTCAAAATGGCTACAAAATGAACAAAATGGCTGCACAATATTCCAGGTGTCATCCAGTTAACAAAATCCAGAGTCATGTGCCTTTATGCTGCAAATGCCAACAGGCTTGGCAATGTTGTTCTTTGTGACCCATGCACATCAGAAGAGTTTGTAAAATTAGGAAAAGGGAAAGGACATTTACTTCTGTAATTTATCTTCTGGGATAGATGAAACTGCGTTTCTGGCTAAACCTGGGTCATGGTCTTACCTCTCAGTCCCTCCAAAGTTTCAAAAAGATATTTCAAAACATACTTCTTCTTCGAGCGCTGCTCGGATGCATTCAGTAATAGGTGTCTCTGTGCCGGAGTGCCGGACTGGTCAGAAAACTTTTGTCCCAGCTTGTCAGGAGAGGGTAGGCAGCCTCTGCACTTCGTGCCACCTGCGGCTATATATACGGCCTCCTCCTGACCCTTTCTCAGTTTCATTTCTTCCACCTGGCGCGTCGGATCTGGAACATCCGCTCCTTGCGAACACAAGCAGCCTGTCCTTTCAAGAGCTTTTCACACGACTGCGAGCAACTCTTCGTGGACATAGTTACATCGCAGGAGCCTTCCATCATCAGGCCAGAACATTGTTCACCACTGGATATGCCAGGGTTCAAACCCTGCTCCGAGTGCGGCAAGGCCTTCCCCCAGGACAACCACCACAGGAAGTGCCTACGGTGCCTAGGCACAGACCACCTGGTCTCAGCCTGTTCCCTATGTCTCTCCTT
>ML681971.1:23494720-23645776 GCA_007922195.1 Podocnemis expansa | reverse complement strand
CTGTGGACACCCCTCAGCACCCTGGCCAGGGTGCTGAGGGGTCAGCCGTTCCTCCCAGGGTGCTTAGCACCCTGGGAGGAGGGGCACATGTTGTCTCGGAACACTTTGTTCTGAAACAACATGTCCGAACAGGGCTGTTTCGAAACCTCTGTTTCGAAACAACTCTGTTTCGACAGTAAACGAGGTTTAAGTTGTTTCGGGAGGAACACGGCCATTTTGAAACAAGCTGTTTGCTTGTTTCAAAATGGCCATGCATCGTGTGGCCATGGCACTTCTTATTTCGAAACAACCTCTGTTGTTTCGAAATAAGAAGTGTGTGTGGCCATACCCCATGAGGAATGCCACCAGTTTTCATCCGGCTGGAGATAATCCTACAAACAGGTTCTTTAAACCCAGGGTACCTCAGTAGTACCACATTTGACATTTTGTGAGCAGCTCCACTTCTTATATGCTCAGAAGGTGACTCATCCTTCCTATGGCAACCGTACTTCGGAGGCAGTTCTGTCTCTACCTGCCCTTGTGCCTGCTACACATGTTGGTGCAACGTAGCTGTGGCATGGTTCTTCACCGACGGTGCCCTAGGCACGTGAGATTGTATTCCTACTACTGGATCTCTATGAGCCTTTGGCCACCCTGATGGCGTGCCCAAGCAGTGGTTTTCATTGTACCCTGCCTCCCCTTCTTTCCTTCTTCATATACCCCTGTCATCCGGGCAATCCTTGTGATGCTGGAACCCCACGGGATTACCGGCCAAACGACAGTCCCTCTTTGTGAGCTCATATGCTACTGAGACACCTATAGGTACCAAACCATGAGCACCACCTAAGGCCATCATGCCGCCTTGTGGGTGCTAGTGTCCTGGAGGACCCCTCCAAAAAAAAAACAAACCCTAACAACCCTGGTTTTTGGTTCCATACACCACTGGAAGTGTGCACTTACACACTAGCTTAGGGTTCACCGGCCGACATGCCATGTGCCACTCACCACAACTCTCTGATCTTTGGGTTTTTGGGTACTAGCTCGAAGTGCCTTCTTCAGGCCCTTCTCATTTGAACCTGGGGTTCCCCCCCACCCTTTCCCAATGCATCTATGCAATTTAGCTCAGGCCCCATCAGGGGCTGGTTGTGGCCAGACCAGGGGATAAGCTTCATTCCTCTAGTGTCTGTCGGCATAGTCTGCGGCCGTCATGGCTAGGCTGCAACCCCTTGGCTCCCGGCTCAGGCCTGATGTGCTCTGTTCATGGGATAATTTTCCCTTCTTCCTTTACTTCCTGTGCAGGCTACGGACACTACGGCTAATCCCATACCTGCTGGACTCGAGCTTCTCCTTACAGCTCACACTGGATAGTCTTATTGACCAGACACTTATCCTATGGTCCCACTCATCATGCTATACCACTTACGCATACTGCCAAAACACAACCCTATGTTGTCATGTTGTGTTCTTCATCTTCACCATGGTGACCTTGGTTCGTCCTGTCCTCGCACATCTGCCTCGGCGGGTTGGACCTACCCCTAACTTTGGGTTGGACCACAGTTATTGATTCTTCTGTGCCACGCCAGGAGCCTAGCTTGCCTCCCCACTCTGGTTAGAGTCTTGCTCACTGGGCCTCTTCCCATCTGGGGTGCTTTTTCACTGTGCTGAAGGCGGAAGAGCCAACTCCACTCGCCATCCATCAGCATGGCTAGTAGTCACCTATTACTGAATGCATCTGAGCAGCGCTCAAAGAAGAATGGTGAGTTACTCACCAGTAACCGTCCTTCTTCAAGATGGGTTGCTCGGATCCATTCAGGTCCCTCCCCTCCATCCCCGCCCATGGAGTTGGCGACTCTGAGGAACTGAGGAGGGGTCAGGAGGTGGCCGTATATATAGCCAAGGGTGGCGCGAGGGGCAGAGGCTGCCTACCCTCTCCTGACAGGCTGGGACAAAAGTTTTCTGACCAATCCAGCGCTCCGGCACGGAGACACCTATTACTGAATGGATCTGAGCAACCCATCTCGAAGAAGGACGGTTACTGGTGAGTAACCCACCGTTTTCCTTAGTTGCATCTTCAAAAAAAAAAAAATCAGGGCGAGTAGGTTATTTATTTGAGGGAGACACCAGTTACCTTTGGCTTGACTTGGGGTGAAGGGATATATTTCCAGAAAGGCTCTCTGAACTATTTATAGGATAATCCTGAGATCTTAAATTTTGTTAGGTCTTTCGTACACATATATCCTATTATGTAAGAATTCAGTACAGTTCCTCTTGAGGGCAGGTGGGACTTCACGGTTCTATATTCATGTCAGTCGCCAAAGCATCTGTGCTTCCAAGATAGGATCATTGTGAACACTCCTTCGGAGCTGAGACTGATGTCTTCCCATAAACTCCTTTTCCCAGTTCTAAGTCAGAAACTTCTTTGTGATCAGATTCCAAAGAGGCAGCCATGTTAGTCTAGTTCAGTAAAGCAAACAAGGAGTCCTGTGGCCCATGAAGACTAACAAATTTATTGCATGAGCTCATGAATAAATAAATTTGTTAGTGTTTAAGGGCCACAGGACTCCTTGCTTGTTTTTCATGATCAAGGCTTCCTCAGTTACTGCTTCTAAAAACTGGTAGCTTTTTATACTAGTAGTTTAGTTGTAGTGATGAGGGTGTGTTTGTATTTTTAAGAGATTTAAAGATTTGGCCGAGAATACATACTCATGGACATTAAGGTCAGAAGGGACAATAGTGATCATCTGTAATTCCTGACTGGAATCCCCAGCAACTCACCAAATGGTCCAAACTAACTTGTATCGAGGAGGTGCTTCTGTTGAAAATGTGTATTCTTCAAAGTACCAGAGAAGTGTGAGCAATCACCAGTCTCCCTCACATCCTTGTCCTACCTGCTTATATTAGCTCTCTGCATATTGAAACAGGATTGTCCTATCAGTCATGAGTGTGTGGAGTGGAGGTAACACATCCCTGGCAAGTCTCGCACTGGTTTTGCAAACAAAGTCCTAAACTCACCTTACAAGAGAAGGAAGTTTGCCAGCTCAGAAAACTGCAAAAGGCAGCATTTCAAGCCACAAAAAGCAACTATGAGGAAGGGAGGTAGAACATTTATTCAGTCTTTTATTAGCAGCACTAAGGAATTAAAAATATAACTGAATGAGGCATGACATGAATAGATTGACTGAGGCAAAAGATGACCTGGAACTATGCTAGGCATTCAGGAAGGACCTGCAATTGATACTTCAGTGATGTGCTATCAATATCTGAATGAGGCATTTCCAAAGAAGTCATAAGAATTGCAAGAGTGGATTGGGCCTGAGGTCCATCTAGTTCAAGGCCCTGCCTCTGATAAGGGCCAGGACCAGATAATTGAAAAGAAGGAGTAGGAAACCAACATAGGCAGGCATAAAATAATCTCTCTCTCACATAGGGTCTTGTCCTAATTTCTAAAATTAGAAATTGGCTTAATTCCTGAAGCATGAGGTTTGATATCCTCTCCCAAAATGTTCATTGTCATTAATTACAACTCTGGATATTCTGAATATCCCTATAAATATAAAATCTGTGGCCTCACCTCCACCCTGCAGTTCTACTTAGTTTCTGATAAACACCCTTGGACTAAAGTTCACAATTTCAGAGATTCTGGGAGCAGGTTAAACTATTTTCTTTGCATTTTCCCATTTCTATAGGAAACCTTTCTCTTCACCAATGAAAAAGGCAATGTTAAAGAAACTTTTATAGTTAAGTGCCACATGTAGGAAATGTTTATTCTGATGGTATTAATAGGATACCAGAGTATTCATCTGATGTGATTAGAAATGTGAAGGGTTGGGGGATAAGGAGAATAAACAGGGATTAGGGGGGAAAATTTAAGGACCTGACACTTGAAGCAATCTGATGCATTCCAAAAGCCCCTCCCTCCCTCCAAAATGCTTTCCAAAAGTTGTTATGACCTCCCACAGCAAAAATAATCTCTGGCAGGGATCATTCAGTGGTATTCAAAAAAAAAAAGGGGGGGGGTGAATGTCACCAGAGGCAAGGAAATCACCTTCCTTTAAATCTGATGTCCTCATTTCATCAAAAGGCTCTGGCCAACACCACTGTGATACCTGGTATCTGAACTCTGATAAAGAAATTTTCCTTTTCTGGAAGAATGCACTGATAATTATGCCACTCATGAGGTGTCAGTCTCCAGCCACCACGTATGCAACAGAAATGTCATTAATGAAACAGCGTAATTGGAGTTGGTAACATTATGGTGCTTGACGATAAATAATTGTATTAGTAGAACATTCCCGTGGTACAATATTTTATTACATCACTAAGTGTATGAAAACAAGCCTCTTGTTTCAATTTCCATTCCCCAGATGTTTTTCATCTCTTCTGCATGTTCATTTTATTTTTTTTTAAACCTTTCATTTAAAACAAAAAAGGAGCCTGTGGCACTTAAAGACTAACAAATATACTAATTTAAAATGTTTACTTTTCAGTGGCTACCTGAAACATATTCCTAAATCTGCCACGGACTCAGTTTTCCATACACCAAGAGATACCATCTACTTTTAGCATGGATGCCTTTTTATTTCCTATCCAAGGGAAAACACACATGCCTGTTTCCATGGGAGAGCATGGTGTGGGTGTGTATCCTCTGCAGCACACTGCAGCTGCACTGAATAGGACATGATTACCTCTAGTAAGCTCCTAGAAATTTAAAGCTATATTACATTTTTTAAAAGCTCATAAATTAACTCTCAGTAGGGGAAAGAAAAATTTTGAAAACAGAACCCTGAATGGCAAGTGCACCTGCCATGGTTGAGATTTCATTACATTTCACAAAAAGTTGCATACCTCTCAAGCAAACCTTACCCATTGAAGGTTCAGGACTTCTTGAAGTGGGGCAACCCCATCTTGTTGCTTCAGATTGCTCCCCAGTGGGTCATATTCTGCTCTGTATTACATTTTGTGTCCAGGACCATTCCAGGGGATGAATCCACATTGACACCTCTGTAACTGGGAGCAAGGTTTGGTCTATATATTGCCAGGGTTAGATTATTGATTTTTTTCAGTACTGTCTCTGCTGTCCAGAGTGATTGTGCCTAGCCACTGTACAGCAGTGAAGGAAGCTTCCACCACGTCTTCTCATCATCTTGTAATCCAAAAAGGGCAGGGAACAATCTAATCATTTCTCCATTCAGTTAACCTCCCCCCCTTCAAAGTTTCTCAGTTATAGCTAACATAAATCTTAGTGGAAAATACAAGAATTTCTGGCCAATGAGGATTTGCTGTGTGAGTGGGAAGCCTGCCCCTTTGGCAAAGTTTATGGGGTTGAAGTTGCTTTGTACTTCTGAATGATTTTGTGGCTCAGAACCCCTTATTGATACATGTACATTGCAGGTAAGAGGTATGAGATGTACGTGCACTAGCATAGCAGGTGGACTAGTCACCAAAGTACGCATGTAGGATCTCAGATAGGATTGTATTCGCAAGGGACACGGGGCCATCGCATCACCCATCCAGCTGCAGCCATGCTACAGTCAAAGCTAGTGTGTGTACTTGTGCCTGTACTGAGAATTCCACCTCCTAGCTACTGTGGCATTGTACCCTCTGAATCTAAATTGCAAATGAATGTTTGAACAGGATCTTAATGCTGAATTTTCCCACGTGTCTCTTAAACAGTCAGAGCTTGTTTCCTACCTTAGAAACTGTTCCAGCAATACACACTGTTAATCCACTGTCCTCTCACTGTACCGTAACTCAATCAGCAGGTCATATGTGAAGTGGTTTTTTTTACACTTGGGTTAAAAGCAGGCCTAGAGGTAGTGACTTGAGGTCACTCCAGTGGCGCATAGTGAAGGCTGATATCAATGCTGGGATTTTTCTGTGAGCTTTTATGAAGTGGCAGAGGAATGTCACTCACAGTTTAAATAAAGGCTGTTTGTGTGAGAGCTCAGGTTCATATGACTAATCGTTAATTATGTTTCCAGAAGAAACCAACAAGCAGCAGGTTAAGTCCATGGAAGCTTTGTTTCCTAACTACCAGCATTGGCTCTAATTCTTGCTAGGCCCTTTGATGCAGTCTTGCAGAATTGCTGTGGTTCTTGTTTGTCTTTTTTCATCTTGCTGTTTTCTGGGTATGTTCTCGACCTGACTACTTCCAGCAAATTCATAAATCAGCTTTGCGACAAAACTTCAAACTGTGCAATTCATTTTAAAAATCTCCCAAACCTTCCAGGCGACCTGGACATGATTTTGGGAGAATATTCCAAGGAATGGATTTCTGACCACATATTCCACTCAGTTTACTGCCCATTTACACTCAGATTACTGAAAGCAAAATCTAACCCTGCATTTGTGACAGCTAAATTATGGTTAAAGTTTTATAATATAAATAGGGAACTTTCTTTAATTTGTGTTGTTTGATTCGGATATTCTTCTCCATGGCTATGTACAGTTGTTCATGGGGGATAAATAATCCACCATATCTGTAGATCTGAAAAGATTTCATCTCAGAAAGGAATAAGATCCTATTTGGGAAGAAATCCGCTGAAATGGCACCTCAGGCCAGATATTCCACATGAGTAAATCAGTGTAGCTCCTTTGAAGCCAGCTTACAGCTGCTAAGGATCTGTATTGCATCTTTGTATCTTTGTGGTTTCTTCCAAACAAGGATGAGCTGAGTTTTGTTTTGAAACATAAGCTTGTGTGCCACATGTGACATGGGTTAGTTCAAATCAGAAGGACATGATTACACAAACCACTGAGTTTTCTCTCTGTTCTAGATGGAATTGCACAGGTTTTCATCCAGCAGGGGGAAAAGATTACTTGTTGCGAAAAATATAAAGCCTTTATCCCACAAAGACTTATGTGCACGCACAAATCTCAGTGAATGGTCTATTCAGAAGTCAATAGCACCACTCTGGAGGAGTAAATTTAAGCATGTGTGTAAGTCTTTGTAGGATCAGGGCCTATAACTGTAAGTGCCCCAGAGGCAGTCTGCTGACTTACAGGTTGAATATTGAGTAGCTTCCTCTCTCCTCAAAACAGCAGGTCTGGCAAATTTCAGAAAAATTGGAAAAATATTTGCTGGTAGATCTGCCTTGTAGCTATGTAGGAACTGCAGAAACTGTAAGATTGGTCCTGCTGAACCCTAACATGAGGCTAATATCCTACCATTTCATCTTATAACAGGCTGTGGTAAAAGGATAGATTCTGTTGTAAGGACAACCCAGACAGAACAGTTGGGTTTGTGTTATAAATCGAACAGCAGAACTTTATTTTCACCGGGATGCCGATGTGTGAAAATTTACAGTATGCTTGGTTAAAGCAAGTAATTTTATCCTGTAACAAGACCTGTGCTGTGGGTTTATAACATCACTGCCAACAGAGGTGGTAAATCTTTTTTTGGACAACAAAAATATCCTTTAAAGAAATGCACCTACACATGCATAGTCTTAAGTTTGCTGACAGTTGAATACTCCTCTCTGACGCTTGTTGTGAAGTTTGAGTGCAACCCTACCCTTTCGATTCCCTGTCCGAGTCTAGAGTAGAAAATGGGTAATTGTTTGTTGGAATGTGTTACCACTTCATTAGCCATTGTCCCTGCTCCCTTTTCTTAGGTGCCCTTCACATGAAAGTATCATGTCATCATCCTGCCATCATCTTGCCCGTGACATGGAGACTCATACTAATTTCTCAGCCTGGACCTTTCATCTGGGTCTTAATTATTTTCTCCATTCAGAACAAGCTATTGTTAAAGTGACAGCTTAATGCCAGTTATCTGATTGATCTATTACCTGTCTTCCTACACAGCAATGAAGAAGAGAAACTACGGAATCCTTTTGTCATCAGAATTGGAGAAATACAGTTTTGAAAAAAAAAACCTCAAAATGGCAAACAACGTACCGTAAAAAAGAAGTTAGCAAATTTCACATTTTATTTTTAATAGGTTTACTTTAATGGATAATTTTATCCCTGCACGAATGTAGGTCTTGATGTCCTTCTTACCAGTGAAAGACTAAGGAGAATTTCAATGTTATTTGTGTGTAACAGTTCTTTTACGTGATCATTAGAAAGAGGGACATTTTCTAAGTCTAGGAGCCTGTAAACACCTTTGATCTTCAAAGTGTCTTATGAAATGGAATTTTCTCCCACTAAAGCTCATGTGATAAATAAATTAGTTAGTCTTTAAGTGCCACAGTGACACTTGTTTGTTTTGCTGAACTAGACTAACTCAGCTAGCCCTTTGAAATTTATAAACACCAGAGCTCTAAATCCAACTCTAACCATCTCCCACAGTGGTGTTGGGTAAGTCATTTCATTTCTCTTCCTCATTTTCTCCACTAGAAGAATAGGGATCATGAGTCACTGTTATTAAACAATGTTAAATCTTGGACAATGGAATACAGATGATCTAAGTATCAGCAAAACAGCAGCTCTGTGAAATTACACAGAGCTGAAGGTCTGGTTCTCTTCTCGCGTAAACTGGTTTTATAGCAAAATAACCCTGACGCCTTCACTAATCTTATTCCTGACTTACATTGGTATATGTGAGTGAAAGAGCAAGCCATATATGTGGAGCGATAACTGCATCTCTTAAGTATGGCAGGTGGGGACACATAAAATCCTGCCCTGTCACCATTTTCACTCTCTGTGGCCTGATTTAAATCTCTTTGAAAAGATTCTCCCTCTACTTCGATGGACTCTCCACAGTTGGAGGGGTGAATTCTCACAGCTGGCTGCAAAGCTTTATTTCTACTGAAAGTGCAGCAGCAGCTTGTGCTTTTAAAGCTTTAGCAATGCCTGTGAGTGGGATTCCAAAATGGTGACCTGCTGGCAATCTCTGTCAGAGAGTCTAAAGACTGAAAGGATAGGAGACCAAATTACTCTTCATCTTGATATCTTCAGCTCAGAGTTGATGCTCATTAATAGCTCAGTCTGTTGGAATCTTGTGCTCCTTCTCCCCATGCTTAACCTTTTCTGTAGAAAGATAAGAGTTCAGTTTCCTTAGGTTAACCCAGCTCTTTTCACCAGTGCTATAGGGGAAAAAATCATCTTCATATACCCCAGAAATTAGGAGGAGAATGGAGGGACAGGTCTACAAATGGTTAAAATGTCATCATTCATGTAATCTGTTATTGATAATGATTTATGGCAGACTTGTTTTGAAATAGAAATGTTTCACTCCCATGGATCTTTTACTGCTTCTCACTTTGTGGAGCGAGCTCTTCTCCTTTTCATATTATATCTCATATACACAATTGCTCTGTTTAAAAGTGCATATGAACTGGGGAAGGTAAAATGGAACAGATAATACAAGCCTCATATTGGAAATCCTTTATGCTGTGATTGAAACTAGTTTACATGCTGATTTGTAGCTATGTCTTTTCTGCTTCTGGCACCTGATCCTTTTTGCAAATGAGACTATCCTGTCTCTAGGGTTCTCTAACAATTAAGTAATAAATAAGAATGAAATGAACATAGCCTTGCCTAAAATCATTTTTGAGGTTTAAGAAACAAAAGAGGGCAGGGAACAGTTAACAGAACTATGAAAGCGTCTGTGTCACTTTTTTCCTTTATATTGCCATAGGGTTTGGTCTGAGATGGGTGACAAACCAATAGACAATAACAATTGCAGATAAGAATTTACATCCTTTTTTTTTGTTTTTGGAATCTCTAAACCATATCATTTGTAGCTCACCTTTTTGCAATAAAGTTGCAGGTTGTTCCTAATAAGACACACTAATGAATGTTGCCTTTTAACTCTAGGTTTGCAGAAGTTTATTTTTAGAAGCCCAGCAAGAAATCCAGACCCTAAACCCCTCTCTTCTTAAATTCTCAGATTGCAAGGTCTGCTGGCCCGAGAGTATGGGTTTGTCTGATGCATTAAACCTGACACTCTTACCTAATCAGCTTCAGATGGGACCTTTGTTAGTAGCCACACATAAGCTGGAAGGCTGCTGGTGCTTCTCTTACAATGTCTGCTCTAGGCACAGCTGGTTCAGTGCCAGTGCAGCATTAAGAAAACAAATAATCACCTTCATAAAATGCATTGGATAAGATACCACATTCCTTTTCCAGCTCACCTTTGCTACAGAGATTTAGTCCTAAACAAATGGTGACTGGCAAAGGAGCTATGCATGAGCACTGGTTTTTAATCTATGCCATCAGGCATTGGAAATAATTTCTTATTGTAAAAGAGCTTAGCTAAAGAATAGTACAAACCAGGTGTGTCAACCTCAAATCACCATGACGGCCACATGAGGACTAGTACATTAGCCCAAGGGCTGCACTACTGAAACCTTTTCATACAACAATATTGCAAATATTGGTAGCAATAGCATCATTGCAGGTCACAGGAAATAGCGTTAGGGGCTGCATGTGGTCCACAGGCTGCATGTTTGAGACCCCTGGTACAAACCATATCTACCTCTCTTCATTCACAGATCTCAACCTGCCTTACAGAAGAAGGCAGGTATCATTATCCCTAGTTCACAGCTGAGACTATAACCTAGTTCTCCTGTCTTCTAGTCCACTTTTGGATCACAATACCTCCTGTGTGCATGCATGGAACTGCAGTGTTTTGATGATTGTTAAAACAAAAACAAAACAACCCAAACACTGCCGTATGGTACAATACTCACCCCCAAACATTTCAATGTAACTTATGTAACTGTAGGGTTCAGAAGCATTGCTGAAGGATATTGTAGTGCTTGGTTTTAAATGAGGGATGGGCCCTGGATGGGCAGAACCTCAGTGTTTTAATATTAAAACACCAAGCCTCCCACTATGCTACAAATAATCCAGTAAATGTGAAAGGGACGAGAAAAACTTGTGCTGTGTTTACTTATCCAGTGGAAGTCAGCAGAGAAACAAAAACCCATGTAATTTCTCAGCAGCGTTCTGATGTTGCAAGCAGTCTGTTTGCTGCTTGGCAAGAAACTGTGTGGTACTTAGGTGATGGCTGAGAAAACCCAACCCTCAGCCTTTCTAGCTTCTGATGTTAATCTTTGTGATGGGGAGGAAAATATTGACAGCAGGATGGTGCACACTGGCTTGAGTGATAGGCCATATGTTTGCAAAGTAGACTGAAGTGCCAAATATAAAAGGCAGAGGCAAGCATGGAGTGAGATTGTATTTTTTGTTTTACATGTAAAACTTCCCCCATTTGGCACAAGCCCAGTAACAGTGAATCAGCAGGGGACATTTATAAAGCATCTTCAAATTAAACATAATTTAAAACAAAACACTGTGTCAAAATAAAAGTGTGAATGCACTTGCAATAAATCAGGATTATTCACTGTAAGTAAATAGAGCCCTAATCTGATCTTGCAGCAAGTGTACCTGGACATATATCCCTTAGTTTGTGGATTTTTACACTGATGTAAACAAGAGGAGAATCAACCCCATTGAACTTTATGGAAGGATACAGCACTCCAATGGCATCTGCTCTTTCAACACTAAGGGGCCTGTGAGGGGATCTCTCTGAGAGAAAAACCAAAACAAACAAGGAACACTGTGGCACTTTTAAAGACTAACAAAAGTATTTATTGCATGAGGTTTCATGGGTAAAATCTTGAGAGGAGCTCTCATCTCTGGGCCTTAACAACATACAAAAATCCAGGTTTTTAATCCAAGTTTGTTTTAAAATGTACACTGCTTAATCATGCATATGAAACATTTAAATATCCTAGTTCGTACTAATGTCCAGAGCTGGTGTGAATTCTATACGCAGTGCAAACCGTGGATTTTAATAAAAAAACAATTATTTACTGGTTGGAACAAAAACCTGCATGGCTGGAGGTCCCTGAGGACATGAATTGGTCCAGCGTGGTTTACATTTTGAACGGTATTTCCAGAAGCCACAAACTTTTGATCAGTTTCTGCTTATTTTAGTGTGTGAACTTTTTTTTTGCTTGTCATGTATTCACCCCCCCCCACTGTGCTAGCTTCCTCTTGCTTGCATATAGAACATGGTTATAGTTTCTATGGTTACCATAGTACACAAGCTTGGAAAGCAGCTTTCCAAGCTCTAAGTCCCCAGCCTGAGACCCCAGTTGTATTGCCGTCTCTCTCAGTGCCTGAGAAAAATATTTTAAGTCGTCTTCACTCAGAAGGAGTGAGTTAGTGTGCTAATAAGTGAGCCTCACACCCAGTGGGTGGGACTTAACATGCCTGGACTTTGTGTAGTAACTTATAGCTGCTATTGTTGAACATGTATTTTGGTAGTGCCTCACTCAGCATGGGCTGCACTGAGCCAACTGCTATACAAGTGCACAGAAAATGACAGCCCTGTCTAAAAGACAAATGGGTAAGAATCAGTCCCTCACTTTCACTGGTATAAATCAGAAGTTCAGACACCATAGGTGCCAATGAAGTGCAAAACCCCCATGAGAGGAGAATCTGGGGCAAGTGAATGTAAAATTGCTACAAAGCTGATTCAGTAAAACTTCACAGTGACTTTGCACAGGTGTAAATAGCTACTGACAGCAATTGGGCTCACAGCTTAGATAAAATCCTTTAAATTGAAATGAAGGCCAGTGTTTTTAACTACAGTATGCAGTAAAGCCAGACAAAAGCTAAAGAAATGAAGAGGAGGGAGAGAAGAAGAGATCAGGTTTCTATGCACCATTGAAACCAAAGCTACACTGTTTATAAACTTCCATAAATATTAATTGATATTTAATAAGGTAGGCAAACACAAGGGAAAGTATTGTTTTGGCCAGCTCCTACACAGCAATCCCAGCGAAGCGCGAAAGAGTTTGTGTAACTTTCCTCAGGGGTTAAGAGCAGGTCATAGAAGGTCCTTTTTCCTGGCCAGTGTCCCAGCTTTTTAAGCTACAAGGGAACACAGTAGGCTCATGGGAATTTAACCCAAATACCTGCTGTCTATAGAGTGAAACTATTTGACTGCACATAGCTTTTGGACTTTAAAGTGCATAGATTAAATAAGAAGGGGTCAGGGAAGGGGAAATACCTTCCCTCTTTTTCTTCCCCTCCCTTCACCAGAAACCAGAGTTTGATAAATGTTGCTGATGAAATGAATGATGTTGGTTTTCCAATAGGATTATGCTTGAAAGGAGGTTAATGTTTTGTCAGTTGTGAAGTATGATGAGATAATCACAGAAGTTAATTGATATGCCTTCCCACATAATTTGACAGTTCAGACAGGTGTGAGTTGCCCTTATACTAACACACACTGGACTGTTGTCTGCCATGGCAGGGTTCTAACTTGCACAGAATAAGCTGACTGGCTAAGAAACAGGTTAATGTTCAAAAGGAAAAATTCTTTCAGTCATGCTCCCCAAACTTGAAGCTAACAGCCCTCCTCTGTCTTGTGGCATCATCTATATTGTGAAGTGGCTGAGCAAAAAACCAACACAAGCAAACAAACAAAACAAAAAAGAGATTGAAAGATTTCCAGAATCATCCAAGTGAAACTCACCTGCTTCTGGACTGAGTCACCAGCTCCAAAACAGAGACCGAGAACAGTGAAGTTTTTTCTCTAATGTACTGTAATTAGCTGCTTTGGGGCTTTACACTGACATACAGAGGTGGGACAGTCTGTTCAGTTAGAATGGGCCAGAGTTACAAAATGAAGATCTGAGGTTTGAACATTCAATAAACTAGGTGTGCTCAGTATCTTTGTTGGATCTGGTCCATTTTACAAAGATGAAGGCTAGGAATAAAATAAGGAAATCATTTCAGACTGGGAACCTCCCCAGAAATCAGTGTGTTACTTCTAGTTTTGATGGAAAACCCGATCAAGCTTAGAGTTCAGTTCAAATATTCTTTGACATTTGTGGGATGGGACTATCAAAAACACTCAGCTGTGGCCTTCGCTCTTCACTCTTGGGTTCTTACTATTGGCATCCACAGGAACAGAACTGGGATGATAAAAAGTTATTTTGAAAAGCCCTCCTTTTGCTTTCATCAGACCTGTAACATGGAGAGACTCAGGCCATGTTTATGCTATGGGGAGTAAGGTGCTGTAGCTGTGGTGATGTAGTAATGCCAACATACCTCTGTGGCATTGACACAGCCTACTGCAGTGCAGGGAGTTTGTCCTCACTGCAGGAATGCCACACCCCCAAGAAACTGTGACTAAGTTGATGGAAGAATTTTGTGAAACTAGCTATGTCAAGGCCAGGGTTAGGTTGACGCAGCTACAATGGTCAGGAGTGGTGGGTTTTTCATATTCCTTCACACTGTAGCTATGTCAGCTTAAGTTTTAAGTGTAGACCAAGCCTCAGGTGGTGGGTGCTGAGGAAGGTGCATATCAGAACCAAAGAAAACATTCCCATGCTTTTGTGGACCATAACTTTGGGGTTTCACTCTTTTCCATGTGTGGTGTTATTTATATAGAGATAAATGAAAGAGAGAAATTTGGAAAAACTCTTTTAAGAGTCCAATTCAACAAAGCACTGAATAAGGTTTCCTGAATCAGGGCCTGGAGCATTTTCTCTTTAACATCCATCTAGTGCTTACACAGAATTGCCAGGCAATAAGGTGTCTTAAGAGTTCTTATTTGTTTCTGAGGATATAATATGTATATATACACAAGGAGTCCCGTGGCATATGTGTCTGATGAAATGGGATTCTGCACATGAAAGCTCATGCAATAAATAAGTTTGGTAGTTTTTAAAAGTGACTCAGGACTCCTTGTTTGTTTTGCTGAGCTAGAGTAACAAAGCTACTCCTTTGGAACTTGAAGAACATATTTTCTCCTGCAGGTGGGAACACAAGGTGAAGGGTTTTTTTTGTTTGTTTGTATTTTTTCATAAAGAGGCTTCCAGTAGTTTAAGCAATCATGCTTCTTAACAATTATGTTTTCCACACAAAACGGATCAAAGTTGCTTTGAGTTGCACCTAATTTGGGAAGCTTTGGAATTCTAAAAGCAAATCACAGCTGTAGAACTAAACATTGCTGCTGGTATTCATATCTCAGACAAAGACAGCTTTACAATAGTTGCCCGTCTGTATCAAGTTCACCAGTTTTAATTACAACACCCCACAGTGGAAATTTCACAAAACATTTTATCCGTGCGTAAAATTTAATTAAACAAACAGAACCCTAAAGAAAGCATTGCATTTGTCACAGCAAAATCTGCAGTGAAGTAGGATTTTTCTGCTCTTACAAATGGGTTATGTCTCACGATTGACAGGGGTTACCTTTGATGCAATGCAGATGGAAAATCAAATGTAGGAATTAATCCCTCTCTAGCCAGATTATGTAGAATCTTAAACAGGTGGCAAGGAGTGTCAAGCCCTTTACATTTTTCATTACATTCTGGTACTGGTGTTGTCAGATGCTGGCCAACCTTCCAGCAGAATATGTTATATGATATAATTGTAAGATGGAAAACAGTGGAGGAATTTCTTCCATTAGGTTTCAGAGGCCAAGATGGCATCTTTAGTTGATAAAGGAACTGGATTATGTCTAATCCCTACTCTTGTAGACATTTTATTTCTTAGAAAATACCTTCTTAAAAGCACTTCCCTCACTGCAAGTGTAATGTAAAATAGAACTTGCAAAGACTGTTAGGTCAAGGTTTTCAGAAATCAATGCACATTCGGGGGGCCTTTAGTTTGGGGTTACCAGTCAGTGTGTTTTAAAGGGGCCTGATTCTCAGAGCACCCACCCTCTGAAAACCAGGATCTTGTTTGTGTCAAATTGGAAATCCAAAAATGGAGACTCCACTCTTACTAATCAATTGTTTAAATGAATGTGAATTTTAATTTATCATATTGTCTAGAAGTACTACATTTTTTGGTAGTGAATAATACACTATGAAATATGAACCCTGTAACCTGGGAAAAACAGTCTGGATTACAAATGAAGAGGCAAGAACCCACACAGTATATGGTCTAGGAACCTTCCTTTGGGACAGTATGTGGGATATACTTCAAGGATCAAGAAAAACCCAAAGGAAAGAGAAAAAAGGGAGAAAGTACAAATTAATGATGGGGCCCATAAACCAGAATCCAAACATTCTTAGACTTCAGGGAAATTATGGTTCTGGTCTAAATTCTGTCTGAACTGAGCTAGACTTAGTTTCCAAACCCAAACTAAGACCTGTACTCAAACACTTCAGCAAATCAAAATCTGGAGTGTTGCAGCTGAGGTGTACCCTAGACCCACTATTCTTCTGATATTCTCTGTATTTAGCAGAAGTACCTCCAAATATTTGGGTAGACTGAACTTCAAATGATCTTTGCTATATTTCCTTGCCCTCTGGTCTCAGCAGCTTCTCAGGACAGCCCCCATCTCAGTCCACTGAGCTCTAGCCTTTGAAGCCAGAAGGATCTACTTGCTTGGACAGATGCATTACACGTTTGTAGGAAAACCTTTGACCTAGTTGTGGCATTTGTCACAAACCTGAAACCTGGGCAAGGTTCACCAACTTTCAAGGAAGTCCAGGACTAGTTTGGAAACCATGGGAAACTTTCTGGTTTCACTGAGGTTTTGCTTTGTTATTTTGAGCTTGTTCCAAAATGAAAGTGAAAGGGGACAACAACTAGAAAAGTAGTGAAGCAAGAACAAAAGAGGTCTTTGAACCCCAACGGGCAAAATTATTCTAGTTGAGCTGTTTCTTCAGCATAGGAAAATAATATTTACAGTATGAAGGACTGATTGTAAACAAATCATCTGGGAGAGAAACTGTGAAGGAACAGCATTGTGGAGGAAACTGGAGGAGACGTGCAATTTTTTTCCTGATATTTGGCTAGTATAGGCAAAAATATAAATAAAATAATGCAGCCATGGCCTCTTTGAAATCAGGTGTCTCCAAGATTTCCCCACATTTTGAGAGTGACACATACAAATTGGATCAGGATATGCACAGGAAGGTCACAAGAGCTAATTGCTAGTGCATAGAGAACAGTCTTTTGAAAACAGGATTGTATTCCTCGTTCTCTGTGATCCTGGTCAAATCACAATGGGCTCAATCCTGCAAAGTGCTGGAGACTGTTAGACACTTAAACTCATGGTCCTGATCCAGCTAGGCACTTAAGCACAAGCTTAAACCAAGCACTTGCATAGTTCCATTGATGTCAAACTGTATGCTGAAGTGCCTTGCTGGATCAGGGCCAGAGTGCACATCTCTTTACAAGATCAAGCCCCTTAATCTCTCTCTTTCTGTGCCTCTATTTCCTGTTACAAGATCAGGACAATGCAATTTACCTATTTGCCTTTGTAATTGCTTCGAGATCTAATGTGGAACCTGTAGAATTTCCTTTAAATTTCAATACAATTCCTGAATTTAACAAGTTAAATAGTAGGTCTGTGTAAACACAAAGCATTGTTTGCTACGTGGTAAGGCTGTCCTATTGTAGCATACAGAGCAATCAGAGTTCTTGATTGTTTTGCAAAAAAGGTCAACTTTCTCCCAGGAGATAAATTTTATTATCACAGTTTCACCAGTGGCATCAACTGTTTTGGGGAGAAAAAAATAGTAAAAACCAATACTCAATTATAAATACTTTAAAAGAATACATTATACACACACACAAATGTCTAACATTGTTCATTTGTTTCAAAGGCCAACTTTCTTTCATGGCCTCTCATCCTTTCCACTTGTAAATTCTTAAATAGAGCTGGTTAAAAAATGAGAGAGGAAAAAAAAACACAACTTGCCAAAAGGTGGAAAGGGAAACACTAGACTTGCAGAAGCATTTTTAATAGAAATTTTGAAGTTTTGAAAAATGTCAAGCACTTGATACTGGGCAAAAAACATGTTTGGGAACAAAATTTTTTTTTTTTACAAAAAGTATAATTTAAAATATTGAAATCTGACATTTTCAACCAGCTCTATTCTTAACAAGTTAGAAGTACCTACAGTACTGTGCATTCATTTAAAAATGCAATGGGGGGGGGGTTAACTTACTTCAGTACTTCTATGCCACTAATCCTTATCTGGGCTGTGTTTGCAGTTAAATCAAGATGTCAGTCAGGGAACTTGCCTGGAGGACTCAGTGACCCTGTCCATCTCTCCCAGCATTCTAAAATATATATTATGGCATCAGGGAGTCAAAGGACCGGGGTTCAATTTCACACTGTGCCTTTGAGGTACCTTGTAAAAGTCACTTAATTTCTTTGCACCTTTGTTTTTCCACTGGTGAATTTGGACTAATTGTATTTAGTCTATTCATCCATGGATCTCAAAGACTTGTGCTGCAGTATATAAACTCGTACCACCTGCTTCCTCTGTGAGCAGAGAGGCAAGACAATCACCTTTAACTTTTGGCAAAGACAGTACGCCTAAATTCCTGTTGAAGGTCTGAATGTACCAAGTCACCTTCCCAACATGGGTTTTCTGTTTTCATTGTCATCAGTATCACAGCTTTAGTTAGCTGGAAACAGTCAGTCTGGAATGCTATTCATATCTTACCACATTCTCTGCTCTTCAAAGCGTCTGACAAAGTTGGATTTTCTCCCACGAAAGCTCATGCGATAAATAAATCTGTTAGTCTTTCAGTACCACAAGACTCCTTGCTTTTTTTGCTTTACTAGACTAACATGGCTGCCCTTTTGGAACTATTCTCTGCTTCAGTAGCTGGCTGTAAGGTTACATCCCAGATTGTGAAACTACCCCAAAACCTTTTCCTCTCTACCCAGCTATGAGTCCACGGCGCTGAAAGGAGAGCAAATGCTCTTCTGAATTATTCTACAGCTTGCTTAGATCAGAGTTCAAGGCTCTATGTTTTTTCTGCATTAGCTGATAAATTCCCTGGCCCTTTGAGCAATGCAAGAAGAAGCTGTGTTCCCCGTAGCCCTTAAACTCTTTGAGAGGTTAATGTTGTCGCTTGTTTCAGGAGAAACGTATGACTGGCATGCATATAAAGGAGGAACTCATATTTTTCTTGGCTTTGTTGTTAGGTCTGTGCATTTGTAATTTTTATCTGAATAGAATGCACTCTGTTTGTGACTTGGTCTTGTAATGAGAAACACTGCACTTGTGAGACACTGAAGATCTCAAAGCACAGCACTGCTGTAGGGTAGATGTAGTCTATTTCCATTTTACCAATGGTGAAACTACAGAAGAAAGATGAAGTGATTTGCTTGTAGTCACCCAGTCACTGACAGAGCTTGGAATAGACTCCTTGGTTCAAGTTTCTCAGTCTTGAGCTCTAAACTTAGGCAACCACACCTAGCTCTGTCCATAACTAAAAAACGTTTCAGTTCCGCTTTAAAGGCTTCTACTTGCCCACTCAAACTGAAAACAGGGGCCTGGTCCACATTAACCTTTGGCCAAAGAGAGAGCAAGGAAGAAAAGTGATTTTGATCGTGGAGGCTGGCATTTCACTATACAAGTGCTGTTGAAATAGAAAAAAAATGGGGGGAAATTGTAGCAAGCTTAGCAGACAAAATTGAGCAGTTGGCTGTGGCCAGACTCACAGTACTTAAATGCAATAGCTGATCTAATCGTTGTTCTTGAGGAAGCTTTTTGCTGCATTTTAGCACACAAAGCTTTCCCTTTTCTCTTTTGTGGCTTGAGCTGCTATTTAAGAAAGCAAAAATCAATAAACCTTTCCAGCTTTCAATCTTTTGCCCCAAAAGGTGTTTTTTTGGGTAGTGTTTTGTCATTCATAAGCTGTGGCGACAAATCCTTGACATCATTCGTGGATAATATCGATCAGCTCTTCCATTGCACCAAAGGACAAATAGAAATCATTTATCTGTCTGGACTCCAAAACAGTAAAAGACAAAAGGCTCTGCCAGCCACCCATGACAATCAGCAGCTGAAGGTATTAGCAGGAGGTCAAGTTCAGAGGTCAGAGGTCAAACAGGTTGTCATCAGTTTCTCACAGCTTTCAGAGTGGAAAAAAACAGCTGGTTCTTATTAGCCAAATCCACTCCACTGTAAAAAGAGAAAGGGGAAGGGGAAGAGGTGTGTTGGATATGCCAGTTGGGATCAGTGTGCACAGGAGTGATTTTGAAAAAAGAGAACTGGATGAGCAGTGCGTTGCATGGGGTTTGATGTACTTCAGGAAAGGAGTCCAGTAGATGGGATTTGCTGCCTCAAATTCTCTTCTTCTTAGTGTAATAGACAAAGGTACTGTCACAAAATGGAGGTGCTTGTGGTGTCAGAGAGTGAACTTTCTATGAACTGATTCTGTTGGCCGATTTAAAGGGGTGGGGTGGGGGCGTAAGGAGATGACTGCCATTCTTCCTGCTGTCTTCCAGTCCTTTAAATAATCAGAGTATGGCAGGTAACCACATCCAAATCAGACAGGAGGAAAGTTACCCCTGTGCAGAGATCTGATCACAAGCCAAAAGTGAGTACAGATGGCCTTGTGATAAACCAGAAAGTGGGAGAAATGTATGGTCCTCTTGTTTTTCTTTTCCCGCTTATGATATATCAAAAAGGTCTGAAAAGCTATTATTATTGATTGATTGATTACAAATTTCAAATCTTGATTGACCTGGTTTTGCTGGAGGACTGACAAATTACTGGTGGTATGATGTGACAGGATACAAAACTGAGTAGTTGATGGGAAGGGATTTTATTTGTTTTAATCTCTTTTTGGATTCTGTTTGTTTTGGTTGGATATCATCTGATATATATATTTTGTTAATGTGGCCTAATTCAACTCCCTGACAAACACTTAGCATACAAGGGTTCCCTGTTAATTCAAAAGCTAGTTGCTGAGAGAGCCCCTTTCCTAGTCTTCCATGAAAACCTCTATTAAAAACAGAATGTCAAGATCTAATATTTCTAAAATGTAACATGCCCAGTATCCTCTTCTCGCACATTTAATTTATAAGGAACTTTTAGGGAATCTCTATGGATCATGGAGGATCACATGACCATTAATCTCTCTTACTTGCCTCCTTGAAGTCAATTGGGACACCTTTGGTTCTGTTCTCTGCCTGTGCCTGGGTAAACCATTCACCTCTCTGCATTTTTTCACCCTCCTAAAATGGGTAAGGATGCATGTTGGGTAAATCTGCCTGTGGTGTGCTTTGAGATACTTGGGTAGAAAGTGTTGTATGGGTCTGATCAAAGCTCATTGGAACTAATGGGAGGCTTTCCACTGGAAGCAGTCAGCTTTGGATCAGGCCCTATACCTATAGGCTATTTCTAAAATTTTTGAAACATCGATGGCCTTTGGATGAAAATAGGGTTTAAATAGGACACACTGATGTGTAGTCCTTGTGTGTGCCTTTTGTATGAAGGTATATTTCACCTTTGATTGACTGGCTGAGAAAAGCATCTGAGTCTTGTGTGTTCTATGTTTAAGATCTAGTCATTAGGCTGTTCTGTCATAAAGAATAGGGACAGCTTTCTCCAAGACACTGCTCTAGAAAGACAGCACCAATTTAAAGTGTTCCATGGGCAAGGTAGGCTCCTGAATTCTGAATGAATGGCGAAAGTTGACTTTCAGTTACAGTTTTTTTAAGGCAGTTACTACTGAATTGATGCCTAAAATGAGTCAAATGCCTGAAAAAGATGCTCATTCTTTTCACTCTTTTTTGAATGAGTTTCAGTGCTTTATTGTAATGTGTCCAAAATTGTTAATGCCATATCTGGAACACCTATTGCAACAACGAATCCTCAAAAAAATGAAAAAGGAAATGAGAAATTTGTAGGTGTAGATATGAAAAATGAGTATATTGCAAAAAAGTTTGAAGTGTACTTTAGGATAAATAATTAGGAAGGATGTCACTGCAGCACCAGGTTAGCCACAGATTAACTTTGTCACTATTCAGGGCAATAGCACTTGTATTTCCCCTCCCATAGGCAATTATTTGCAAATGCCATATAATTTTAATATATTTGGGAGGAGAGTTAGGTGACTGTGATATGCATCTCTAATACCTTGATGGTTTTACCTTTGCACCACTACCATATTGAGGCTAAAGCTAAGCCAATCTTGCAACAACAAATTGGTTCAGAGAGAAACCTTCGTTGATCTGTCTGGAACTCATTAGCCACCCTATAAAAACAAACCAACATGTGCAAACTGAGACTCTTAAGTATCCCAGTGATGTTAACCAGTGTGTACAGATAAGTGTCTCTATGACAGGAAATCAGTGTGCATGTGTACTGAATAAATAATTACTGCTGTTTTAATACGAAGGTATCAGTCATAATTAACTACCTAAGGGCCTAATAAAAGCAGTGAGGAAAAATTATTTTTAAAAATATAGCATACTTTGATATTTTTTTAAATTAACCACAATTAAAATAGCTAAAAAAATGCCTCCTTGCCATAAAATTTCACTTGGTCCTTTCAGAAATATGCATTACCTTTCATGGTGTATGGTGACAGGTCCAACCACAATCCAGAAAGCTTAGCGCACCAAATGAAGAACATTGCAGGGCTGTTGCTGGAAAATGGAAGAGTCAGAACACTTCACCTGCAGGGAGGCAGAATGACTCCATTTCCCTCTGTTTTCTATGATATATAAACACTTAGTTTACATAAGTCAGTGGAGTACTCCTGCCTGAATCCATGTCTGTATAATGAGAGTAGAGCTTATACACAAAACCATTTGGTTAGTAGTACCACAAAGCACCCATTATCTCTCTCCTTAAAAGGCTCTCTCTGTAGGATTCCTTTGCTTTGGCTATCTGCTTTACTGAACTACGCAGTCAAGGCTACTGTGGTGCATACCTAGTTTGGTGCAGTCAGTGTTGAAAATCATCAGCGTTCCCTAACCAGACTCATAGTAACAGACCAGAGCTACTTGGGTGGCATTCACTGTCATTTAACATAATGAGCTGATATCCTGGCTAATCACGTGCCCTAGTTAGGTAGAAATTAAACCAAACAAGGATGTTTAAGCTTTTGTGGGAGAAAATCCTGCTCCCACGAAAGCTCATGTGATAAATAAATTTGTCTTTAAAAGTGCCACATGGCTCCTTGTTTGTTTTGCTGAACCAGACTAACACAGCTATCCCTTGAAGGATGTTCAAATCTGCTTTGAAAGGAGATGGGAAATTCCAGCAAAGGCATGATTTATCAAAAACTACTATGCAACATGTGTGTTGGGCAGTTATTGTTCAAGAGAGACCCACCCCTGGGACAGCAGGGGATGCTTCCTGTCAGTAGTGTGTGTGGAAAGCTTTTGCAGCACTTGCCTGTGTTATGCCTGGCTCTAGCTACTGCTGCTATACCTCATTTTCATGAGCAAAATAATTCAGGCTCAGACAAATTAAAAACAGGGACAGGGCCCAGTCATTTAAAGCCCAGTCATTTAATAATTATACACTCTGGGGAAATTGATATATAACTGAAGTCAGTTCCTCTCTTGCTCATTCTCTCTCTTTCCACTCATCTCACCACAATTATTCCCAATGACTGATTATATTTTTTATTTTGCTTGGACTAGAGAAGATGCATCTGATATTTATTCACAAGTGCCTCTATGGAATTTCACTAAGACACTGTGCTGTACACAATATTGACACCACCCTACAGCAGGCTGAAAGGAAACACATTGTGTGTATATACTTGTATGTACATTTTATTTATACCATGACACGTTTTCTCCTATTCATCAGCTACTAGCTGAGATGACAGACACCTTCATAAAAGCAACAGGCATCTTATTGTAATATAACAAGGCTATCTCTTTGCACTTTAGATAGCTAGCTGAGGAAATACCGGTCCAAGCATAAACATTCACTGGCTATATAAACTCAGATCTAGAATGCTAGGAGCTGGTATTGTAGATTCACATTAAAGACTTGATGTGGTAAATTTAGTACTTTACTTCAAAAAATATATATTTATAAATAGGAATTCTCTTTTTATTTTATTTTTCTCCCAAAGACATTGTCAAGGTCACTAAGAATCCTGATGCGCCAAACAGTGTATCAGGGATACAAACCCATTTCACCACACTATTGTTGTATGTATCCTCCTGTGCATCCAACTTCATTTCCACTTCAATTTTATCAACCTTCCACTGGAGACTCAAGGAGATAGGAAACAAGTACTGACACGAATTAGCCCTGAGATTGACTGATATAGCTTAGCCCAGGGAATTCTGGGTAAAACATTCTCTGGGCTCTCTCTCTCTCTCTCTCACTCTCTTTTTTTTTTTTTTTCCTCCCCTTCAAATCCACTACAACCAGTCTCTGTCAGTCATTTGTCACAAATGTCACCAATCCTGTCCAGGATGACAGACAGGGCAGAAAGGCTTTTGATGGGGTAATTTGCCAAAAATACAAAATGTGGTGCATTGATGATGGCAGCTGGGACAATGGGGGAATGGGTGGTGGAAACTTGAGGGAAAAGATCCCTTTAGAGAGGAATGGCTGAAAACCTTTGTGAGCCTCCAGAAAATCATATTCCTTTGCTCTCTGAAGCATTTCATCATCTACTAACTTTGTATTTCTTTGAAAACCTTCTATCTGAGGATCCTCTAGGACTTTACAAACATAAATGCATTTATTTGGCTGGTAGGTATGAGTTATTGCCTCATGAGCAAACTGTGATAGAAAGGGATAAAGAAATTTGCCCACTGTCCTGCAGGCAGCTGGGGATCTATACTGGGACTTGAACCATCGCACTCTTTCCTTCAGACACCATCATCTCAGCCGATAGCCTTGAAAGGGAGACGGGATGGCATCTGCCATTGGTAATCATGGTGATTTCCAGCTTACTCTGACAGGACTGAACAGAAACCAGGCATCAGGTTGCCGTGGCACCCTGGAATTGTACTGGGTGCCTTGCTGCACTGAGGTACTTCAGGGTGGGGCTCCATCAGTGACCTAAAAAAAGCCACAGGAGCATGTGGCTGGTTTTTGGCAGTGGGGCGTTTCTTTGCCCCCCCCCCACCTAAAGTGGTGGCAGTGGGGGCCCCCTGAAGTGCTGCATGCGCTCTTAGCTATGGGGCAGCCTGAGCAATTGCTGACGGCCCCACGCTGGTGGGGAGGGTGGATTCCAGGAGCTGGGGCCGGGCTGGGGCTGCTGAGGAAAGGCCAGAAAGCGACAGTGCCCTCAGCTCGAGTCTGCCAGCCAGGTGAGCCAGGGGGGAGGAGAGGAGTAAGGGGCTGGGGAGGCATGTAGAGCCGGGGCCCCAGCAAGGCCCGGGGAAGGCAGCAGGGTAAGGGAGTTGGGAGGCATGTTGGATAGGGGCCCTGGCGAGGCCTGGGGAGCGGCCTGGCAAGGTGGCAGTGAGGCTAGAGGCAAGCGTATGGGAGCCCTATCCTTGACTTTGGGCCCCAGAATCACTCACACTGCCCCACACATGCCTAGGCACTTCAGTTTTTGCTCTGGCTCCTAGGCATGGCTGCTCTGCAAGCAGCCCTTCTGATTTCAGTGGGGCCCTTTGTGATATGAGGTGCTGTCAGTGTGAGCGAGGCTGCCAGGGACGCACAGTCACAAATATGTTAGGTTAGCAGATGCTCTGGGCGCTCTGGTCTGCTGAGAACTGTGTTGAAATCATAAACTGCTGCTTTGAGTCCCCAGGTTTTTTCCTGCTCCCACTTGCAGAGCAGGGTCTGCGAGTGCTATTCGGGCTAGCAGCGGTCAGTCCTCTAGACCAAGACAGCTGGAGTAAAGTGGGGTGAGCTGTTCTCTGTCGTAGGGAACAGCTGCTTTCTCTCTCTGTACTGGGTCTTTGTGGTTTATCGTTCTAAATTCTAAGACATGCAGAACTCCTACGCTGAAGCTTCCAGCAGGAATAACTTTTTCAATCAGGCTTCTTATGTATGAGGCAAACATAACAGCAGCACAATCCAGGGGTCCTTATTCCCATTTCTATGTCGCAGATGCTGGCCTGCCTTCACTAAGTAGTTGGTGTGTGGAGGCCAGGGATAAGCACAGAACAAAGCCAAACTTCCCAGTTCACATTCATCTGCGGGTTGTGTGGGTGTATGGTTTATTTGGGTTTTTTTTCTGTCAGCAGTTCCATTTGATAATATCGCTGGATGTTGCCCTACCAATTCTGTCTGCCACACAGTAAATGGGCTGCCACAGTGTTTTCTTTTATCTGCACTGCTAACAGGGTTCATTGCGGAGTATCAGCACCACACTAAATTATAGTCCTGCCATTGGTGGTATACAAGTTTTAATTCTGGCCTGCAGCTTGACAGAGAAGGCCCATGAAAAGGAAGACAGCAGGTTGTTATTTCACCCCATGCTATCAGCACTTCAAGTGCAAAGTACTCTGTGGTTTGACTGAAGCACCTGACAGGGATGTATTGCCTACTCAGGGCTTGAGGGAAAGGGGTATTTTGGAAAGGGGTGTTTTTTCTGCATAGTGTCTCCTTCCTGCATATATTTTATAGAAATGTCATCCCCTTTTTCTTCCTTGGGGTGACATGAAATTTATGTCCCTTTGGTTTTAAAAAGCTCCTGAGGGGGAGGAGGAAAGGAGAGAGAGAGAATGAAAATGATTTTAATTTTTTTAGGCATAGAAATGAAGCTGATATTGAAAGTGAGTAAATTTTAATGAAACGGTGCAAAAATGACATCATTTACTCAGAAATCATTAATTTGTCAGCCTTAATATTTCAGCTACAACATTGCCTGTCAGTTTGTGCCAGCAATGACTGATAAATCTATAAAAGTGTGCTGCTAATTTACTGAATATTTATGTGCAGTGTCATTTGCAGAGTAGGGTTTGAATTTATTTCACTCCGTATTCAGCTGGAGAACATTTCTAACAAACGTAAAATGAGAAGCACCAGCTTGCGCAGAGTAAGACTGGCAAAACTTCTTAAATAACATCTTAAAGGGAGAAGAGTGTTCATGGAAGTCCCTGCTGCTTTCTCCTTAGAAGATGCTGTTCCAAAGATTGGGCGGGAGGCTTGGTTATTTCAAATTCCATGTATGTGGGGGTGGGAGGTAGGGGAGGGGAGGTGTCTCTTTTGGGATGTATGAAATCTCTCAAATATTTATGGTGAAAAGTTTTGATTTGCATATGTTTGAGCTTGAAAAGATTGAAAATTTACAGAGCTTCAAAGCAAGTTTTAGATTTTTTTTCCTGTCAGTTGACTGCAAACTTTTACAGGAAACTTTTCAATTTTTCTGTAAAATTTTAGGTGAGTTGTTTGTGATTGACCATGTTATCACTTGATGATGTTGATTTTGGATCCAGGATGGAGCTGAGCTCTACCCTATGTGGTCTGTGGGCCTTAGTAGAAGCCCTTTTGGCTCATCATGAGGGAAAGTCTGCATTTTAAGTGGCTCTTTCTGAGCCAGTCAGGAAGAATATTGTCCTGTGCTGCTTCCTGTTGCATTGTGGGTAGTGGACTGCTTCTGGACCCCACCTGATGAGGACAGACCAGGATATGGGGAGCACACATTCTCTCCTACTTAATTTTATTAATAAGCTGTTCTATGGCATTCTTCATCATGGTAACTGAGCCTTAGTCATTTGATCTATAATTACTTTATAGAGAAGCTGTGTTTGTTTATAAAGAGCTTTTCTTTTATTTCTGTTAATGTAGAGTCTGGAGACCTCTGCTGAGAGTGAGGCCCCATTGTGCTAGGAGCTGTATGTGCATGTACGCATGGTGTGACAGTCCCTGTCCTAAGCAGATGTGACAAAGTATAGAAGAAAGGAAGTTGTATTGTTCCTGTCTTATAGCTGTTGAGCTGAGGCACATGAAGTAAAAGACATGTCCAACTTTTGTGACAGAGTTGGGAGCTGACCTTCATTCTCTTGAGTCTGTCCAATGTCTTAACCACAAAACCATCCTTTCTCTCATGTGTTCCTTTGATGCAATCTGCTATGGAAATAGGATTTATTATTGAAATGGGCGTGGTACAGAACACACAAGAGAATGATGGATGTTGATCATAGATGAATACGCATATCTTTTAGTTTAACATACTCAAAGCAGCATGCCTGATCCTGGCTATCAGATGAACGTGTGTGCTGGACCTTGTTTATTGAAAACCATCCATTAGGCAGAGGACCACAGGAAATGCTGGTAATTAACAGGAATATGAATCCAGTGGAACACAATGGTCTTATGATGTTGACATTTTTCACTTTCATCAGATTTATATCCTATATTAATATTTATTTCCGACTAATGGACTGTAAAATGAGCTGGGATGATGTATGCTTCCATGGTCTATATCAGCCATGGGAAAGGTGGGACAGTTGGAGAGGTGTGGTCATTGGAATACCCACTATACCATTCTGTCAGGAATTTTGTAGTTCCTGGGAAGTTGTGTTGCCACTCATGTCAGATTGTTCCTGGAAGGCATGCCTTTAAAGGCAGTGTTTCAGAATGCTGCTCATCTTTCTGGGGCATGTTATGGGAGGTAGACTAGAGGTAGGGAATCTGCTTCAATATAATGAAGAGTGTTTAGGGGCTCATACTCTTTTTGAAGCATGACTTATTTGGTCTCAAGACTAAGATTTACTTTAAAAAAAAAAAAACCAGAACCAAACAAAAAACCCCACCTTCCCTATACCTTATGCACATATTTTTTTCTCTTGGAAATAAGGATTCTGTGGTAACAAGGGATAAATCCCCAATATATCAGCATCATGCATTCATTTTTCCCTGGCACAGGGATGAGGTTAGGAGGATGAGTTTTGAGCATGTCATTCTCCAAAATGGATTTTATGCCTTTTAATTGGGGAGGGTTAGCACAAAAACTTATTATTTATGAAGCTCTGGATTGGTCTTACATGGCCCTTGTGTGTCTCACTTTTTTTTTTTAAAGCAAATCTCATTTATTTTTTCCTAAAAGATGCTGTAGGATCCAATATGAGCATTATGAATATTTAATTTTGAGAGCAGGGTTTACACAATACCAGAGCGTCTGTCAGCTTGGCCTCTCTCTGCACAATGAGCATAATTTTGAGCTCCAGCAGATCTACTTGATGGGTAGGTCTTTTCCCATATTGCTCTGCTTGTATTTGTCAGCACTGCTTTGAACTATAACAGTGCATGTTTCTGGTTTGGGTACAACTCCCAATGACCTTGGGACTAGGCTTCCTAGCTATGTTGCCTCTTAGGCACCTAAATGGGGTTGGGGGGCAGATTTATAGAAATGCTCAGCACCCAACAATTGCCATTGGGACACTTACCACCAGATTCCCAGAAGAGATTCCCCATTCAACATGCTGAGTTCTTGGGAAACATGTCTATTTATTTTGGTGCCTAAATGGGAACTGAGCTATTTTTCAAGTCTAGGCTTTAAACTTTAGCTCTGGCTCCCAAGCACCTGAAAAAGTAAGAATTGATAAGGGCAATGCATGTAAAAAAGATAGAGGACATTGGGATGAGGGGTATCATGGTCCCTTCCAGTTTCTATAATTCTATGATTCTGTGATTTAATCCCTCCTTCCCCACCTCCTACTGGCTCCTTTCCATGGCAGCAGAATTAAACTCTAATCCAGGCCTTCCTGTTGCCTCCCTTGTCAGGTTCTTTCCCTCATCTTGATTTCCTTCCCCAGATTACTCCCCATCCTCCTTTTTTATTACTCTTCTTCCTGCTAGGCCAGGGGTGGGCATACCTTTTGGCCTGAGGGCCATATCCATGCTGTGACAGGCCAGGGCCACACATGGTGGGAGAAGGGGTAGGACTAGAAGTGGGAAGCAGACAACACTGGGCCCACATGGTTAGAGGGAGAAGGGGAAGGGGTGGAGGGAATGGAGCCACTGCGCTGGCCAGGGTACCACAAGGCCCATGTAAGGAGGATGGCAGCTTCTATGCTCCCCCCCCCAGCCAGGGCACCATCACTGGGCCCATGCAGCAGAAGAGGGCTGACAGCTGGGAATGGGGTGTTGCTACTGTGCTCCAGGCTTCCAGCTGGAGGGCTGAATGAAAGGCTCCCAAGAGCCAGATATGGCCCAAGTGCTATAGTTTGCCCACCTCTGTGTTAGGGTTTGTAACTGTTTTCTGAGCACCCAGAATCCTTCTGCTTCCCGTGGGTCCCCAGGATGTGAACTGCCCAGTTTTGCACAAGATAAATCCCATGGTAACAAAGCTGCAGCAGCTAACACCTCTCATGATTGATGGGTCTGGCAAAAGGCTAGCTTCTAGAAATGCTGAGTGTCTCAGGTTATGATAGAGTGGCCTTAGAACATCCTAGAACAGAGTCTGATTCTGTTATAGTAGGGTACATTTCTTCCTGGCTGGGTTCTAAACTTCACTGGAATTTTTCTCTAAGCATCAATCTGCCATACATGCCCAGTCTATGCCTAAAGCTGACCCTGGCTGTGGCTTCCTTATTCTACAGACCTGGTGATGGAGAATACATTCAGGGACAGACAGAGGAAGGAGTTAAGATAGATGGAAGAGTATCTGAAAGGCCTTGGGAATGTCTGTCAAAATTTACCAGTTCTTGCTGTCCTAGAATGATGGAGCACATTTCAATAAAAGGATAGGTATTTGAGAGTTTGATTGTGATCACTTAACTGGTGTATTTTATTACTCAAGCAGGGCCTGTTCTTTTACTACCGAAGTTGGGGGGTTTCATTCCCAGAGCATCTCTCTCTGTATAAAATTCATGTGTGTTGCAATAAGCAAAAATAAGTGCAGGAGGCACCTGAGAGACTTTAGAGTCATAGAACTTTATTGGCTTTCTTAAAAGTGATATGATACAATAAAATATTTCACAAGAGAGAGGAATGCCCAGGCCTCAGTTTAAACAGTTCAATCATTTAGTTTTTAAAAAATTATTTCTCAGAATGTTGAAGATTTAATTGGTCCAGTTAAAAGGCATCTTGTGGCATATTTGAAATATTTGAATGTTCTCTAGCATTTTCATCAAGAGCTGTATATAAGATGTGGGATTGCATCTGGGGTGCTCAGAAACGTTTGTCTCTGGAGCACAAGCTGTAAAAGGTAGCAGATCAGAAATGCTGTTATCCGCTAACCTGAGACTCAGTTCATGCTTATTCTATTACCTGTGGAATTTAAAGGTGAAATTCTTACATTACACCTCCCAGACTTCAGGCATTTTTTTCCTTTTTCTTTCCCAGCTGGCATTTCAAATTCTCTACAGTATTAAATGTTAGTTATCTGGGAATGCTGTTTTGTATTCCTTGTTTTGGAAAACAGAGCTACAGCTCTTCAGAATACATCATTCTCATGCAGCAGCCAAGTCTCATTCTTACAGGGAATGGTATTATTTCTCAGTTTGTGCTTTTTGGGATTAATATTAGTGGGTGTGGTGTCATTTAATGGTCCCAGCAGATGACTAGGTTTCAAGAGTTCAGGCTTTTATTTCCAGAACCTTCATTGACTTCAGGTAAGTCATTTAAAATTTTCCTGACTTTTCCCCTCATACTGTGTGTTAGGAACCATCATTCATTAATTAAGTTTGAAAAGCACTTTGAGATATTGAGATGAAAGTTTCTGTATGAACTCCCTGCATTATTATGTGTCTAGACCTATTTCTTTTGTTTGTTTGGCATTTTTGCTTTTAGTTATTGATGCTCAGGTGCCCAGAGGCGTTTGGCAGCCTAGGCACCTCTATGTTATATTATTTTAACAAAAATGCATATAACAATTTATACCAGCAAATTTCCACAAAACACCAGCTTGCATATAATGGTTCATTAATCCCAATTCTCTCTAATGAAGCAGGTTTTAAATGATCTGACCATCAATTGTACTGCACAATCACTTTTAGAAGATATTACCCACATATTATACTCCTCATATGGCACATACCTGCTTCCTATCTTCCCTTAATGCCCTCACCAGGCAGGAATATGCTGATGTATGCTAATAAGATGCAATTATTATGCAGCTGCTGTGTTCAAAGGTATATTTCTACTGAAATGATTCTGTACTCTCAGAAGAAATAAATATTTACTGCTGTGTTATCCATCTACATTTTGCACAAAGTACACAATAGTTGGTTGAGCCTACACACTTTATGGCTTATTTAAATAGGATGTGTGCACAGACCCTATCAATCCCAGACTGGGTCACTCTCAGTGGCTCCTGATCACTGTTGCAGTGACCCATCTCCTCTCCCCACCAAGGAAAATCTAGTACAAAAGGCAGCTTGGCAGCCCTTCTTTCCTTAAACTTTCATGAACTATGTGCTTTTTTGTGCCTCCCCCATCTAGCCCCATCTCTTGCACTAGCTAGAAATATTTTTGTTCTGAGAGGTTCCTTGCATTAAGCTTAGTTAGCCCAAAATGTCTCGCCTTTTTTTCCCCTTTCCCAGCCTGATAAATGCTGCTTCTGCATTTAATGTAACCTCCCTGAACGTCCTTCATTTGTCAAAGATCACAGCCTTTTACTGCAGGTCATTATTTCACCAGGAATTCAAACAGAAATATTTCCAGTCCACGCCAAGCGATCTATTTCACTTCCCCACCCACCACATTAGCCTCTGAATACTCTCATTATACCATTACTAATTAGAAATTCTCTCAAATTGGCGGCTGCATGAAAAAAAAAGACAGTGTGCTGAGCATATGGTATAATATCCTATTAATGAACACTCTAAATTCAAACTCAGGTCAGCTGCTCATTTCTTGCTCATGACACCCAGGCGAGAAGGGGGGCAAAAAGCAACCTTTCCTTTTTAAATGCATAACACCAAATGCTTAGGGTGCAGCAGTGCCTTGGGCCAGGACTTTATTGTACTTGGTTAATTTTTTGTACAATTGTAACAACATAGTTTGGGACAGCGACTAACTGGCTAAGCTGTCATCTGTGTTGTTACGTCCCCTATCACCTTCTGGTTAGAAACAATGGAACAATATGCATCTTTCACCTACCTCCAAATATCAGCCAGTAATATATCTCCGAGACTTGCAGTGCTGATGTCCTTAGTAGTTGCTGCTCATCCAGATGAGTTATCTGCTCCCACAGGTGCTGGGTAGGTGGTATGTAGGTAAAGGTCAAGAGAGAATATGAGAGAGGGAGGTGGGAAAACACAGTATGCTAAGGTTCCGATCCATCAAAACACTTTATTTAGCTGGTATGCTCTTTGGGGCTGGGACTGCCTAATCTTGTTTGTACAGCACCTAGCAAAATGGTTGTTCCCTAGGCACTGCCATAATAAACATTATTCAATACTAAAATGCTCACACTGTTTTAAGCATGAGTGTAAATCCCACTAAAGTTACAGTTGAAAGGTTCAGTTGGATGATGGTCTAAAGGTAGTCTTGGGTGAGGATGGGAGCAATGTGTGGCCTACACACAAATCTGCGCTGTGCCATCTAGCTGGGACATTGTTAGCTGCTCTTTGGGACTGAAGTTGAAGTAGTGCCCCCCCCCCCCCCGTGCAGAAACTCTTATTTCAGTTTCAGTGGCTTGTTTTGATTTAGCTAAAATCTGTTCCTTCATTGGTAGAAAATGAAGGTACCACAAGAAGAGACGTCACTGACTGACACTAAACTGAAATAAGTTGGTTTTTATACTGAAATAGGAGCATCTACACCTTTTTGGACCAATTTAATGACAATCTTAAAACCCCATCTCAGTTTAAAATAGCGTGGTTCTGTGTGTTGCCAAGACCTTGGGCTGGGTAAGCTCAGTAAAGTGATGAAGCTCTGGTGTGGTCAGTCATTCCTTGGCTTCAATTTGCTGCAGGCCAAAATGGTGCCGGAAAGCTGCCTATTGGTTCTCAGTGGCTTCAGACTGGTTCCCAGCAGGGAGGTGCTTGTGGCACTGCACCCAGAGGTGCTGGCAGTCTTGCCAAGATCTGAATGAACATGGAGATTGAGCTCTCTGGGGTAAGTTGCTGAGGTTGCTTTTCTTTTACTTGATTACAGCCTGCTTACAAACATGAGGCCTGACTTAAGAAGTTAATATTTCTTGAGACATGCAAAAGTTACCCGTCTTTCCTAGGCAATTTAAAAATAAAATGCTGTAAAATTTGCAATAATGTGAAATAGTGAATTCTTGTATCTTTTCTCTCCAGACCAATGCAGTTGTCAGGGCTTTAGGCCTCATCAATCTTGTTGTCATAGTGGTTTATAAAATTACCAAATGATATTATGTCAGCTGATTCTTTAATGGGATAATCATTAGCCACAACCTGAGTAAGGTATTTTTGCCATTGCTAATTTCACCTCAAGGTGAATGTGCAGGCAGAAGTTGTTGGTAGAGTATTCACTGTGGTGTTTGCTCTTGGCATGTCCTGTGCCGTAGTGCCAGTTTCCAGTTGTTTTGGATGTGGGTCATGCTCTCTCTTTGCTGATGTTCATCTTAGTAGGATAACTATGAACATGGAGGACTGATCTAAAGCCCCTGGGAGTACAAGAGAGCAACTTCCCACTGAAGTCAATGGGCTTTGGACCATATTTAAGTGCATTTTATATATATGTAAGCCTAGATTCTGCAGTTACTTTACTGGCACATGTGTCAATCTTCTCTTGATGTCATCAGAAATAAAGAAATATGTTATAGCTGCTTTAGGATGACAGCAGTATTTTAAAATTTTTGCAGCATTTTCTTACATGATAAAAAACATCTGCCTTTTTAAAGCTATTTCTCTGTCGGAGGAAAAATTCCTTAGGAAGCCCAGTGCCAGGGCTGGATTTTGACATCAGTCACTGTGAGGTAAAATCCAGAGTGACGCTACTGAAGTCAATAGAATTTCTCTGCATTAATGTTATTGACATGAGAATCGAGCTCTGGAATTCAGAAGATCTAAATTCTATGCTGGTTTATCTTGAATGAGTCACTGACAACTTCTCTGAGGCTCAGTTTTCCCACATGCAAAACATGGCTGTAGAATCTCTCACTACTAAACCTAATGATGCATTCTTCCTTCTGTACAGAATTATCTTTTCATCCTTCTTCACATGTGGATCTGATTGTTCTCTTATTTACATCACTATAGCCCCATTCATTTTGGTGGCACTTCTCCTAGAGCTAGATGTGGGAAAATGGCTGCTTTCCCACAGAAAATTTAGACTTCTCATTGAAAATTCACAAAATCATAGTTTTGGGTTTTCAGTCAAACTTTTTCAAAAACCTGATTTTCTGTCAAAAATTTAGATACAGATCAGCCAGAACAAAGTCACTCAGATTGAAGTAATAAGGTCTGCATGGGGGGCTGTGCTGCTTCAACTAAGTCTCCAAATAGCAGCTATTCATGTCCTGCCTAGGTTGTGCAGTGCAAATTTTGTAAGTTGTTCAAAGGAGACTCAGGTTTTTTTAATTACAAGGATCATGTTCACCTACCAATTAAGTTACAAGAGGAGACATGAACAATTATTACTCCATCTGAACCCATAGGTGGAGGTGGTTGTCTTTATAGCATCCTAATGTATTTACTCCAGTTAGATTGGCAAAAACTCTGATTTTTTACACATCATCATGATCATCATGTCAGATCTCTAAGGGATATGGCCTCCTTACAGATCAGTCATCATCTGACTCTCTTCCTGGGGATTAGATTGCTTCCTGGTCCTCAAGGTGATCTGCCAAGATATTCAGTTTGTCCATTACTGGCAATATTTTCAGGCCATCAAAGCTCTCAGTACCCACATGTTCACCAGCTGTATAGCAACATTCCTTAAGAGTCAACACTTCAGAATTCATTGGTAGTCCACTGCAGCAATGGGTCCCTACCATGAGCTGCTAAAACTAAACCAGTGCTGATGGAATTGATTGCTGGGTTCTCCTTCAAATACACGCAATTGTCATTTTGTTCTGTCACCTAACGTGGTGCATCTGACAAAGATGATGGGAATAGAAAATATGAGTCCAAAATGTTCAACTTTGGCCTACCTTAGTGGCCATGTGTCTCTTCTGTACAATAATGTTGGTAAAACCATGGTTCTATAGATCTGCAGCTTTGTTGCAAGTTTGATGACAGGGTAGTCCTCCAGGGGCTGCTGAAGAGCCTGAAACATGGCACAAGTTGCTGTTCTAAAAGTGTCCGCATCCTTCAGTGCTATCTTTGACACTGCTCAGATATTCAACAGCTGCTTGATATTTCTTCCAGACAAGCTGATACTGAGCTGGTTATTATCTAGTCAATATAAGCGTTGATGGGTTGATGGATATGCTAGAGGAGGCATCTGTCAGTGGCATTGAGATAAACACCATTCTGCTTTCCCATCTCAAATGTGCCAGTGATGTGGTCTTGTTGGCTCAGCTTGATGAATCACTGCAGCTGACTGCTAATCTGGTTAGGCAAGAAACAGTGCATGTTGGTCTGTTCACCGGACAAAACTGAATCCCTGTCCATTATGATCAGACAACCTACAGCTCCAGGCTCCCAGCAAGTCAGTACTCACCTGGTTTTTGGACAGTGCAATCTTAAATGACCACGAGTGATCAAAACCTCAGTTTCACATACCATCTGAAAAGCAAAAGAGAGCAGATAAAGTATTTGAAGGATTGACTAGTCCATGTGAGTGAGTTTATCTAACCCTAGCAGCATATGTACTAGCTAGGCAAACCATTGGTAGAAGGTGGTGTATGAAAAGGTCTTGCATTTTTTTCCAAGTACCAAGAATCACTTCAGGTCCGCTTCCTGGACTTGCACTTTCAATTTATATACTGTGCATGGTGCTGTGATTTCAGGTGCTATGGCTGTCATTTGTCCTGGAGAAATGACATTCTGGTTCCCCGTGGAGAGGCTGGAACCCAAACATCAGAACTGAATACTCTGGAACTATGGGGAATGTCAGATTCAAGCCCTGTGGACTTGGCTCCTGTTTCATTAGTAGCAATGTCAATGTTGTTACTTTACTCAACAGCAGGACCACCTGGGTCCACAGACATGCAATCTAAAGCAGTGGTTCTCAATCAGATGCCACCCATGTGACAGCCATTGGGCCACACAGGCAATATTGAATACAACAAACATTGTGAGCCCACAGTGGTGAATAGGCAGAGAACCACTGATCTACAGAATGGGAAATTCTTTCTATTATCTCCCCAACCCCCAAGAGGATTTGGTCTGGAGGCTTAGCTATGAGTTCTTAATCCCCAAACTCCCAATGTTATGTGGACTGGTCAATTAGCTAAACTGGGTGATGCGCTGAGGACTAGGGATTGCTATGCCTGAGAGAGCCCTCTGGCTGGCAGTCAGCCTGCTCAAGAGGCCTGGGAGAAGCCAGGTCACCCCAGATTCTCACACACCCTTCCCCACCATTAAGAAGACTCATGTTCACCTGCTTCCATCTCCTAACCTTCCCTCGGGCTGGGAACCAGCAAGGGGAAATGGATAATGTTTGAAAACTGAGGTTAGTGGTAGACAAGAGCTGCCATGGAGCCACTAGAAACTCCAGATAGGGTGGATGAGGGGAATGGAGGGGCTGAGTCGGAGTAAACAACAGTCTGCCCCATAGTGTTTTCCAGCACTTTATAAGTAGGAGTGTAGAATGGGGGAATTGAAGGAGAGCTACAGAAGTTGATGGAGCTTTGCTGTGCTCAGGGGAAGATGGGGGCCTGGGAGGCTAGGAGTGGTGAGGAATAGAGTGAAGAGAGGTCTGAAGAGCTTTCAGTCAAGTTCAGACCCTTAGGTGAATGCAGCTGAAGAGCAGTACACTTGGTCTTGTGTTTTCAGGGTTAAAACTGAGATAAGCACAGTGCAGTCCAAAAAGAATTGAGGTTTTATTTCATAGGCATTGGATTAATTCCTGATTTAATTATGTAAAAATTAATGTGCACTTCTTTCCTAGTATGTATAGGCCATCCATGGAAATTGAATTGAGTGAAATGCTGGTTAAGCTAATCACTTGCAAGTCATTATGATGGCTAAGCACAGAGACCTTGTAATCTTTTGGGGCTTCTCAAGAACCTGATTGAAGACCAGGTTTAAGACCCATTGATTTAATCAGCTGATATCAGTGATGTTCTTTGAACTGGCTTTTTCCTGTCAACTGGGAAAGCTAAATTGCTTCCAGATTTCTGTCTGGCCTGAAAATCCAAATCACATGTGATTGATTCAGTAGTTTGTTGTCTGCCTTCCCAGTCCTTACTGATCTGACAGTGATTGGACAATACTAAATTTAAGCTGAGTGTGATGCCATTGGGGCAGAGCCTTGGTTTTTTTTTATTATTTATATAGCACCATTAGTGTACACAGTCACAGCACTATGCAAATCATAGATTTTAATGTCACCAGGGACCATTAGATTGTCTTGTCTATCCTGTATATAATGCATGCCACAAAATTTCACCCAGTTTCCCCTGCACTGAGCCCAAAATGTGTATTTTAATAAAGCGTATTTTCCAGAAAGACTTCCAATCTTTATTTAAAGACATCAAGATGGAGAATCTACCACTTTCTCTTGTAGCTTGTTTCGCTTTGCTAAAAATGTGCCTTTATTTTTAATTTGTTTCTGAGTGGCTTTAAAGTTGCAGCTATTCATTCTTGTTATGCCTTTCTTGGTTATATTAAAGAGCACTTTAGGACTGGTGCTCATACACTGTAATCATGGGAAGTGATTTGTGCCAAATAAATAAAACTGCTTGCTCCAAAATGGTTATAATCTAATAGTGCAAAGGTTAAAAATCCAGTGCAATACAGAAAGATTACATGCTATGAAATTTGGTAATCCAGTCCAAAATGCTTTAAGGAAGAGTTGAGGGATTCTCTAGAGTTAGGAATATAGTTTGGACCATACTGAGTGGGGAGGCTGTTCCAAATGTGTAGAGTGGCAGGAAAGCATGACTGAACTTTGGTGTGCACTGCAGATAGAACAGCACTGTCAGTGTGAGCGGGTAGAAGAAGACAGGGGTAGAGAAATTGTTATGGAGAACTTTCAGAATTTTCTCCTTATTTTCAATCTTTGCATGGAACAGAAGGAAAACCATTCAAGGATGACTATGAGGTCTGTCTGTCTCTTATGTACAATATCAGGCATTTCTACAGTGCATTATCCCAGCATCATTACCATGAGAACAGGACATAATCTTGGCAGTTGCTTTTTTGAATGGGATAGTGAACTTTAAAGATACCAAGGTATTTGATGGAAGAGTAGACACTGGCACCAGTTTTCCAGTTCAATTTCAAGCTGACTTAATGCTTGCTGCCTGCCTCCCTAAATCATCAACACAGTTGCAACAGGATATATTTTAACTTCTTACCTAAAAGCTGTTGTAGAGGTTGCTTAGAACGGCTCAGCCTTGAAATGGGGTTCTATTGCAATGAAGAAGGAAGTTCAGTGACTAGGGGAGGAAGAGGGTGTATGCAACATGATGAGAATAAAGCTTCCTTAGGACCTGTTGAGTCTACATGTGCAGGTGAGGACATGGAGTAAGCTCTAATATAACTGCTCTCTGTTGTTCACCAAATGTCTGCCATTCCCTTGCTCCCAGGTGGGGCAGGGACTCAGGTGTTTGAGTGTAGCATGATGGTGCAGACCTTCTGTCTGGGAGTTTCCCTGAAGACCTTGCTGGCAGTTCCACTTGACATAGAACTGGTGAGGGATGATTTCCAGAGCTCTTGCTGATAGTTATGTACCTTCTGGGACCTTAGCTGGTACAAACTCAGATCTGCCTTTCTTGTCTAGCTGTTTTCCCATGCTCCTCCTTTTGAGCAGTAAAATTCCTGCCTTTTGATTGGTTTGGAATATCTATGGCTCTTCTCCAGTCTTCATAGTCTATTTTCTGAAGGTGTGGGTGGGCTTTTGTTGATATGACAGTTAGTCTTTACATGAACCCCTCAACTTGGAGTTACTGCTCTGCAGAGGGGAAACAGCAAGGCTCCCAAACCAAGTACCAAACCAATGGCATGATATTGATTATTATTATTATTATTATTATTTATTGGCTGTTTATTATCTAGTGTTGTCCAGATTGTGAATGAGATTCAGGGCTTACACCAAGGAATCTACAGCTTCTTAGGCCTGCTTTCCAAGGTGACCTCCCATAGCCCCTGTTGGTCACCAAGAGTGTCATTTAACTGAAATAATTCACAGCTTTCTGCACCAGCAAGAGATGGAGAAATGCTGTGAAATGATGCTGATTTTGGCTCTGCAGGTTATTTGATTTTTGTCCCACATTTTGGCTCAGTAGCAAGGGCAGGTTTAGAATGGAGATATCCATGCCAGGGCTGGAGTGTTTTAAAGGTGGATTTGTATAATTGGTTATCTGTGTGATTTGTGAAGGCCCCATTTCATTGCTCCCTGGTTTGGCAGCTTTTAGTTAAAGCACAAGCTGAGCCACAAAGTTTTGACCTGTATATGAGCATCCCCTGAGTTCAGAGCTGTTATGATACAAAAGGTTTTGTTATGTGGTCTAGATCAGGTACTAAGTATGGACCTGGATTCCAACTACTGAAAGTTTACATGGTTTTACTAAGGCACATCTGTACTATTTTCCCAACACCATTTGTGCCAGCACAATCAGACCTGTTGGTCTACTGGTACCAGTACAGTGCCTGACCTCTCTAGATCTACAAAGGGGGTAGAGACCAGCTTTATACACTCACTAGCAATGTCCTCCAGTCACCTGATAGCAGTTGAGGTGACTTAGACATTCATTGTTCCATGGACCTTCTGGCGTAGTGAATTCCTTGGTAATCTACCATTCCTATTAATCCACCTGTACACCCAAAAATAATCAGTGTATGTGTTACAAACCGCAACCTTAAGTCAGAACAAATTCAGCATTTCTTTTTCTTTTTCTCTTTTTTAGCAAATAACCTATTTATGAATAGTGGGTTGTGCATGCCAACTTAATCCAGTGCCCTTGATTAATAAGATATTCCTGATGCTTTGTGTCCCCAACAAACACTTTCTTCTTCACTAGGTTACCTTGCACAGAGCTGCTTTCTCACTGTCCCTGAACTAGTACCAGCAGGGGGCTTGCTTATTCTATTTGAATTCATATACAGTAGTCATAAAATGTAGACTAAGCGAGTGAATTACTATCTGCTGTAGGCCAGGGAATGTTTAATGCAAAGAAGTGGGAATGGGAGGGAAGCAAGTTCTGTTGTAATGGTCAGTGCAGGTATTCAAGAACTGTGTAATCCCCAGGAGAAAGCCTAAACCTAGTTGTATGGCAGTGCCCCTCTCTCTTCTGCAAGTGGAGTAAGAGACTCTGGGTGTGCGTAGCCAGAATTCCTGACATACAGCATATGCTGCTCTCGTCCAAAAAGAAGACTCTGCCAGGGATTCTTTTTATGCATCCTACAGGAGAAATTAGTGCTTTTAAGATAACAACAATAATCTGATTAAAAATGCAGGGGAATTGTGTGGAATCTCTACTCCATAAATTCAATAGGGCTTGAATGCCCCTTAATGTAACCCATGTGCTTAAGAAGGAGAAAGCTCTTTCAGGGATCCCTCATGGCTGGGTCACACTGCTGTCCAGATTTTGCAGCCCAGAAACCGGAACTTTTGGCATGACAGTGTGGTAGCACATTGAGTATGCTCCACAAGTTTTATTGTTGTGCTGCAGTTACATACCTGGGAGAAGACTGAGAAGAGCAGCCTGAAGAAGAGCAATTAGAGAGAGCTACAGAGTCCATGTGCTCAAGGACTGAGTGAAAGGAGCTGCGCCAGGAGTGGACTGCAGGATGTTTTCTCCCTGCTTTCAACTGTTTTGCAAGGGAATTTTATGTTGTGGAGCTGAGAGCTGGATGGCCAGTGACCTGATTGCATAGTGCTGGTTGAGGAGAGAAAGGGAAGGACTGCATGGATTCCAGCTGAAGATTCCTGCAGCCAGAGATGAGGATTGCTGCTTCTGTTTTGCATTCAAGCCTCAAGGACTCAGAGACTGCAATTGAGATAAATCAAATCAAATCATAGGGCTGGAAGGGACCTCATGAAATCATTGAGTCCAACTGCCTGGGAATTGAACCCAGGACCTTCTGCATGTTAAGCAGATGTGTTAAAGGGTGACTCCACCTGAACTTTGGGGCTCTTGGGTTTCTTGCTGTTTTGTTTAAATTTATTTTGGTTCCTTAGGATAAGGTTTGTTAAGTTAATAAAGTTTATTATGTTTATTCTGAGTAGTATTTTGTTGTGAGATGGGAACTCTGAGCTGTCTTCGCTGTGAGTCCTGTACAGGCCGGATCCTGGCTCTCCAGCTGCTTTATAGAGGGGTTTAACCTCTGCTAGGCACTGAAAAGGGGCAAGTAAAGAATGAATTCTAGCCCACCCCTGCAGATTACATTAACATAGGTTCTCAACCTTTTTCTGGGGGGCCCCTTTAAAAATATTTCAGGCTGTGAAATCCAGTCCACCCATGCCCCCCTTACTTATTTCATTGGTGCTGGGAGCAGTCCTGCCTTCAGAGCATCCAGCCAGTGCAGCCACTGTTCTCTGGCCACCCAGCTCTGAAGTGTCTGGTTGTCAGCCATGCACAGGGCTGACAGCCACAACCCTAGCATGCTTGGGGCAGATAGCTCATGATACCCCCCTGACCTTGTGACCCCTTGAGGAGGCCTGACCCTCAGTTGGAGAACCCCTGTGTTTAACAGCAACAATGACCCTGTGGGGGTTAGTGAAGTGTTCAGAACTCTATTAGAGATATAGGTCTGTATCTAAAAAAACAGGGACTTAAAGTTAATCACTTAAATCCATATTTAGGCACTTACATTGTAACTAACTGGCCTGATTTTGCCAGTGCTGAGCTCCATAGAATCATAGAGTTGCAAGGGACCTCATGAGGTCATCTAGTTCACCCCCCTACTAAAAACAAGACCACTCCCATTAAATCATGCCAGCCAGAGTTTTGTCTAAGCAGGCCTTCAATGTTCCCAAAGATGGAGATTCCACCATCTCCCTAGGTAACCCATTCCAATGCTTCACCACCCTCCTAGTGAGAAAGTTTTTCCTAATATCCAATCTCAACTGCCCCAGCTGCAGCTTGAAACCATTGCTCCTTGATCTGGCTTCTGTTACTACTGAAAACAGCCTAGCTCCTTCATACTTGGAGCACCTCTTCAGGTAGTTGAAGGTTGCCATCAAATCCTCCCTCAGTTTTCTCTTCTGCAGACTAAATAAGCCTAGTTCCTTCAGTCTCTTCTCGTAAGTCATGTGCCCCAACCCCATAACCATTTTCATTGCCCTCCACTGGACTCTTTCTAATTTGTCAACATCCTTTCTGTAGTGCAGAGCCCAAAACTGGACACAGTATTCCAGATGCGGCTTCACCAGGGCTGAGTGGAGGGGAATAATGACATCCCTCGATCTTCTGGTAACATTTCTGCTGACACAGCCCAATATGCCATTAACCTTTTTGGCAACCAGAGCACAGTGTTGACTCATATCCAGCTTCCCATCCTCCATAACCCCCAGGTCCTTTTCTACAGTGCTGCTACTTAGCCCATAGCTCCCCAGCATCTAGTAGTACACGGGATTTTTCTGTCCTAAGTGCAGGCCTTTGCACTTGTCCTTGTTGAACCGCATGAGATTTCATTGGCCCAGTGCTCTAATCTGTTTAGGTCTTCCTGAATCCTATCCCTGCCCTCCAGTGTGTTTACCGTTCCTCCCATTGAGATCAAGCTTCAGTATTGCTATTTATTATTTATTATGTGCCCATGTATAGATTTAAGGACCTAATTTAGGCCCCTATTTAAAAAATTGACAATACAGACAAACTGACAGTTGATTTGCAACAAAAGACTCCAGTCCTACAATCAGATCCACAGATCTGTAGCAGTGTGGAACATCACTGAGCACAGAGATCCAGCTACAGGTATCTAATTGCAGGACTGGAGTCTATGAAAGATGGGTGCAGGGCAGAGAGGATTGTTGCAGGGATGCACATTCTAGATTCTTCTAGAACATGTCTAGGAAAACTGGAGAGAAGTGAATCTGATCTTTAAAGGTAATCTCATTTTGGTGTCAGAGACGTAGGGGTGATTTTTACATTTTAAAATGATAAAAACTTGAAATACGCAGACACTTTTGAAGATTTAAATAGCATGCAGAGTGTTTTTAATTTGATATTCTCCCCTTCGTTTCTTTCAGTTCAGCTTGTGTCCAGGTAGTAGCCTCTCCTAGGTAAGGGACTGAAGTGTTGCTAGACCAGAGCTCCACTGTAGATTCTTTCAGGACCATCACTGTCCATATCAAATCAAGATATTTGCTGCAATGTTCACAGAAATGTAATTTGATTTGCCTTTGTCAACAGAATCTGCAGAAACCTCCCCTGCCTGAATGAATATCCCCGCAGGGCAGCACATGCTTTGTAAATAATTTTCATTGTAACCCCCTCTTCTTAGCAGGGTGGAGAGTTAAGAACATTCATCAAGTCTCACATTAAGAAAATAATTTTCTTGTACATAATTTGTGCAATAAATAAGGCCTGCAATTTCTCAGTTCTGCAGCAAGGAAGTTTAAAGAGCCATCTTTTTTGACAGCCAGTGCCTATCATTTAACCCAGGTCCTACTTCAGAACCAATTCTTTTCTAAAGTCAGTGGCCAAGAAGCTGGTAATTTGTGTACCCTATTCTTCAGATACCTAACTTGGGTAACTTAAGAGGACATGATTTACAGACCAGGTGTGTTTAGCACTTTAGGAACAAAAGAATGGCCATACTAGGTCAGACCAATGGTCCATCTCACCCAGTGGCTGCAGCCAAATGCTTCAGAGAGATTGAACAAAATAAGAGCAATTTTTTTAGTGATCCATTGCTGTTCTGTCTCAGCTTCTGGCAGTGAGAGGGACAGATACTTCTAGAACATGAAGTTGTACCCTGACCATTTTGGTTCATAGCCATTGATGGACCTATCCTCCATAAACTTACCTAGTTTTTTTTTTAAACCCAGTTATACTTTTGACCCTCACAGCATTGCCTGGAAGTGAGTTCCACAGGTTGAAATAGCACTTCCTTGAAATGGCTTTAAATTAGGCCCTTCATATCAAGCACCCATATTCATTAATCCCATTTCAAAATCTTGGTTAATAAAATTCTTAGTTGTAAGCAGTTTACATAGTAACAAGGATTTGAGAAATATGGTGGCCCTTAGCTTTTATCCATATACGGCTGGCACGGCATCTAGTTCATCTTTAACACAAGAGCCTGCAGGATGTGTGTGTTTGTGAGCTGTAACTGAGATGGGCTTGGGTAAGCATATCTCTATCTGTTCTGCAGTCAGGACCACAAGCTTCCTCACAGCTGAGTCCTGAAAACTCCAGTGGTGGCTTGTGTTGGTTTGAAGAAGCTGAGAGCAGCCCTCAGCACAGTTTCCGTCCCCCAGCTCCTTCTTCACTGCAATCTGTCCTACAGTGGCAAACTGAGGAGGCCAGTTGTTATTTATTTATCTAATCCCAGTTGAATTGGGGCCTTAACTCTTTGCCCCTTTTCTTTCACACGTCCCTCTCTGTATGTTTTCCTAATCAACACTCATGAGCAAAATTAAGTTGTGCATAAAATACAGAGGCTGTTTTTGTTTTTCTTGGGGCCTGATTCCAAGTCTATTGACTTCAGCGGGCATCTTTCCATAGACTTCAGTGGACTTTAGATCAGGCCCAGGATAGGCATGATTTTACACCCTCAGATGTCACCTTCAGTGCTTTTGTCTCCCTGCGGGTGCTTCCAAGAAGGACTGAGTGAGCACATGACTGAACCTATGAGACAGGGCTTGACTGCTAGGAAGGGAGCCTTGAGGGCATGGTCATTTTGGAATCTAACGAGCTGTACCTGAAATGCCCCAGCCTAGAACCTAGATGATACTTACATTCATACGTACCATCCTTCAGAGCACTAGAAAGCTGGGTGCGGACTCCCCCAGTATCAGAGCATGAGACTAGCTTTGCTTGTTCCTAGTAGAAATGTAAAATTTTTATTTTTACAGATAGACTTTTTTATGGATGGCATGTTCCTATCCTCAGGCATTTTACATTGGAATTCAGCTCAGTGCAAGGCTATTATATGTTCACTAACTATAAACCATCTGATTTATATTCATTAACCAGTACTAGACAGCAGCAGTGGCATAACTTTAGCACTGGACATGCCTCAGTCGACGGGTGAACTAAATTTCACTTAATTAAGGTGCTGTAATTGTTGTCCAGTACAAGTGTCTTCGGGGCATTGGCTTTGTAAATAATTTTTCATCCCAGTCCTTTCTGAGCTCTGGGTTGCTAGTCTGCAACCTTGCTCAAGTCATAAACTATGGAATAAACTTTCCTGCACTTACTTGTAAAAAGAACAAGGCACCTTTAATGCTTCTTGCTAGAGATGGCAATGACCTTATTTACTAGTGAAGTACAAAGTCATGAGGGGAGGAGAACCTGCGCAATGGTGGGGATTCAAGTTTATGAGGACAAACAAGGAGTTCCATGGCACTTTTAAAGACTAACAAATTTATTAATTGCATGGGCTTTTGTGGGAGAAAAATCCCACTAATTTTGAAGGACTACACAAGAGTTATTCTTCTTGATGACATGCTACTGTGGAGTTTGGTTCAGATGAATATTTAAGCTTCATGACGTCCTTCGCTGAAGTTCACCAAAGCATCTTAATCAAGAAATCAGCCCGAAAAGTTCAGGATAACAGACTTTCTCACAATATTCCCAGGATTTCCTGGTTCTTCCATGGCCTGAGATGACTCTAGAACAAACCCCTAGAACTGAAAATCCTAAATGTTGATGGGGAGTTCAAAATCCAATTTGAATTCCACAAATGACTCTTATTTTTATAGTGGGCTGGGTCCAGTTACCCCAGTCTTAGTATTCAAATGCATATGCTATAGTTTTTAGCCCCTTTCTAGTGGAAATCAGCTCCACAGTGGGTGACTGGCTTCGAAACAGGAAGCAGGGGGAGACACCTGACCTAGCGCCATCACAAACATGAAGTCACAGGATGGGGAAACAGTGAAGGGGCAGAAGTTGGATTAGAAGGCAGCTATGAAGCCAGAGAGTCAAGGCACTGGATGTTTTGAAAACCAGGCATGGAGTTTTGAAATGCAGTGGGTGGATGATGGGCAGTTATACATGGTGCTTGGTGGGGGCAAGAGCTCCTTTTGGAGAGAAGCCCCAGCAACTGGAGAGCTGCATGGTACTTCAAGGAAGGGGACAGAGCCCTGACTCCCGTGGTCTTTGAAGAGGTGGCAGGTGTACTTATATGGCCCTGGTAACTGAGCACCTCACAATTTTCATGTATTTGTCCTTTCAACACCATCGTGAGTTGAACACTGTGTTGTTATCCTCATTCTGTAGAGAGGCCTAAGGCACAGTGAGACAGAGGCACAGATTTTTAGGCACTGGTGTCCTCAACATTGCAATGCCTTACAGATTTAGGGGCCTACGTCTCATTTTCAAAAGCGACTTTTCCACTTAGGAGCCAAAATCCTCTTGATAGTCAATGGTATTTAGGCTCCAAAGTGCCTAATCCCTTTAGAAAATGAGATGTAGGCTGCTAAATCTGTTAAATATTGTAATGCTCAATGTTGCAATGCCTAAATACCTTTTTAAAAATCTGAATCTAGATGGTTAGCCCAAGGTTAAACAGTCTACCTGTGACAGAGCAGAGAATTAAACCCAGGTCTGTCAAATACCAAGTTAGTACCCAAATCACCAATCAGCCCTGGGTTGGCTTATCAGAAAAGTAAGAGCAGGAATAGGATAGGGATAAAGGAAACTGACTTCGCAATTTCTTGGTGTGGGAGCTAAGTTAGGGTTTGAGTTAATGACTTACAAGTGGCTTCAGGACCATTTGTGTGCTTTTCTTTCTTTCTGCTCTGCCGGTTGTCTTTGTTGTAATAGAGTTGATGAGCAACAAATTTTTAAGTAGACAGGGCACACAGGTCTAATGGTGTTTGTGTGTAAAAGATGCACCAAGAGATGGCACCTGGAGTGTGGCAGGTGGGGAGGGGTGGCTAATAGGCCCAAAGCGAACAGTTCACAATGAGAAGGATAGTGATCCATGTGAGCAAAATGAAAATCCCTGCTGCTCCTGAATCTGTCTGCACTGACTGCAGAGTAGTAATTAAGAGGGAGGCTTGTTGTGGAATTGAAACTGTAATTATGAAGAACTGTTAGATATTACAGTAGTGTCATGTTTTATGCTCTTCCCCCTGCTCCCCAGCCACTCTTTACCTCCTATCCCCTTTTTATTGCTGGTTTTTCTAAAGTTTAAATTTGGAGGAAAATGTTTGGAATTATCCAGAGTGTTTTGTGACTATCCTTTTTAAACTGAGATGTCTTGAAGTTGAAATGGAAAACATGGAATACTGGAAAATAATTGAAAAAATGGAATACTACATGTGGAAATTAATGCATGGCCAGGCTGAAAGAGAAGGATTTTCAATAAAAGGCTAGAATCATAGTGGGCTTAGTTATCTCCTGAATTGTGTCCTTACTGTGCCTTGGTGGCAAACACAATTTTTACTTGAGCGCTGCTGAAAGTGTGTGTTGGAGGAAGGTTGAGAGGGTGTGGTGAATGAGGAAAATGGTGGGATGGAATGTCTGATCAATATGTTGATCTGCTCACATGAGAGTGATGACACATCTCATGAAGCTATCACAGATCTAGTCAAGTAAGACATTGGGTACCAATTGCATCTTGAGGAGAGATTCTCTGCTGTGCTTCTTGGAGGCTCAGCCCAGGGAGGAAAGTGACTTTTTTAGTCATTAGAAAAGGAAGCTCACAGAAGCAGTCTCTATGATCTCTCCTCTCTGTTTGCCTGGTCAAGTTTGCTATTGATCTGACAGCTCCTTTCCAGACCTGCCTTGGCAATAGACATGTGCCAGGGTCTCTCATATTTCATGTTCACCTTATTAATATAAAGATTCCACTTCACACTCACTGGAGTAAACCTTGCATGATGCCTGTGACAGTTTTTGCAGTAATTCAGATGTAGCGCCAATCTCATGCTAGATCTCTCTGCCATGGCTATCCCTCTAGCCTTTTCCAATTTTTCACTACAGCAGTCATGAATAAATCACCAAAACACATCAGATTGCTGGAAATGGAAACACCAGCGATATGACCCTATTCAGTAGTCGAGAAGCATCATCCTTGTACAGCAAGCAGGAGCGCTCTGTGCTCTCTTGCCTTTGGCTGCACATCATCCAGTCTGCCTGTCATCAAAAGCACTCCCCCCATGCCTGAAAACCACCTGAGTGCAATGTGAATCTCCTGTGCTTTGAAACATAGGGAGCACTGTGTGCTTTTTGTACCTTTCAACTTGGAGGGGAGGCAGTTTCATTGGACATGCTGCAAGATGGACCACTAGCGGTGGCCCAACCCGTGAAGCCAAGGCTCTAATGCAAGCACAAGACCTGTTCATTTTCACTAGTGGTTTCCTGGTCAATAGCAAAAATGTCATCTTTTCAGTGTGCTCCTGCAATAGGAGGCTGAAGCCACATAGTGCGTCTACAAAAGCTTTTCCTGCCCTCAGGCCTTCTATACAGCTAAAAGGCCACAGCCCATTTTCATTGCTAAATGCAGGAGATGGGGGAATGCGTTGGCAAGCCTTATTCAAGAAGTAAGATGAGTGTGCTAAGCAGAGACTGCTTTTGATGAATTAGCTCAGTAGCCTATAAATCTGTATCTCTGAGTATCTTCCCAGCTTTTTCAGTAAGTGCCTACTTAGTTTCTCCTATCCCATAAAATCTGCTCTATCAGTCTCCAGCTCCTCCATGCTTCAGTTCATAGAATGTAGGGGAATTGTGGAGGATGTGCTCCCAAGGCATGAAGGAAAACGTTTCCCAGCATTATAGAGTGAGGCGCTGTCCCAGCGGCAAGAAAGTACTTTGCCATTTAGGAGAATTAACATATTGCGTATTTTGATGGACCCTTTTGGGAGTCATGTCACTGGTGCATTCCTTGGCAAGGGAACAATTCATGACAGAGCTCTTCATCCACTCCTCCCTAGCTGCATCTGTTACATTGTCTTGCATACAACAGCCTCCTGATAATGCATCTTGAGATGCTAGCCTGTCCTTATGCATCTGAAGCAGTATTAGTTCCTGTCAGCTGCCTCTTCCCTTTCAAACGACTGGTGTGCATGCTCACACAGGGATGATGGCAAACGTTTCCTTAAATCCTCTACCACTTTCGGCATGCAGCAAGTAACAGTTCAAATTAGAACAAACTGTTTTCTGTCCAGCCATTCTTTTCTGAGCAAGCCTGCTATGTGGAGTCTAGGCCAATTTTTATTTCCCTTGATGAGTTGCCTTAATTTGGTTGCACTTCACATAAAGAGCCAAACTCACAGCTGGTGTAAATCAGTGTAGTCTCAGTGACATCAGTAGAGCTCCAGTGATTTATGCAAGGACAAGATCTAGCCCAGAATCCTGAATTAAGAAACCCTTGTTATTCCATATGTCTATAGCTATTGCTTCAAGGGGTCTATCAGCCATCTTCCTTGTATTGGTCCTGAGTTTGGACTCAACTCATTGGCAAGGCATGAACCTTCTCAGTCCATGTCCCCAGGTCATGTAAATCAGATTAGCTCCAGGGAGACACAGGTCCTCTTTCTAAATCTGCCCATGTTTCCACTATTTGAGTATGTTGTACATGGCATAGCTCATGTTTGCTGCATAGCGTGCTGAATTACAGGTTTTCTCCCCTTCCTTCCCCACTATCCAAATGGCCATTAAACAGAAGAGCCATAGTCTTCCATTAACATCTACTTTGGTGGCAGCCTGGCTTTAAATTCAAACCTTGAAGTGATTGAATGCTGCTGATATCCTCCAGCACTCATTCTCTGATCGGTACCATGTACTTTCCTTAGCACCTCCTTTGTTTTGATGGCTCCATAGCTGTTTCCTTCTCAAAAACCAAGGAGAGAGGGAGAGAAGCAAATGGCAGAAGGTGTTTGTTGGGGAATGGAACTGTATTGTTGAATACAAGGAGGCTCAGTGATAAGGCAGAAGTATTTGACTTATATTGTTGAGGGAGAGAGACATGTGCAGATCTACCTTAATTCTTGTATTGTTTTGGGTCAACTGTGCACATAAGCTTGGTTTAGTCCTGAAGCATTTTGAAAGCACTGCAGCTTCTTCCAGAAAAGAATGTCATATGAGTCATTGCAGCGAATGACTGGGAGCAAGGTCTCCCAGGTTTTCTCTCTTACTCAGTCACTGATTTTTGGGTGCATTTTCCATATGAAGATAACTATACAAAAAGGTAGGCATTAGTTGCCTATCTACTTAATGTGCATACTCAGATGTTTAAATACCATGTTACTCTCAAAATTAATTTTTGAATCAGCAGAACTTGCCTACAAAATTGAAGTATGCTGTTAAGAATTAGCCCCTTGAGGTGAAATCCTGGCCACGTTCACATGAACAAGGGTCTTGCAACTGACTTTACTGATGAGCGAGGAAGTTGCCCCGTCTCTCTAGGGCTTGGAAAAAAGGAATTCTAATGCCTACCTCACAAGTGTGTTGAGGCTGGATTGTTGTGAATTTACGAAGTTGGGCTTAAAAGGATGCATTTATTGCTGCAAAAAACTATTATTTAAATCAGTGGGGTCAGAAACTCAGCTAGAATAAATGACAAAAATGTGAAAACAGCCCTTCATAAAATAAAGTAAAATTAGTTTACTTTAAAATTAGCTTCATTAATTTGGAAATCAGTTCTGTTTCTGGATGGCTTTTCCATGCTGAAGTTCAGTTTTTTATTTTTGTTATTATATTAAACCCATGGTAATAAAATGTCAAATTAAAAAAAAATTAGAATCACTGGTATCAGAGAAAACCAATCAAATAAAACCTTACAACAGAGGCAAAAGAAAATTTCCATCATTCTCTCCTTAACTGAAGTCAAAATTAGAATGTTGTTAGAAATTTCATTAGGATGGAGTAGAATGGTAATGAAATTACATTCCAGCTTTCTGAATACCCAGTGTGTTAAGTAGGTTTGATCAATGGTATTCACACAATTAATTTTGTTGATTGCTGAGGGTTACTTTGTCAGCAGTCACATTCCACACTTATGTGGGGTTTTTTGTTCATTTTTGTTTCCAAGGTAAATTTTCCATGATGTCAAGTCACATGACAGAGAAGCAGACCAGAAGTCCAGTTATCAAAGCAGTCTCCAGAAGATCATGACATACCAAGGTGAGGACATTGTTGTTAATCTTGTTTATGGTAGTGCCTAAGGACCAATTGCCAACAGGGTTCCAATGTACCAGATATTATACAAAGTCTATAGCATGTACTCCCAACTTCCCTTGAGTGTTGTCATCATTCACAAATAAGGAACTGAGGTACCAGGTGGATTAAGAGGCTGCCCAAGGTCACCCAGGATGTTTTTGGTTGAGCTGGGACTAGAAGTCAGTTCTTCTGAATCCCAGATCAGTGCCCTGTCCACCAGCCCATCCTTCCTACTCCTGGGTTGGAAGCTCTGGGGTCAGCTTTTGTGGGAAGAAGCTAGATTTCTTTTACTTTCTCTTGTCTCTATTTATGGGAGGGAAGGTGTCACTGGACTAGAAAATCTTGGTTTAGTTACTAGCTTTCTCACTGACTAGCTCTGTGACCTCAAGCAAATCACTTAATTTTTCTGTGCCTCAGATCCCCAGGATGACAGCGTGCAAATGGGACACAGTCATTAATGTCCATGTGGCCCTGATCCAAAGGGGTATTGGTGTTAGTCTAGTTCAGTAAAACAAGCAAGAAGTTCTGTGGCCCTGTGATACTACGGTATGAGGGTTGTACAAGCAGATGGAAAGATAAATCTACAGCAGATTCTGTCCTCAGTCACTTTGGCTTCCCATGAAATTCTGTGTGCCCTGTCTCACCTTATTCCAGTACTGATGGGCACATTTCAGACAATGTGCTGGGTTCTTTGTGTGAGTGCTCCCCATTATTGATGTCAGTGGGAGTTGTGCAGAGAAACCACAGCATAGCTCTTCAGTGTTGGCCCTTGAGTGTCGGGGTTTGCTTGGAATTTTCAAACTAGTAAATGGCCGCAGTTTGTCACTGGTACTTTGTCCCCATGTGGCTTGATCAGCCTGATCCTCCAGCTGTTGTTACCGTCTATGTTCCCTCTAAGATGTGCATGCGCACACAGGTCGTGAAAACCGTACACACCACAAAATAAAGCACACACACAAAAAATTAAACAGTGCTAATATTTTTATGCGACTTTAAGAAGGCAGTTTCAAGTAGCATGTTTCAAATAAGGTTTTGTAATTTATAAAATCATTTCCATCATCATATCAAAATAAAGTTTATATATTGTTTGCATCGTACATATTTGCTTCATTGTGCTCACAAGTTTCAACACACTCACTGGAGTGTGCACAAATTTGGATACCAGTTCTGAAAATTTGCACATAAGAAATTTATTGCGCACACAGCCTACAAAAAATTATTAGAAACATACCATATATCATCGCGTATAAGCCGAGAATTTTGTGCCTGAAAATTGGCTTCAAAACAGGCTCTCGGCTTATACTCGAGGGAATATGGTAGACAGCCCCAGCCAGCCCTTTCCCTGACCACACGGCAGGCCGGAGCCCCAGTGTTGCCGGGAGGCCATCTTGAACAGTCAGCCAGGGCTGGGGCTGGAGGAAGGAAGGGACCCTGGCGTCTGGAGTGGCCAAGTAAGGGGACCCTGGTGGGGAGGGTCATCGGCCTGGACATTGAGGGGGGGATTCAGGGAGGCCAGGGAAGTGGCAGCAGGGACCGGGGGTTGGGGAGGGGGTCAGGGAGTTGGGGAAAGTGATGGGATAGCCGAGAGGGTGGGGGGTTCAGGGAGGCCAGGGAAGGGGTGGCAGGGCTTGGGCATTTTGGGGGGGGGTCGGGGAGTGTGGGGAAAGTGGCAGGAGGACCCGGGGTTTTTGGAGAACCCAGGGAAGCAGTGACAGGGACCGGGGATTTGGGGGGGGTGCCTGGCAGGCTGAGAAGAGCGGCAGCAGGGGTTGGGGGGTGACAGGGAAAGCGTGTTGGGGAACAGGGGAGCAACAGCACTGAACTGAGAAGGGAGAAGGGGGACAGCAGTGAAGAGCCAGGGGGCAGCAGGAGGAGCAGTGGGGCAGCAGTGGGGAAGGGGCAGAGAAGGGGGGCAGCACTGAGGAACCAGGGGGCAGCAGTGGGGAAGGGGCAGAGGAGGGGAGCAGCAGGAGGAGCAGGGGGCAACAGCAGGAAACTAAGAAGTGAGCAGGGGGGGTAGCAGTGAGGAAAGGGCAGAGCAGGAGGGCAGGAGTGAGGAATGGACACCGGGAGGGGCAAGGGAAAAGCAGCAGCAAAGATTTTGGGGTAGGGAAGCCGTCAGAAACTCCAGAGGAAGCCAGCAGCAGTGGGTGGAAGGTTAGGGGCCAAGGCCAAAAGGGGACCTCAGCTTATACCTGGGTCACCAATTTTAGCTTCTTTTTTGGGCTCAGAATTGGGGGGTTGGCTTGTCCCCGGACCAGCTTATACCAGAGTATATACGGTAGGTTACTGTCACTGCTGCCTTCACTACCATGCAGTGATCCATAGCTTGTCTTGTGTAACTGTCTCTCTTTAACTTTTGCCTTCTGCCCCTAGACCGTTCATGTACAGGGACGTTCTGTAATGAATGGAAAACCCCATCACTCCTGCCTAACAGCAGGGACTTCAGTGCGTGCTGAAGTATCTCCTCCATCACTGCTGCAGAGCGTTTCAAAGCCTTGTTATTTCAAGAAGAACTGGGTACCTAAAATCCTTTGGCCAGCTTTGAAAACCTCACCCTACCATTCATTTTCCAGCAACAATCCCCATTTTCAGGCCAATAAATAGAGACAAGAGGAGTAGACATACAAGGGGGTTTGAAATTTGGTTCCACACACTGCAACTGGCAGTAGACACACTTTGCTGGAAACCAGTCATCTTCTGTTACCTTGCTGTGGGCTTGGCCAGGGGTAGCCCTGACATCCAGTGTAAGCCAGGTATCACCATGCCAGTGATGGTGCTATGGCACAGGAGGATATTCCATCTCTGTAACAGGATGAATATGGAATTGACATCAGTATCCTCACTACTACTGTTGTGTTCATGGTACTATTATTCCATGGAGGGTCTGGGGCTGGAATATGTATCAACAGAGATAACTGCCTGGGCCTCAGCTTACCAGATATTTGCAGAATTTAAAATATGAAAAAAATAAAAAGAAACAGCATTTTGATCTCCAGGAGAGAGAAAAGAAAAAGCTCCGATTATACCATTCAGATGGAAAATAAAATTCATCTTTGAAGGAGTCTTTAAACTTCATGTTAAGAAAAATGGCTGGAGTTAAGTCCCTAAAAAGCTATAAACGCTGAATGGAAATATTATCAGGGTTTAAAATTAGATTTTTTTTGTTTGTTTTTGTTTTTTCAGGCATTGATCTACTGATGGACCAGGGGTCTCAAACTCCCAGCCTGCAGGCCACATGTGGCCCCTGAAGTTATTGCCTGTGGCCCACAATGACACTATCATTATCAATATTTGCAATATCGTTGTATGAAGAGGTTTCAGTGGTGTGGCCCTCTAGCTAACATACTAGTCCTCATGCGGCCTTCATGGTGATTTGAGTTTGAGACCCCTGGGTTAGCTGGAAATCATCAGTAAGTGATCTGTACAAAAAAATTTTTTTAAGAAATATGCATTTGTTGACATTTAAATTCCAGGAAAAAACTGGCTGTGTGGGTCATGTCTATATGTCTCATAATTTATAGTGAATTTCAGTTTTGTTTTACTTGGGATCATCTTCCTGCAAACCATGGCCAGAGTTCTCCCAGAGAAATCCGAGTACATTTTCAGCTAGAGAGGACTAAAAAAGAAAAACTCTTATTGTTCTCTAAGTGGATCCTAAATATTCAGAAGCTTAAGATGGATATGATTATTAGAAATGAGACATCTCATTTATCAGAAGTTAAGTATATTTTTAAAAAATGCTGCTTTTTTTTTGGTAGAAATGTAACAAAGGTTTGGGGAGTTTTTTGTTTGTTTGTTTTTTTAATCAAAATGCAATATATCAGTGCTGCTGGCACCTGACTAACAGTAGGCATCCTGCCAATCATTTTATGGAAATAGTTAAGGACTCAAATGTTTGGATGCCCATCTAACTCGGCTCTTGCTCATGTCAGCAGATTTGATGTGAAAGCAAAGGTGCCCCATGCAGAGTAGTTACCATCGAACATGTAAGTGTCAGCATTTTAAGACAAGGAACACAATGCTGCTGATGATAGCCAATGTCACTAGTTTAACCTCTTTCAAAGGCATTATATAATGCACTTTTTTTCCTGTTCCTTGTCTCCTCTGGATTTCTTGTGCTAGAAATACCCATGCTCAAATGCTACTTCAAATAATTCAGTGTACCTGTTGACATCACTATTAGTCCCTCACAGCCGGTTCCAAAGATCTAACTTATCCTTGAAGTTTGGGATCTAACATATTCTTTGAAAACATTATCTAGAAATAATTATTACAGCAGCCTTAGTCACACACAACCTGGTTGTTTACTTCATTAGACTATGTCTACACTAGAGAGCTTAGAGTGGCGTAGCTATAAGATCTCTAGTATAGCTGCTTAAAGCCAACAGGAGAGAACTCTCCTGTCAGCATAATTTATTCACCCCAAAGAGCAGTGATAGTTATGTCAGCAGAAGAAGCTCTCCTGCTGACATAGTGCTGTCTGCACCAGGCTTGTGGTGGTGTAAATTATATTGCTCAGGGGGGTGAAATGTTGACACCCATGAACAACATAAGTTTTGCCATCATGAGTGGTAGTGTAGACATAGACATAGATTCCACAGCCAGAAGGGACCATTGTGGCCATCTTCTCCATAGACCTTCAAAAAAAAAAATCCTAAAACTTAGTTTTAGAAAAACATGCAATCTTGACTTTTTAAAATCTCTGATGATGGAGAATTCATCATCACACTTGGTAAATTGTCCCAGTGGTTAATTACTCTCAAAGTTAAAAATTAACACCTTATTTTTGGTCTGAATTTGTCTAGCTTTAATTTCCAGCCATGGGATTATGTTATCACTTTCTCTGATAGACTGAAGAACCTGTTATCAAGTGTTTGTTCTCCATAATACAGATGATAGACACAATGCTAATATTATATCTTTATTTTTCTGACTTTTTAATCAAAGCGTTGTGTGGTACCAAGTCCTGTGCCTTTCAGGGTCTGAGCATATTTAATCAACACTATTACCTTTACCAACACAACTTGTAATTTCATGAAAAAGAGATATCATGTTAGTTTGACAAGATCTGTTTTCCATGAATCGATGTTTATGGATACTTATACATTTCAGACACGCTGAGCTTATCTGGACAATGATGTTTTGCTAGCCATGTGGAACTACTCTGTGGCAGGGTTTTTTATTTCAGAGTTAAGAGAGTAGACCTCAGTTTTTATATACAGTGATGACATCTACTGGTTTAGTCTTCATGTATGCTGCACTTTTAGATTGTCAAGGACACCTAGAGCTTGGAATGGGTACTTTTTCTAGTCTACTCACAGCTTAAATAGATATATAGTTGGCGCAAAGCTGATTACAGCTGGTACCTCCTTGACTTTAGTAGACCTACTCACATGCGTAAACTTAAGCACAGAGTCTTCTGTTGAAGTGGGTTCTAAGCAAGTAACATTTTTGTGTAATATTCAGGTAGAAGCAAGTTGCAATTAAACTGATTTGAATCATATATTCCCCAAATATATTTCCCCAAAGCATGAGGGGAAAAGGTAAGCATTGTTGTAGGTCAGGACCATTAAGTTGAATGTATAAATTGGATGTGCAAATGGATTTAAATAAGCCAGCCATGACCATTTCACCAACTAATTTTTCCCCTTTTTCAGTGCCACCTAAAGCAAAGCAAAACAAAAACCAAAAAAAACACCTCTCCAACAGAAAATTGATATTTTGGTTAAATCTGTGTGTGTAATACACACACACACACACACACACACACAGATTTAGTCATACACACTGCTGTAAACCAATCTATACACACACACACAAATTTTATTTTATCATCATTAATATATATGAACTTTACATACAACTTTGAGCTGCCTCTTATCATTATCTGCATATTTATTTTATTTAAAATCCCCAAACTAGTGACCGTACAGTGTAATATCATGACAGGCTTGTTTCTGTTTAAAGGAGATACTTAAAGGGCCATCTTTATAGAGATTGGGAGTATTTTTGTAGGCTTTTTTCCCATGTTGATGCATCATGTATTTGACTTCTGCTGTATACACTAGAAATCGTTGTTAGTTTTGGTGTCTTGGTGATTTGTGTTTTTAATTTATGTTCAGGATACCCAAGTGAGCATTTTTTTTTTTATATCATATGGCTCTGATTCAGCAAACCATCTCCATTCAGCAAAGCAGTTAAGCATGTGCATATCCCCATTGACCTTGATGGGACTGAGGAATATGCTTAAACTAAGCAGCTGTTTAAGTGCTTTGCTTAACAGGAAAGGTCTTAACTGGATACTTCCTTGCTTAGTTGAACTGGACCCTGTATAAATGAATATAGCATTCACATAAGCTGATCATGGCATCTACATAAAATGGACCCTGGACATCAGTGTTTGGATTTGTTCTGAAGTAGAAGACACCATCTATGGTTCAAATTCTCAACTGCTAAAAGCTTACATGTGAGTTAATTATAAATAAGTAGTTAATTTATAATATACTGCTCACTACTGTTCTAGCACCTGTTTTATATTTTATTGATTCCCCTGCCCCCTCCCAAAAAAAATAAGGAGAGAACTAACATGGAAAGAATGGAAGGGGAGCAAGGTAGGAAAAGGAGAGCAACACTGCAGTTTCTATCTGATAGGAATGAGACACTCCCTAAATTAGAGTACCTGTTCCAGACCTGAAAGAAATGTTTGTTTATCCTTTAATTTTCTGTAGCCAATGGAGGAACTGCCTGGTAAAACAGTAAAAACTCTACTTTGGCAACTATATTTTATTCACGAGTCTGTTCTCCCCCCCCCCCAACCCTGCCCTGCCCCGCCCCGCCCCGCCCCGCCCCGAACCCATAGATTACAGGGAGTGACTCTTGATGAAATAGACAGACACTGGAGATATGGGTATCCCCACACAGGTTTTGGGACTGTCCCAGGATACAAGTCTGTTGACTAGAAGCTTGTAAAAGGATTACTTTGTTCTAGCACCTTTCTTTCAAGTGAAGGAAAACTCTCCATCATTGATTGTTTTGAATGACCCTGGGGCAGGCCTTTTCTGGGCTCGAAAGGGTTTGCTGGTGTAGCTGTATTGGGAAACCCTCTTAGCGGAGATACTTCTCCTACAAGTACCCTGAGTGAAATAATAAACCATACCACCATTTTACTGCTGTAAGTGTGTCTACATTAGGGCTTTTGTCAAAATGGCTGATTTTTCACACCACATTGATGTAGGTGTGCTAACAAAACTTTGAAGTGTAGACCAGGCCTAAGCGACTTGCTAAGTGTCACACAGTTTGAGCCAGAAAGAAAACTTAGGAGTCCTAATCCCCTGTTATTTATGCTAACCACTAGGCAATGTCACCTGTCCTAATGAGCCTGATTCCCAGTGCTACTGAATTGTCAGAAGAAAAGTTGGAAGTACTGTTTTGTGCCAAATACTTAAATATTATTGGCTGTCTGCGCTCTTTGTATGATCTTCACAGAGCAAAGCTCAACCCCTTCCAAAACAATCTAAACCTTTCTGGGCCCTACTAGTCTTGACCAACTTGCGTGTAATTGAATGTAGAGAAAGTAGCATCATTAATCTCTTCAAAGGTAGCCTGGGTGTTTCAGATGAGTAGATTTCCTTGTGGGAGAGGGGCACAGAGGTTAGTTGTGTGTTTTCCCAGCAGCTTGGCATTTCGCACCTTCTCTGTGTCTTCTAAACCATTTGTGGTGTGTGGAGTCAAGTGGGATATAGCTCAGGTAACCTTGTCCTTTATGTAGGAGGATTTTAATCCACCAGATACCTCCATGGGAAGATCTGGGACACAACAAGCCACTGTTCCAGAGGAGTCCAAGATTACAAAGGATAAGCAGCCAAAACACTACTCATGTTGTTATTGTCAAATCCAGAAAACAATAAAGATAGAAGGTGAGTTCAAAGGACAGACCATGAAGTAGAATGATAAAGCAGAGATGTGTAAGAAAAAAATGTCAAAAGTGTGTAGATAGGTGTCTGTCATCATAGCCAGTCAGCAATCAAGTTGAATGGTGATGCACTTTCTTAGAAGGATCAGCATATTCTCATTCTGTCCCCCAACACTATGGCAACCTCCACCATAGAGATGGTCAGTAACATAACCCAGATTGGTCTTCTGCTAGTGGCAGGGTGGTTACCAAAGACATGCCATCATTTGGACCATTGATATTTAGACTGACATGGTGTAGCGAGGAGATGTGGGCTCCCTCAGAGATAGTGCAGAAAACCCTGCAAGATGGCTGGGGGGCGGAGCCAGGCAGGGACTGTCAGTCAGCCCGGAAGTGGAGGGGCTTGACAGGAAGTATAAAAGGAGAGGCATTCAGCTCAGTTGAAGCTAGGGCGGCAGAGGGGGAAGGATGCAGTTCTGCCTGCTCCTGATCCTGCACGGCCTGGGGGCAGAGGTGACCTCTGGCCTCCAGACCCGGACCCGTCAGCCTGGCCAGGGCCACCCAGGGGCAGCAACTGGGGCCCCCTACCTGAGCCCTGGGTCATCCCACACCGGCAGGAGAGACCACCTGGAGGGGGATCGACAAGGAGGCTGGAGCCGATGCCAGATGGGGAGCCTGAACCCCAAGCTCCCTCGTGTGATCTTGAGGAGCTACCCCTGGCTGCCAAGGAGCCCCAACCACTGCCCGCCTCCTGTGACCTGGAGGAGCTACCCCTGGCTGATGAGGACCCTGTGCCTCCACACCCTTCCTGTGACCTGGAAGAGCTACCCCTTGCTGAGGAGCCGTCCATGCTCCCTGACCTGCCACCACCCGACAAAGTGGAAGGCTTCTACAATGTACCTCTGGGGGACTACCCTGAGGAGACTGACTATCAGGTATGGCTGGAGCGGGGGGCCCAGGGTGGCCAAGGAGGGAGCGAAGCTCAACCCTCCGGGGGGAGTCTCTTCTGAGGGGCAGCGTGTTGTGGTAAGGACCCTCTGACCCCTGGCACAGAAGCCTCTGGCGCCCTGAGGTCAGTGTGTTGCGGTCTGGACCCCACTGACCCGGGCCCCACAGCCCTGGCCCCCGTTAGGGACCTGAGATGGGACACAGTGGAGTGGGATGATCCCACCCCTCCGCTGATCCCTTTACCTAGTGCCAGCCCTCTCCCGACTGGCGGCCTTCGCCGTAACACAGGTGACCCCAGAGACATTGTCTTTGACTTGTTGGAGCCTGACCAAGAGGCTAAAGTCTTGGAGCCCTGACCTACACCGGGCTGGGCCGAGTCCCTTGCCCAGGGCAAGGAACTAAAGACTTGGTGGTCTCACCTGAGCGGGGCTAGAGACCCTGACGGACCACTCCCCCCTGACCTAGGGGAGGAAGGACCCATTACACATGGCCTTCGAGCAGACAGCAATCCCGCTATGGGAAGGGATGGACTAGATGTCAGGACAGTTACAACAGACTGAGTCTGGGATTCCCAGACCAGCCAGTGGTTGGGAGTGTGGTGTTACATCACTTTGCTTCTCCATGCCTCCATTTCCCTTACCATCCTTTGTCCGTCTTGTCTATTTGGACTGTAAACTCTTTGGGACATGGATTGTCTCTTCTTATCTGATACAGATGATAAATGATATTCTTATAGGCCTTCTTTATATATTTAACTTGTACAAGTCTTTAACCACTACTGGGAAATGCTCATGAGAGAGCTAGGCTCTTTCACCATCCCAGATGTGCTAGCTCTGAGACGTAAGGCTCAGCCCCGCCCCAGTGAAATCAATGGATGTTTTGTCAATGATTTAATGAATGCAGGGTTGGGTTCATAGTTGGCATTTTGTGTTTACTTTGTTGAGGTCTCTGTCACCTCATCACTGTTAATTTGCATACAATTTCTCACAGTGTATTATGGCCTGTTTTTTGACAAGGGGAGGGAGGTCATACTAATGTAAAACAAGTAACGTATGTCTTGGGTTACAATTAGGAGCCACTCTGATTAGCTATGAAGCTTAATAACGCCTTAATCCAGAGGTCTCAAACATGTGGTCCACGGGCCGCATGCGGCCCCTAAAGCTATTTCGTGTGGCCTACAATGGCACTATTGTTACCGATATTTGCAATATCATTGTATGAAAAGGTTTCAGTGGAGCGGCCCTCCGGCTAACATACTACTCCTCATTCGGCCCTCATGGTGATTTGAGGTTGAGACCCCTGCCTTAGTCCCTTCCAAGAGCACTGCAAGGTATATTCTGTGATGGCAGAGAGACTTTTGCAGCTGTTGGCACTAGAAGTGATTAACACTGGTAGGACAGAGAGAGTGAAATAAATAACATCCTAATCTCTAGCACCATCATTCCTTTGATGAGAACAAAAAATACGAAGACTGAAAGATCAAAATAACTGTATTAGAGCATGAAAAGGGAAATGCTCTTTTAACAACCACTGTTCAGATATATCTCCTTAGATCTGACATGCTGTAATATATTTGTAACACAGATATTTATTAGGGAGTAAAGCTGGTGATTAATTTGCTTTACCTTTTCAGAGCATATACATAAAAACCTACATTAGTAGAATTAGCATTTTACCTGTCTTTGAAGATTTTTGCTTTGAAATGTATAAAGTCTTGTCGGTTTTATGTGTCTCTGAAGAATACGGTCTTTTCCCCCACCAAGCTCACCCCCACCCCTTCCCTGGTTCATGGGAGTGGTGTGCCAGAAATATTCTGGGTTTTGTCTCTAATTATCGCATTACCACCTTCTAGGGTATTGCTATAGCTGCTGCCCATATTCACCCCCTCTTGACTCGTAATTGTTGTTGAAGCTTCTAAAAGCAGAGATCAAAGTATTCATGACATTTATGTTCCTGCCAGAGGTCTTGTCTTATTGAAGAAGCAACTCTGTTTTGAGAGACGTTTCTTCCTCTTAGGATCACAAGTCAAACTTGGCTCACTTTTTTCCCATTTGCAGCAAGGATGTCCAGGTGCATGAAGCAACATGCATGAGGGACTCGACTGCCATGGGACAAGAATAGATGGTTTTGCTTTCTTATCATGCCAAAATAACACACAGTGCTACTCAGTTGTGGGTTTAACAAAAATGTCAAGATTAAAAACACTATTTAAAATAAACAATCCTTCCCTGTCTGAGCTGAAGCTTCTACATGACAAAAATAGACTAAAGCAGAAGGTCTTTTCACCATTTATGCTGTTTGCCTTCTGCATTTCATTCAGCTTAACAGAGCTAGAGTGCTGTGATTACTGATCACCTAACTTAGTCCCTGTTGGTTTGCTTTTTGTCCTTTGTCATAAACTGAGCTTATGACTTCTTCGGAGCTAGGGAACTATCTTTCATTTCATGTATGTCCAGCACCTAGTGTAACGGGCCCTAGTGTCCAGCTGGGTCCTTAGCAGAATTCCAACAGATAAGAATAAAGCACGTGAGTGGATGTACCATCTTCTCTTGCTTGACACATTGTGCTTAGGTTTCCAGTACTACGCTGAAATATTGAAACATTGCTTTTTAAAGAGGTTTAAATTTCTTTATAAAACAGCCTTTTGAATTAAGTATTGTAAAATAGCCTCCTCCCTATTTTTAAACACAGCCTCAATTTAGGATTTAAATTACAGTTAAGGGGACAGTCTCGAGTAATTTGCATCACGTTATTTTGAAAAATACATCATTTGTTCGTTATCTAACATTATACTAGGCACTGGTTGCATAGACACACAAGAGAGACAGTCCTGGCTCTGTCGCATGACTTTGTGTGCTTTCTGGTATCAATATGATAACCTGGCATTTCCATTGTCTTGGAACTTTATGACTGTTGAAGGGGTAGAACTCTAATATTTCCTACAGTAGAAACACAATCCCTATCACTGAAGTTAAAGATGACTCTTTTTTTTGCTGTTAGCAATAGGTAACCACTAAACCCCCTACTGCTAATGTTAGCCATTTCATTGCAACAGGCAGTCTGAGACTTTAGCGACTCTGTATGTTGAACCTCAAAAAGATTCTCAGTTCCTCCATGTTCATGAGTTTCCATCTAGAACTGTGTCTGCCTCTGTGAGAAGTAGTGCAATGGGCATTGTTAAAAATGCATATTTATTCCATTCCTCTCCACATACTTAGAACAAGAAAACCTACTAAACTGTTTAACTACTGCATTTGCTCCAATTTTTCACTGTTGCCATAGGGCCTTATTTAGGCCTTGGGATAGCAAAGTGAGGGTTCATTAAAAATAATTAAGCTAGATGGATTATGTGGAAGGGATGGAAGGGATGGAGCTGCACAGGGTCAGAGGTGTGTGGGTGCACAGTGGTTCCTTTTTACTTCAGTTTTATGTGGTGGTTTGTTTTTAGAGTGAGTTTGGTGCTTATGAAAGAGCCAAAGTAACAACCTTTGGGATTGGCGTCCAGGGAGCTGGTTGAGCAAGAGATGGTATAATTTAATCATCCCACGTGCTTGCTGTACCTGACCAAAGTTCCTAAGCTATGATTGGGAGAGGGCAGTTACGAGCCTGATACAGTAGCAACTACTTACAGTTCTTGGTGTCTCTTTTGAGGTTACCAGCACTGCTTATTTTGGTGGTGGTTTTGAGATGAGGAAACCTGTTCATTAGGAGCTGTACTGAGCTCAGCAAAACATTACAGTTACACAGCCATCAAAGGAGAGAATGACATCTGGTTTTGACCAGCATGGACTGCATTTGAACCAGTCAGCTAGACATGCAAGGCAGTCGGTATCTCTCTCTTCCTGAGGGCACTTTGTTACTTAGGATATTAAGTCCTTCCACTTTAATTGTCATATTATATGACATGATTGCTAGTTTGTAATAACACCCTCACTTATCAACAGTACATGTTACAACCATGCACAGACAATAATATTAAGTTCAAAAGGCATTCTAATGTCTACATTAAGGGTGAAAGTGAATATCTGCTCACTGTGGTTGTACAGTTTCTTTATCTCAGTCAAGTCTGAGGTTGTTACTTGGTAGTTTGAGTGTGTGTGCGTGCAGGCATGAGAGAGAGTGAACTGACCCTTTAAAGAAAAAATACAGGAGTAGAGACCAAAAAAAAGGGAAAAGATTAATGATTTGGTAGATTAAAAGCACTGGGCTTAAGCATATGGAATCAAGCTCTAACTTTCTACCCCACATGAAATGATTCTTGTAATTCAAACTCATTCCCTACTGTACAGCCACCTAGTGTGACAAACCCAGCTCCATCTAATTGGACACAGTTTGCAGTTTATGCTTGGGCAGCAGATACCTTAGTCTCTGAGAGCATAAATTACCAATCCCCCCATGGGTATTTCCTTCAGCTCAGTGACCATCCCTGCCTCCTGCATACGTGCGCCTCTCTTTCCAGCTTATTGGAGTTCCTGAGTGCAGAAATCCAGAGAGACTCTCATTGCACCATGAAAAAGGAGAAAAGCACTTAAGAAACATGTAATTCTCTTGTGGGGAAATAAGTCCTTCCTTCCTTCCCATGCATTTTTCTTTCCTATGTGGTTGCTTTAAAAGAGAGGCCATGATCATTTTTGCATGCAGAATCTAACATCCCTCGGAAACAGTCACTCTTATGGCATCTCCTCAGTGGAATATTTCCATGTCCTATCAAAACAATTACTCCTGGGCAGAAAAGGTGCCTCAGAAGAGTAGTGCTCTGGCTGTGAAAGGATTGAAATTATGGCTGCGTTGGGAAAGAGCCCTGGTAGAGCTGGGAAAGGCCTGTGGTATTCCAGTGGTCCAAATGAATTCTTCTTGCAATTTTCATACTCATCAGTAGTGACAGAAAACATTTTTATTCCTACTGTAGAAACATGGTGCTTCAGTTTTCACCCATAGATTTCACATGGCTTGAGGGGATGGAGTTGAAATTGGGATCTGTATGTCTCAGGAGAAATGCCCTTCACTATAATGTCTCAAGCCAAAACCCTGGAGCCAAGCAGCTATGACCTTCTGCATGTTAGAAATCTAGCCACTGGTCTGAATTTTGAGGCTTATGCTCATCAGTATAACCAAATTCTATAACTGAGTTAGTGAAATTAGTCTTCCCCTCCCTGTAGTTGGTCACCTTCACATGTGCTGTCCTTTTTAAGCTTGCTGAGGCATAAGCCATGACTTTCTCTGTCTTCTGTGAAGCGCTTTTGGGAACAACAGAATAATATCCTGATATTGAGTATGTGTAAAATGCAATTGGCACTTTTAAAATTGTGGACTGGAAAGTCTTCTTGGCAAAGAATCTCTGCAGGATATACCAAATCTTCTCCTCACTCCCTACCTTTGAGTCCTTCCAAACCCTCTTGGTGAGTGAGTGAGAGATGCTAACAGGAGGAGAAAGTGGAGGGAGTTCTCTTGTTTTATCAACCATCCTCAGCAGCACTGGAGCTTCCTGCCAAATCAACTTCCTGATTAGTTTCTCTCAGAGTCCTCAGATTTGGAAGCAGGGAAAGAACTTTATAAAATTCTCCACAACCAGCCAAGCGGAACCTATTTTCTCTCACAATGCAATTAACGGCACCAACATTTACAAAATATGATTACAAGCGCTTTGGTTAAGTAGAGGAAAGTATATTAGATAGCAGCGAGGGGTTGATCTTAATGTGCATTTTTTCGAGAGACTTGCATTTTCTTTGTGCAAATAAAGAGGCCCTAAATTCTCCATAGGCACTAAAATCAATGCAGTGGAACCATGATAACAAACACAGGCTCCACTTTTTGCTACATCCCCCAATTAATTAAGCCTTTCACGGGCATGTAATTAGGAACATTAGCAAGTCATAAAATTGCCGTGAGTCTCTAAATTATGTGCTGGCCCTCAGCAATTTGTTTTTAATTCCTTTTGAAGACAATGGCACTGCGGGGCCCCATAGATCTTCATAGCAGCCTACTGTTTACTTCTTTATGGCTCTATGAAGATCTAACTGTTTTCTACTACTCCCAGATGCACCCACACTATTTTCCTGTGCGTTTTCATTACCTGAGTTAGATTTAAAGGGGGAAAGGCATACTTGTCAGAGTGCCTTCGCCCCGCCCCAACAGTCCCTTGTCAAGGGGCAATGTTCTCCCCCATCTGCCCCCCCCAACAAAAAAGCGAGGTTTATTTGGAGTCTGAGCTGCTAACCAAACTGCAGCTATCACTACAATTTATGCACTTTTATGTAGACTTCTGTGAAGCAAAAATAAATAAATAAACTATTTCAAGGGGAGGATTATTTCCCTGTTATTGTGATTTACTCTCCCTTGATGAGAGTCTCTTTTTCCCAGCAGAAGTGCAGAAAAACATTTGTATGATCTCCAGGTCAAGAACAGAAGAAAGAAAGCAGGAGCAAATTGTATTTTCTATCTAAATATCCCAGGTCATTTACAGGCAGTGGATTGGCATAATAATAATGGGATGCGAGTTCCAACAGTGGAATTATTTCCAGATTGAAATATATTGTTTTTACGGCTTCTAATACCCCTAGTTTGCTTGATTGTATAAGAAGTGTTATATTATGAATCACCATGCAGTCCCTCTCCCTGTTTTTTTATTTGTCCAGCTTCTACAGTATTGCCTTAAAGCCCACCTAAAGGCATTTTTGATAGCATGTGCTAACTTATTCTTGACTGTGCTTTGTTGGCCTAAGTTGCCAGTTGTTCATCACTAGGCTTTTTTGTTCTCAGTCATCATGGTTCTGTCAATTAACATCACTGAATAACAAAACAAGTTTAATAATAGCGAGAATGAGTAATAAATTGTCATCTGCCTTGGACAGCAACCCAAGGACACAATGAGCTAGATGGCGCTCAGGCAGCTAGGTGGAGAGAACCTCATATGAGGTTTATTCTTCTCCTACCCCACTCCCCATCACACAAATGGACAGGGTGGGGTGGGAAATAGGCAGAGCCTGGGCTGCTAGCCCCCCCTTAGGCCACACTGAATAGCATAATTCAGTGAATGAATAGGCATAGGGTTGATGCTGGAACTCTTTCTGCAGGGTAGCTGGAGCCCTAAAGGCTGATTGTGACTCTGGTCTACTCAGGAGCAGTTCAACCACATTGCCCTTTCCTGAGGGCAAGCCATGACAGCCCAGAATGTTCTGTGGTGACATCTATATTCTGCTCATAGGAAAGAAGTGAGAAGGGACTGGATTAATTTAGGCTGGGACTTTGAATTTCCATTTTAATCTTTCCTTCTCCATCAAGACATAGTGGGAGTGCTTTTTGCCTTTTTTTTTTAGATTTTAATGAATTATTTTTAATGGTTTTCTTTATACAGTTTAGAGGAAAAGCTATTGCTGAACCAGGGGGTGTGTCAAAAAGCAGCAGCCCAGAAAGAAAACTGTCCTCAGAATAGTTCATCACTAATGTTTTCACTGTCTGATTAAGCTTTATTTTTAGGATGGTTAAAATATCAAGTTATGCACATTTTAAAACCCTACCTCTTGGTGTAAAGCAATGTCTGGTGCACAGATCTTAGGGAAATACATTTGCAAATGGCTTGAAAGAGAGAATGAACGTAGAATGCCCTTTATCATATGGTCCATGAAGGCTGCTTTTAAGTATAATCAGAAGAGTTTGGATTAATGGTTGAACACACAACGGTTCCAACATTTTTGGTTAGACCACAGTTAAGGGAAGCTGTCTTAAGAAAGCTCCCATATTAAATTATTTTTAAAATCAAACATCAATGATTCTAATGGGTTGATATCCCCCCCCCCCGATGAGAATAATTCCAGATTGTTTCCTGTTACCGCTTATAAGGCCATTGTGCAGGTATGTTCAGTTTAGTGAAGAAAAATCATCACAGTCACGGTGGAATCCTAGGCAATCCATGCAGTGTGCTTTGACTTCCACCAGGACGTGGCTTTGGGAATGACCAAATGGCAGCAAGCGAACTTCAGGTTCCAGCGCATACGATTTTTGCGTAGACATAATGGGGAGGAATTTTCCTTCCTTGTACCACACTGCACAGTTGCAAGGCTGCATTGTAAATGGAGGAGGGGGAAGATCATGCTCCATTAAAGCACCTGGTATTATCCCCTGTCAAGAGACAAAGAAGCCAAACTTAATACAGCAGGGCTATGGCAAATCTTGGGTTCGATGGGTGAAATTCATGCCCCCTCTCTAAGTGCCAAGTAAGTCCCCCTTAAATGTTATTAATGCCCCCTTAAATGTTATTAATGCTCAGCCTCTATGCAGGGATGAATTTTACGCTCTCAGCACATCTCTCTAGGTCAGGGGACCATTGAAATTGGGTTCAGTAGGCCATGGCTTTCAATGGGAACTGAAAGGTTGCAAACAAACCATAAAGAAAATCTAGCTGAAAGAACTGTCGGGATCACACAGCACATCGCTGGTTTACTTTCTGTGGGAAGTCCATGCAGTCTCTTTCCAAGAATGTTTTACATTGATACAAACCTTTACCCAGGTTGATTGCTCAATTTGTTGAAATGGGAAACCTTTAAAAATATTTCCTTGGGTAGTGGAGGCTACCACTTATTCTAGAAAGACAGAGACTGCTGCTGACATTGTCATAGAGGAGACTCAGGGTTTGTGTGTGCATAAGGTGTTGGGTTTTTAATCTCTTCTCTTTTTTCCATTGGGGATATGATATCAGTGGCAGGGGATCACACATTCTTTGAATGAGCTCTTCAGTTCAGGGCACGGGACAGATATAATCTTCACTCAGTGATACACTGTTTTGACACTGTGGATTTATTGTGAGGCCTATTGGGACAGGCCTATGCTTTTGTGAGAAAAGGCCAGTGAAGGCCAAGTTCAGTCAGATGAGTTAAATCATAGGTTGATGAGGACTGGGTGGGAAGGTTGCGGGGGGGGGGGGGGTTCTCCTTACCCTGATGCTGTTGAGGATGAAACATGATTATATCCATGACCCTTGCTTCATAAGTAAGTTTGTGCCTCTGTTGCATCTGTGAATGGCTCCCTCTGACAGACTTATGAGCAGCATTATCAAGCCTCATGTTTTTATTGTGTTTCACAATATTTGTTTTACATGAGGGTAAGCTTCTAGCCTTCCCAGTTGTGAAGGAAAGCTTGGAAATATGCTCCACGTGGCCCTTCAATCTCAGAAAACAAGAGACACGTGAATCCCAAATGTCTCATTTTTTAAAATGTCATAATTTTTAAGCAAATCTTATGATCTTTTGGAGCCTGACTCATGAATGTTGATCACTTGAGACTGAAAAATACTGCCACAAGGAACTGTTACGAAGTTGAATAACTAGTAAAAAGAAATGGAACTTGTTTCAAAACACACACACAGCCAAACTCTTCTGTGACTCTGTTTGCAGTATGTGTTACTTTGTGGGAAAACCTTAAGGCTTCTCACAAGCATGTTGCTTTGGCATCAGTTGGTAAAAGTTCATTCTAGTCTCTAGTGTTCTCTGCTGCCTGGATGGGATAAAGAGGAGCTTTAAGAGGTCAATGTAAGAGCTGGAAACAAAAAATTATGTTCTTTTAAGTAGGTAGCAAATTCATGCATTTGGTGACTTCTAAGCAGAGAATGCTTGTACTTCACAACAAAAGCAAGATTAGAATTTGCATCCTTCTGCTCCAAAAACTGTTAGCTATATAGGAGAGTCTCCATTAGCTATTAGTAATATGGGGGTTATGACAATTAAAGGAGCCATTCCAAGTAGGATGAGGCATTGATTCACATTCATTCTAGCTGGTTTGTTACAATATAAATGTGTGTGTAGTGTTGACTGACTGTCAAGGATGCTCTGACAATGAAAGAGTGCACATGAATCGTCTGTTTTCCCCATCCTTGCGATACATATGTGGGAAACATAAGCACATACTTTTGTGTACCATACATTCACACATGTGGCAAAGTGGAAAACAAAGAAGCATGTAAGTGAGTTTTTCCTTGTCTCTGCAAGTCCAGAAACTAAAGTTGAGTTTGGCTTTTTTCAGAGGCACAATCCCTTAGGAGGTAGCGAATGGTTATTAAGGAGCCCAGAGAGCAGTGTCTAACCTTGAGTAAGTGTTTTCTTGTCAGCCAAGGATCTAAAGAAAATCCTGAGGAGAATACATGGCAGAGACGTATATTATAGCTGGAGCTTTTTATCTCACACATGTGACTTTGCCTATCATGAACTGTACGTTTTTATTCTCACTAGTGGGACAAAACTATATCCCTCTGCAGCATATATCAAGAGGAAGAACATTGCACCTTCTTTGCATTAATATAAATAGCTGTTTAGGACTGATTTCTTGGCCAGACACTCTCATCTCACTTGTCCTTCATCTACGAGGTCTGGCATCTAGCTCAAGTTGGGTTTATTTAGAGCCAGGGTAAAGCAGCTTTTACATATTAAAGGTACATTTTAAAAGAGTATTTTCTATTCTAATTTGGGGGGAAAGGAGCTCTTTAGGGCATTCGGGGAATGGTGTCCATCAGATTTACATTTCCCCTGTTGGAACAGAGCCGCATACGTATATTAGAATGTAAATAATAGTGATGGATACATGTATCTTTAAAAGATCCATTTCCCCTTTTGACTAAGGCAACCAGCAGAGGAGAGAACATAGATCACTTTTACAGGTGAGAAATCAATCTTCTAAGACAATGCACATGACATGTATGCTAAGTCCTCCTTTACAAGGAGTGGATAGCTGAAGAAGAGATGCTAAATTACTAAAGAACTTGTATTTAATATGAGAATTGATTTGTCAAATACATATCATTTATAATAACACAACTTAACTCTTATGTAACATTTTTCATCAGCAGATCTCAAAGTGCTTAACATGGGAGGTCAGTATCATACCCATTTAGAGATGGGGAAACTGAGGCCCACACTAATTAAGTGATTTGTACAAGGTCACCCTGGAAACCAATGATAGTACTGGGAACAGAACTCAGATCTGCCAAGTTCCAGTCCAACATGCTATACACTAAGCCATGTTGTTAAATTTTCTCTGTTGTATAGGATGTTAGCTAAAAGCCCCTGCCATTATAGGACGTAAAAGCACCCTGTTTGCATTTATTGGATTATGTTGGTGACAATTTCATCTGTAATAAAACATCATCCTGCTACTGTTACTTTACACTCTCTCCTTCCCCCATTCATGTGTCTCTTCCACCTGTTAGGGCCTGTCATTTAAACCGTAAGATCCTCAAAGCTAGTATTATCATTTACATTTGTATAGTGCCTAGCACAGTGGGGCCCTAGATGTAAAAATAACCTCTTCAGTTAGGGCTTATCTGTAAAGTTATACTTCTCATCATATAGGGCCATAAGATGACATCAGTGGGAGCTACAGACTGGAGGTAGTTTGAGGTGCAGACTGATGTGATTGGTTAAAAGGCACTGACTGCATTCTGCATTCATGTCTCAGAAGAAGGGTATAATCTTGTAGAAGAAGAACACTTGTGGGACTCCCCTGGTGCAGAGCCTAGAGTTGGAGGAAACTCTCTGAGTTATGTGAATATTCAGAGGGAGGGAATTCTGTGAATATTCTTTTGACTTCAGATTAAAACTTCTCTTTGACCCCATTAAACTACATGTTGCATGTTCCCACTCTGAGTGTTTGAGCTTCAGTAGTGCCAGAGCAGATGAAAAGCAAAAGTAAAGCTCAGATATGGCTGGTGAGGGTGTAAAGTCCTATCTCCATTTTGCAGGTTTTGGAAACTTATGGATAGACAGGGTAAATCTCTCAGCCATGGTGACTGACAAAGGAAGGTTATAGCAAAAGTGGGAATAAAACCCATTTCTTCTGAATTTTTCCCTAATCATAAGATCCAACTTCCTTCCTTGCTTTTTCTGTGATTTGTTCCTGGAGGTGAACAGAACCGTGCAGAAATCAGCAAATGTTTTCGAATAACCAACCTGAGAATTTTGCATCCTGCTCTGGAGCAGAAAAGAGGCAACATTCAAAAATGATGTTCTAAAATACGTAAATGTGGTTCCTTCGTTCTGCAAGGGAAGCAAGCATAGCATGTCCTCACTAGCTTATTAACATTGGCAGCAACCTAACAGAAGGAGGCATGTCCTGCCACTCCATCTGGAAGGTGATTACCACAATGCCCGATGCAGCTGGGATGTCATCTATAACAATTAAGTTGGAATGCTAGAGAATGTCCAAGTGCCCATCTGTATCATTATAGGCCTTGTCCCAGGCTCTGGGCTGGGGAATCACATAGAGCTCTTCCATCAGGGATTATAAAGGTCCAAATATTGATGACATTTGGGAGCTGGGTGGAGGTGCGTATCTGAAATTCAAATTTCTCATATCTGTGGATCTGCCTCTAGAAGTCTTACCTTAACAGGTTTGCTCATTCCACAATTTCATTTCCGCTTAGCTCTGGAATCTTGAAGACCAGCCACTGGGAGACATGGAAATGAAAAGCTGAGGTTGGGGATAAATCTTTTGTTTGGATTTGAAATGTAGGTTCAGTAGGAGATGAGGCACATTTTTATTTTGGAACAGCTGATCCATTTACCTGGCTCCCTAGGTATGTCCTGTTGTATTCAGTAGGTTCCTGCAATATGATAGATTCTGTAGATGATTGGATGTTGAAAAAGAGAATGAAGCTTCAACAAAAAGGCAGCCACACTGCACTTCTAACAAACCAAATGTCTGAGTTTCTTGGTGTGCCAATTTTTCAAGGAATGAGTTTTACTTTACTCACTAGGTTTTGGAAAGACTTAAGCAGGCCGGGGAATTCTGGGGGGAACATATGAGCTACCTTGCGTGCCTTGTACTTTTGTTTCTTTCTTGTAAAACTGCCTAGAAGGAATAGCAGCTGGAGACTATTGCCAAGTTAGGGCCTGACTGCAGAAGGGGATGGGCCAAGGTGAGATATTTATGTCAGCGCAAGATTAGTACACACATTTAGTCTGGCAACATTTCACATCTGCTTTGCACTAGTACCCGTGATGATCCCAGGTGTAGAGAAATGGTGAAACAGGCCTCTGCTGTCATGTTGGATTTAGAACAGGGTGGATAGCAGAATTTTTACTGGCAATTTTGATCTCCCCCCCAAATAGTTTTGGGTGGAACAAAATATTTGGTTTGACCTGAAATGAAACTTTCATTTTTAATGTTTTAAAATATTTTAATAAAATTTAAAGGAAATGTTAAAACCTTTCAAGTTTTCCACCAGCCAGCATAATTCACCCACCTCTGGTTGAATTAACCCAGTAACCCTGCAATAAAACCCTCCTTGGAGAGGGAGATTTGTTTCCAAGCTCTGAGACTCTGGTGTACTTTTTCATTAGTCTTTTTGCCCCTGGCTACAGTCCCTCTGAACTGCAGAAGAACCAAGAAATGTGAAAACACTTTGATCTATGTTGGGGGAAATGAAGTCAGTGAGACATCACTGGGGTTTGTCTCTTTTCTTCTCTGTTATCCCAAGGATCCAGTGGTAGCCACACAGCTCATTTCCTCCTTGAACCCAATGTTCAGCACAAAGCTTCCTCCGAGCTGTGGTGCAGCAAGTGGGTGGGGATGTGGAATAATTAGCTGGGGAAAGAAAAGTAAGAGGATGAACTAAGTTGATTAGCTTGTTTCAGAGAAGCATGAAATTAAGTAAGCAGGAGCTGAAGAAAATTAGGGGGAGTTTGCAGACCAAAATAAACAAACTCTCCAGTTTGGAGAATGCTGGAATGTGGGGCTAAGAAATTCTTTAATCTTCTTCATTCGTGAAAGCACAAACAACTCTGACATGAGAAAGTGATGCTCCAAACAGACTTGCTTAGATAGGGAGAATGAATGAAGGTCTTACTGATGCTGTTAGTTCGAAAGAATTTGTCTTTGGAACATGCTTCTTATCAGTAAGTGCTACAGCGTAGAATTTCTTAGATCTTTCTCTTTTTCTATCTGTCTCTACCTCTTTCTTTGCGCTCATTTGTTTCCAGCAGCTTGTGGAAAGTTTCTAATTTATATTCTGAAATAGGTCTCCTTTTTTCAGGTACATGTAGCTATTGTATTCTATGTGTGTCTGTCTGTACTGTATGTCTATAGAATGGACAATAAATCTTCCGTATACATCCTTTTAACTGGTCTATTAATGAGTTATTTAGTTTATTATGGATGGGATTCTGTCACCCTTTCTCATGTAAAGCAGCACTTCACTCTTCAAGTAACCCTATTAATTCCAGTGAAACTGCACGTGAAGTAAGGGGCTGATGAACACAAAGGTGGTAAAATCAGGCTTTTCATCATGAGTTCTTTGATTGCTATCAAGCATTTTCACAGTGTCATACGTACACATAAGGCTTCAAGGCTAAGTTGTTCTACCCATGCTGAAGTCCCTGCCAGGAGGATTGGGCCCTACCTCAGGACTTGTCTTCACCCTGGAAAGCTCTTAGCAGTGACAGTGAGAGAAGCTCTCTGGCTGATGCAGAGCTGTCTAACACGTAGGGGTTAGATCAGTATAACTAGGTCACTGAGCGCTGTGGCTTTTTCACATACCTGAGGGTTGTTGTTATATCAATACAAGTTTGTAGTGTAGATCTGGTCTCAGCATGAAAGGCAATTTTCCATGTTTCCAGATACATGGGCCTGAAATGGAACCTCTGTCTCCTCTCTGAACTATGGAGCAGCTCAGGTCTGTGTCTGAGCTCCAGGACTCAGCCTCTACTCTGCACAGAGCCAAGATACAGCACTGCAGTTCAGGAGAGGGAGGTTGTGGGGAGATAAATGATAGGAACAACATCATAGAAGAGAGATTTTTAAGCAGGAGGTTGTGGTAGCAAAGGAGAAGGAGGCTGGCTCTCTGCTTAGTGAAGGTCTTGGCTAGACAAACAGTAAGCATGCAGCAAGCTGGGGTGTAAATCTACCTTACCTTACATTAACCTGCCATGACTAAGTGTCCATGTGGACTGTGCAGCCCTCACGAAAAGTTATATAGGGCTCTTTGAATTACTTCATTTTCAGAACAAAGACAGTGGTTTGTATTTTGATTGTTAAAACATTCATATGTGGAACATCTGTCCCATGCTTTCTGTGTCATGCCAATATTTAAAACACAGAATACTCAACTATTATCCTGGACTTCTAAAATCTATTGCCATTAACAAATTAATGTATTGCTTTAAATTGTAAGGAAAGCCAAATGCTATAGGAAAGAAGCATTACATTTTTAGAGCATAGTACTGAATATACTTCCCCCCCCCCACCCCCTTCTGACCGGTTTCTGCAGAGAATCTGTTTTAAAACCATTGTTAGGAGTGGAAGGTTTAAAGAGAGGGGCTGTCCCAACCTACCATCTGGAAAAGGAAGTCATTCATCACCCAGGAAGTCTACCATAATGAACAGAATTTCTTTAATTAAACAATGCCCTCTCCTCACATGGAACCCTCTGCCATTCTGTTTCCTGCCCATGGTACTTGTGTATGGAAGGTGGATGTCATGCAACAGAGCATGCTCTGGCAGTAAACTGACTTTAACACAAGGGGACGTTTCTCAGAGACTGACTGACAACATGAATGAAACGGATCAACATCAAAAGTAAAGGTGCTGGCTTTCCTCTGCTTGGATCATAGTCCTATACCAGCTCTGAGTCATGAGCCTTGCAACCAGCAGGCATAAATTTCTACTATACAGATGAGAACTGTGCCTCAGAGACAGAACATCTATCTCTTTTGCACTTATCTGCCACCATGACACAAACAATCAGGGATGATTCTCTGGCACAACAAACAACAAAGTGTCTTCTTTGTCTTTGCCTCAAAGGAAACACCATGACACATCTTTTTGCCTTATGCTTTTATTGCTTTTATTTTTGTTCCATGATCTTCTTGTGTTCCAGGGTTGGGCCACAGAGCTATCCCTGCCCTGCCCTGTGAGTGGTGTCTGCAGTATTAAAAGAGGAGGCAGAGTACACACAGTTACTCAGGCAGGCTTAAACAATCCACTGCAGTCTGGGACTCGGACACAAATCTCCAACTCCATCCAGGACTTACTTTTCTTTTCTGTCAGGGCCTCTTGATTTTTTGGTCAGTGGGAGAGGAATTTTCTATGCTAGTTAGGAGTCTTACTCAGCTATACAACTTAATTCGCACACCTCACCTCCTCCCTATACAACACCATGATGTACATCTGTGCTGCCGAAAGACCTAAAAGGACCAATTCCCCACAAAGGTCACTGTGTCCACTCAGCCACCACCTTCTCCCTGTTAGCGTACATCTTCTATCCCCATTCACCTCTGAATGTTGACTCTGGATCTTAACAATGGCTTTCATAAAGAACAACACTGTCAAGTGTTTCCCTGGTGGTCTTTTTACCTGAATGAAATATGTTGCTGCTCTGGCATTGTAGAAGGAGATTATTTTCATGAACAGAACCCAAGCTGAGTACTTGCAGTTGTCTCCAGGTTTTTTCACAAGGCTTGCTTAATTGATGTATCTGAGACTTAATAGCGTTTATGTAGTAGGGAAGAATAATTTTCTCCAGCCCTGGAATGAATAGGTGAAATTATCTGGCCAGGAGGTCAAATTTGATAATCATAGTGGTCCTTTTTGGCCTGACAAGCTAAGGACCTGGTCTAGGCACATTTTTCTATGCTATAACTTTGGGTTAGAGGCATGATTTGTTTTATTGATAAACCGTACAACCCCTAGTGTGAGCACAGTTTTTTATATTGGCATAAAGGTGTCTAATACCGCTATCGCTTATTTTCCTTTCCATACAGAAACACTATCCCAATATAAAGCACCATTATACCAAGATAACTGTCCACACCAGGAGTTTGTACCAGTATGTCTACACCAGGAAAGTTAGGAGGTCAGCTTTCTAGTAGAGATAAGGCCTTACCACCATAGGCACCTTTTATACCAGCATAATTACATTCACACCAGTAAAATTAAAGCAGTGTAACTTTTGTGTCTAGACAAGGTGTATGAAGGAGCTTTGAGAGCCTTTGCATGGAAGACGCAAAATGTTGCTGTAATTGATCTATGCAGATTAATACCATTTAGAAATGGTGCTGTCTGAGCCTTTAGCAGCCCTAGACTTTTTACTTGCACAGCCTCTCCCTTCAAATTGAAGAAATATATCCTTTACCACATGCCTCATGGTTTGACATTATTTTTCAGGCATTAGTAACGTTCTCTTCCTTCCCTATTTCAAAAGGAAAAATGGAATCCAATTGTGCCTCAGATGCAGGTGGTCCCTTGCACTATATTTCCTATACCTCCTCTCCAGATAAGCTACCTTTTAAGATGATGTATTGTGCCACTTACCTTTTATAGTGTTCCACCTAGCGAGAAATGGTGAGATCCACTCTATATTTAGTCACAAGTAAACTGATCCATTTAAAATAGAAAGTTGAATATATGGAGAAGATTAAAGAGGGAGCCAAGGTTTTTGCTAAGATTTTAACCCTGGCAGCATTATTAAGTGTTTTGTGTTTTTGAAAAAGAAAGGTGGCGATAGTCTTAATGTTTGTTGCATCATTTTTAGATTAGATTGACTTTCCATTATTACCATTTTATACTTCCCCTTCAGCTGAGTATGTGCACAGATTAAAAATGCTTTACCTCTACAATGCCTTGGTCTGCTCTCTGCCTAAGTCTAATCCAGAGGGACACTATCATTTACATAGTATGATGATAATATGGAAATTTTAATCACTTGGGTGTTTTGTTTTATATTGGCTAATTTTTTCCCATTTTGGGGGGCAATGGGTTTAGTGCTGTTCATCTTAGTGTCTGTGATCTGTGCTCCATGGTACCATGAGGATTTCCCTGCTTTCCATATGGGACTAACATTGCAAATTAGTTATTCTTCATCGAGCATTGTCCCCAACTGCTCCACTTGGGGTGTGTGGGCACACCCCACACCCAGGATCGGAGATTCCTAGCAGCATCCATCGGGGCGCGTGAGCCAGCAGATGCACTGTCATTTTCATGCCACTGATGACGTGCATGCCCCGGTCCCCCCTGCACCCCAGTTCCTTTCTTACCGCCTCTGGCTCAGGACGGAGAACACAGCGGCTCTGCTTCAGCGGCTTCCTCACTGTTCATTGTATCCTTAAAAAGAAGAAGAAGAAAGAAGAGAGAAGACATAAATCAAAGAAGAACATAACTACAATTGAAACAAATAACTGCCGAGCCCTTCAGGTTTTAAGCGGTGCACCTCACGTAAAGAGGCAATGCCCGTTTCTGACGGACATCAGGCCTGCATAAAGTGCTTGGGAGAGGGTCACCTCTCACACAAATGCCAGCACTGCAGGAATTTGACATCCTGGAGAAGGAAAGATAGAGAAAGAAAATTAAAACTCTTCCTCATGGAAGGTTCTCTGCAGCCGGCATCGGAGCTGGGTTGCTCATCAGAGGCTTCAGACAGATTGCAGAAAAGACATTCATCTGCGCCATCTCCTCTGCCTACAAAAAAGCCTAAACATGTTGAAAAAATACTCAGTACCATTGAGGCTTTTAGACCCTCTGCTACCTTTACCCTTGAAAAGGGAAGAAACCCTGCTACCTCTACTGAGTATGGGAGCAAGGAGAAAGCCACAGCCTCTAGTGCAGCACTAGCAGATTCAATGACAGCCAGCTCTGTACCGGCAGCGGCTGCAACGGCTACTCCAACCATCACACCAGCACTGTTCTTCTCTTCCCTGCCGGTCCCAATGCAGCTAATGGCACCTACCTCTGTGCCGACGTTCATATCATCGGCACCAGTGCTGCCAGCAAAGAGCACGGCACCCTAAACATTACCACCGGCTCTTGTTCTTAATCAATGTCAACCTCAAGGCCAGCAGCCCTCACTACAAGAAGCCACTACATCACACCATAGTCATAAAAAACATAAAAGAAAAGCCCATCACAGTATACTGTTGGATGAAGCTCTGCAGGACTTTTCTCTGATTTCTCCACTTTATGGAATAAGTTCCTCACCAGAGCACCTTTCACCCCTTTCGTTCTCTTCAGGGGAAAGCTCATATTCAGACATGTCTATCACTCCTCCACTAGTTCATTCTAACACTCAGCAAGCCCACTCTACCCAACCACAAAATACGAATGTGGGGAATTTGTGGGCTCCCCCACCATGGCTCATGAACATCCCAATGAGCATGCCATGGATATGTTGGGGAAGCTGACCGCAATGTGGAGTTCCTCCTTCCATGCTTTCCACATCACAGATGGCTGCTTATATGCAACAACCTACCACAGTCTTGATGCAACAACAACTCTACCCAGTGACATCAACAGCACAACCTGTGATTCAATCACCTCCATCAGGTGAGGCGCAAGATACTCCAGCACCACAACTGAGGAGTGACGACTCTAAACAATTCCAAGAGTTGTTCAAGAGGGTAGCAGAAAATTATATATACCTATTCATGATAAATCCACCAACCAGCATAAGCTTTACAGAATCTTGCAAGAATCCATGTCCACCAAAGTTGCTCTGCCTATGGATGATGGTATACTGGAACCAGCAAATGTACTGTGGCAGACATGAGCTTCATCTGTACTGACTAACAGGAAATCAACAAATATTTTATTGCCCCCAAAGACAGTGAATTCTTATTTACACACCCGCAGCCAAACTCTATGGTCATTGAAATGGCAAACCAGAAATCTAAGCAAATGCACAAATAGAACTACCCCTGTGGACAAGCAGGATAAAAAACTAGACCTCTTGGGTAGAAAGGCTTACACCTCTGCTACTCTCATGCTGAGAGTAGCTAACTATACAGCTGTATTGTCAAACTATGATAATGACATATATACAAATTTATCAGAGTTTGTAAGCTTTATACCAGATGACAAGAAGGAGCAATTTAAGTCCTTAATAGCTGAAGGCCATCTTACAGCTAGAGGGGCCTTACAGGCTTCATTGGATGAGGCTGACATGGCACCCAGAACAATTGGTACAGCCATTGTTATGAGGAAAGCATCATGGCTCCATGCAGCCAGATTGTCAAAGCAAATGCAGAGCACAGTTGAGGACCTTCCATTCAATAAAGACAAGCTGTTTGCACAGAAAACAAATGACATCATGCATACACTTAGATTCCAGAGCAACACTCTGCATGCTAGGAATCTGCACCCTGATGAATTGCAAGAAATACCATCGATATCAAGGATTTGGCAACAGATATGCTCAATACCACCAACCAGAAGATTCGTCAATCCCAGGAATTAGGCCTAGACAACAGCATAGACGTAGGCCAAGCAATCAGTCAAACTTAACGACCCAAGCCACCAATCCCAAGCAATCATTTTGAGACCGTAGTCGAGGGTTTGTCTGACCATCCCTCTCGCAGGTAGGACATTACCTCATTAACACCTCTCTTCTGCAACAGATTGGTTCCTTTCCTTCATCAATGGAAGACCATAACATCAGACAAATGGGTCTTGGATGACATAGCCTTCTTTGATGACATCTCCTTCATAACCAGACCCACCAATCATCCCCCAGCCCCATCCCTTTTCAGGGACTCCTCTCAGATACACCTCCTACACCAAGAGATAAACAACCTTCTTCTTATTGGCTCCATAGAGGAGGTACCACAGCAGTACGTTGGCAAAGGCTTCTATTCCCGTTACTTTATCACCAAAAAGAAGACGGGGGATGGAGACCCATTTTAGATCTTTGGAAACTCAACAGATACATACAAACTCAGAGGTTCAAGATAGTAATCTTAGCTTCAATACTTCCTGCACTACAACTAGGGGACTGGTTGGCTTCCCTTGACCTGAAAGATGCTTATTTTCATGTGCCCATTTACCCTTCTCACAGAAGGTACCTCAGATTCATGTTTCAGGGAAAATAATACCAATATACTGTACTCCCCTTTAGCCTCTGTACGGCACTGAGAGTTTTCTCAAAAGTCACGTCAGTGGTAGCGGCCCACCTGCAGAAGCAGCAAATCACGATCTTCCCATACCTGGATGACTTTCTAATATGAGACCAATCTTACCAGACGATGCTAACCGCAGTCCAGAAAACAGAATCCATTTTCCTCTCCCTGACACTCACAGTCAATTACAAGAAATCATCTATACAGCCCACACGGGAGATCGACTTCATAGGAGTGCACATCCGTATGTTAACAGCCAGAGCCTATCTTCCTGTGAATAGGTACAAGACCATAAAGGAGCTGGTTCACTCCATTCAGACCTCTCCAACTACAACTGTACATCTATGTATGCAAATGCTGGGGCATATGTCAGCCACTACTTACCAGGTCCATCATGTTAGTCTTACAGTGCCACACAACTCCTTGTTGTTTTTTTTTTTACTGGACTAGACTAACATGGCTATCCCTTTTGAAATTGACACGATGCAAGGCACTAAATAGAGCCATTTGAAGTAGAAATCCATCAACTTACAGAAACAACTCACTCAGACTCAGACATCTTCCTTTCTAAATGCAAACAACTGGACTTTATACCTAATGGACTGAAGATAAAAAATACTTTACAATCTACATATTACACAGACTACAGTGAGAGATTATGCCATACTCCCTCACAGAAACTCAGAAACCACCTGATCAGCGTCCTGTACAGCAAACAGAGCAAAATTAAAAATGAACTCTTAAAACTAGATTCCTTCTTAGAAAACCTACCTAAAACGCATTCCTCTACATGGCTGGACTTCACAACGAAGAGAAAATCCATCTATGACACGCACGTTGCTTTCCTACAGAAGAAAAAAAGATACCAAACTATATAAACTTCTATAAACCACTACAGGAAGCAAGAGTGACACCTATAACCCAGCCAGCAACATTGTTAATCTCTCAAGCTACACACTTACTCCTGCAGAGGAATCTGTTCTGTCTCTGGGACTTTCCTTCTGCCCCACAACTGCCACACATAAGATAAAATTCTGCGGTGACCTAAAGGCCTACTTTCATCATCTAAGACAAAGAATATTTCCATAAAACCACAGATCAACGCACTGACACACAGATGCCTTCCTCCAAACACTACAAGAAGAAATATTCTTCATGGACTCCTCCAGCAGGCCGAAATGAGAGACTTGACTTCTATATTGATTGTTTCCGCCACTGTGCCAAGGCTGAAATTGTGGACACACAACATCCTTTACATCATAACCTCAGCCCTGCAGAATGCAATGCCGTCCACAGCCTAAGAAACAACTCTGACATTATCATTAAGGAGGCTGACAAAGGAGGTGCAGTTGTCATCATGAATAAATTGGATTATGACCAGGAGATTTATAAACAGCTCTCCAACACAACCTTCTACAGACCACTTTCCTCTGACCCCACTGAGGAATACCAAAAGGAATTAAAATGCCTACTCAAGAAATTCCCTAAGACGGCACAAGAACATATGGAGACAAACACCACCAGAACCACGGCCTGGGATGTTCTATCTACTACCTAAAATCCATAAAAAAGGAAACCCTGGACGCCCCATCATCTCAGGCATTGGCACTCTTACTGCCGGCCTGTCTGGCTATGTGGACTCCCTCCTCAGACCCTATGTTATCAACATCCCCAGCTATCTTCAAGACACCACGGACTTCCTGAAGAAAATACAGTCCATTGGAGAACTTCCTGAAAACACCATTCTGGCCACTATGGATGTAGAAGCTCTTTACACCAACTTCCCTCACAAGGATGGATTACAAGCTATTAAAAGAACCATCCCAGATGATGCCACAGCACAGCTTGTGACTGAACTTTGTGACCTTTGTACTCACCCACAACCACTTCAAATTTGAGGATCATTTATATCTCCAAATCAGTGGTACTGCTATGGGCACCCGCATGGCCCCACAATATGCCAACATCTTTATGGGCGACTTAGAACAATGTTTCCTCAAGTCTCATCCCAAAACACCTCTCCTTTACCTGCGTTACATTGATGACATCTTTATCATCTGGACACATGGCAGGGATGCTCTTGAAGATTTTCACAGAGATTTCAATAATTTCCATGACACCATCAAATTGAGCCTGGAACACTCCACACAGGAGATCCACTTTCTTGACACTACAGTACAAATCAGGGATAGACGCATTACCACCACCCTATACCAAAAACCTACTGATCAGTATAGTTACCTACATCCTTTGAGCTTCCATCGTAAACACACCACACAATCCATTGTCTACAGCCAAGCCCTAAGATATAACCGCATCTGCTCTGATCCCTCAGAAGAGACAGACATCTTGAGGATCTCTATCAAGCATTCTTGAAACTACAGTACCCAGCTGGGGAAGTAAGAAAACAAATTGACAGAGCTAGACGGGTTCCCTGAAGTCATCTACTACAGGAGAGACCCAAGAAAGAATGCAACAGAACACCACTAGTCACCACATACAACCCCCAAGTCAGACCTCTGCAACAGATCATTAAGGACCTACAGCCTATTCTAAAAGATGATCCCTCACTCTCTCAAGCATTAGGAGACAGACCCCTCCTTACTTATAGGCAGTCCCCTAACCTTAAACAGATTCTCACCGGCAACTACAGATCTAACAACAGAAACATTGAAGCAGGTGCACACCCTTGCAACAAACTTCACTGCCAAGTCTGCCCACATACCTGCACAACAGATACCATCATAGGCCCTAATCAAGCCTGCTACTCCATCAAAGGCTCATTTACCTGCTCATCTACTAATCTGGTCTATGCCATCATGTGCAAGAAATGCCCCAACACCTTATGTATTGGACAAACAGGAAGATAGCTGCATAAGAGGCTGAATGAGCACAGAGCTGATATCAGAAATCAAAGAACAGAGAAACCAGTTGCTGAGCACTTCCATCTTCCTAATCACTCCAATGATGGATTTGTTAATGACTGTCATTAGAGATGTAGCTGGGACATCAAGACTTCAAAGAGAAACAGCTGAACTCGAATTAATATGCAAGCTAAATTCTGTGAAAGCAGGACTTCATTGAGACTATGGGTTCTTTTCCCATTACAAAACATAATTTGACTTCAGGCTTCCCACGGTTTGAACCTGAAAACTGCTCTGATTTGCTGTTACTGTATGACCTGATCCTATGTTTTACACCCCGTTGCATTTAGTTTCATTGGCTGTGTTCACACACAGCGGGTTATTTCAATACGGTTGTTTCAAAACATCTTGTATCGAAATAACGACTTATTTCGAAATAACTTATTTAGAATTAACAAAATGTTAATTCGAAATAAGGAAAAAGCAGGAATCGAAATAGCATGTTCACACAGTGGGCATGCTATTTCGCTTCAGGGGCAGGGCACCATGGGAGGTGTGGCAACATGGCCGCCTCACTGGGCCATGTTGGCAGTCATGTTGCTAGCCAATCCCATAAAAGCCGGCCCTGACCTCACTTCCCTGTCCACTCAGGCTAGCAGCGTGCTGCAAGCTATGGACTCTGCCTGGCAGCCCAGACGGCACCATGCCACCCAGGGACCCTCTGCCCGCCTGCAGAGTGTCCCGCATATGCGGGACACCCTGTTTGTGGACCCAGAGGGTGCCCAGCCTTCACACCAGGCCCTCATCCACCTCATCCTCAGGGCAGACCTCTTGCCCCTGCCCTCCTCTGTGCCCCGCCAGCTCTGGGTTCGCGAAACCAGGCCAGACTAGTGGGAGCGGGTCGTCCTGCGCACCTGGGGCGACGAGGACTGGCAGTGGAACCTCCGCATGACCAGGGCCAGCTTCACTGCCCTGGTCATAGAGCTCACCCCGTACCTGCGCCGCAGGGACACCCCGATGAGGCGTGCCATCCCAGTGGACAAAAGAGTGGCCATTGCCCTATGGAAGATGGTCACTCCGGAGTCCCACAGGGCAGTGGCACACCTCTTCGGAGTCGGGTGATCCACCATCAGTGCCATCCTCCACGAGGTCGCCAGGGCCATCAACCGGGTCCTGATGCAGCGCCTGGTGAGAGCAGGGCAGCTTCAGGACATCATCCTAGGGATGGCTGCCCTCGGTTTCCCCAACTGTGCGGGGGTCCTTGATGCTACCCACATTCCTGTGAGAGACCTAGACCACAGGGCTGTGGAGTACCACAAACAACAAGGGTACCACTCCATGCTCCTGCAGGCTCTCGTGGAACACCGGGGCCTCTTCCAGAACATCTACATCAGATGGCCAAGGAGGGCCCACGATGCCCGGGTCTTCCAGAACTCTTCCCTCCACCGGGACATGGAGGCGGGCACCTTCTTCCCCCGTCACGACATCCATCTCGGGGGCATAGTGGTGCCCGTCCTCGTCGTAGCTGACGCGGCCTACCCCTTGCGGCCCTGGCTCATGCGGCCATATGCAGGGACCCTGGACCCGAGCCGGCAGCTATTCAACCACTGCCTGACCGGCTGCAGCCAGGTCGTGGAGCAGGTGTTTGGCCACCTCAAGGCCCGCTGGCGGTGCCTACTCACCTGTCTCCACCTCGTGGAGAGGACCCTGCCCCACGTTATCGGGGCATGTGTGGTCCTCAACAACTTTTGCGATCTGTGGGGAGAGCCCATCCAACCAGCGTGGGAGGCCGAGGCCCGACTCCTCGCCGCGGACCTCACAGAGCCCGGACCCGTGCCCACCAGAGAGCAGCCATCTTGACGGGCCCTCGCCGTGCGCGATGCTCTCCGGATCGCATTCGCAGAGGGGGACCTGTGAGGGCCAGGCCCGCCCTGCCCTACACGACCCTCTCCCCCGTTCACCCACAGCCAGCCCCCACCCGTCCACCCGCACTGTCCACCAACCCCAATAAAAACACTGAAACCACACAGACGGTGCAACAGGAGTTTATTGAAAATGGGGGTTTGGGGCAGGGACGGAGACTCCGGGGGTTTCGGGGAGGGGGCAGCAACTTGGGGGGGGGGTGCAAAAGTCCAGGGGGAAAGAGGGAGATCAAGCAAGGCCTCTGGGAGGCTCCAGGGGGGTGGCGCACCCCACCTGCGCCCACAGCCACCCTCCAGCTGGCGTCGCCTCTGGGGAAGTCTGGGCAGTGACCTGTCTGCAGGCTGTGGTGGTGGCAGCCGTGCAGCTAGCTCCCGGATCGCGGCTGGCAGCTGGACAGCGAGGCAACCCACGACGGTGGCCAGCTCGCTCTCCACCTCGACCGAGCGCTCCACGAGCCGGAGGGCGGCGTCCTGCCATCGGCGCTGCTCCCAGCGCCAGTCCTGGGTTGAGGCCTCCATTCTCTCCTCCAGGTCCTCAAGGGCCTCGAGGAGCTCCGAGCAGGTGCGTGGGGCCCTCCTCCACCGCCGGGGTGCCCAGGGGCTCTGGCGTCCGGCTGTTGGTGGTGGTGGCAGCTGGCGAGGAGCAGCCTTGCGACCTGCCAGAGGGAAGCAGAAGACATGGTCAGCCCCTGCCTCCTGTTGGCCCTGTCTCTTCGCGCCGGTCTGCAGCACACACCCGTGCCCTGACTACCAGAGGGTCCCAGGATCATTGCCCTGAGGTGGGGTTCCCAGTCCCCAAGGCCTCAGAAGGAGGCCAGGGCAGTACCTGGAGGGGGACATTTGGGGACCCTGGGCGGAGACATTGTCTAGCTGGGGTAGTCGTCGGGGTTTAGGGGCCCTGGACCACCTGCCTGTACAGACCAGTATTCTATGGAAGTGCAGGCTCCTTCCACCCCTCTGGTCAGATGCCTGATAAACCCCTGTATTTTAGACAGCCTGCCAGACTGGGACTGTGAGGATAAAAAGAGGAACAGGATGGTACAAAGGGGACTGTGTCCTCCTCCTGCCTGCCATCTGGGAACCGTACCCTGGGGGCACACATGCTAGTCATGCCCACAGGAGTGAGCTGGACTCAGTCACGCCTCGATCTAGGGGGGTCCCCCACGGCTACCTACCAGTGGTGTGGCCTGCATGCTGTCCACCCCACCCGGGATGCAGCCGCATCTCCACCAGCCGGCCCCTGTCCACCACCCCCTGCGCCCGGTGCCACCCATCCCCGTGGGACCCGTGGGCAAGGGGGTGCCTTTGCACCCACCAACCCTGTGCCCTACCTGCCCCAGTACCCAGCCATGGCCCCCTCGCTGCCTGGGACCTGCTGGACAGGCCCAGCCCTGTGTGCCTCGGTGGGGGGGGGTGGTACTTACCCACAGGGGATCCAGACGTCCGTCGTGACGTCCCTGGCTCTGTGTCGAACCTTGGAGCGGTGGTCGGCCCCTGGTCCTCCCCACTGCTCTCTGCTGCGGGCCTGGCAGAGCTCGGGGCTGCTGGGGGTGGCCTCCACCGCAGATGGTGGTGGCGCGGCCGGAGGCCCCCCAATGAAGATGTCGGAGCCCTGGGCCTCTGGCTCTGATGAGGGGCTCCGATGCCCTCCTGAGTCCAGAGCCTCAGCAGGGTGGCTGCTGGGCTCTGGATGCAGGAAGGTGTGGAGCTTCTCGTAGTAGGGGCAGGTGGTGGAGCTCCCTGCCCCCTGAAGCTCCCAGGCCTCCCTCGTCCGGGCATGCTCCTGGCGGAGCGTCTTGATTTTACTTTGGACCTGCTCCAGGGTCCGCGGGTGGCCTGCTGCGGACATCTCCGCGGTGACGTCCACGCAGATGTCCCAGTTCCAGTATGATGACAGGAACCGGGACAAGATGTCTGGCCACTGCCAGACCCCCAGCAGGCACAGGGTGTCATCCCTGGTCCATACTGGGGCCCTGCGTCGCCCCCCAGCAGAGGACCCTGCCTGCGAGGCCATGTGGCTGTCAGGCAGTAAACATGCTGCCTGACAGGCACGCCCAGACAGGAACTTCCTGTTCCCCGGGGCGCTGAGCACCCTGGGAGGAAGGGCAGATGGTTGTTTTGAAATAACGTGTTCACACGGCGTTGTTTCGAAACAACGTTGTTTCGAAACAACGTTGTTTCATCCCCGCATGGGGTTTAACTTATTTCGAAACAACCAAGCGTCATGTGAACAGCCGAAACCTTATTTCGAAACAACCTCCATTGTTTTGAAATAAGGAGGCTGTGTGAACACAGCCATTCCTTTCTGTAAGTTCACCCATCTTCGAAGCATCTGAGGAAGTGGGATCTTCTCCCACGAAAGCTCATGCAAAAAATAAATCTGTTAGTTTTAAAGTGCGACACAACTCCTTGTTGTTTTCATATGTGGCCTCTACAAATATGGTTCCTGAAACACTGCAAACTGCAACTTCAGTCTCTTTGTTACTCGCTCTCCATCCCAAAACTAGTAAAGAATCGTGGAACTGGTGGAAAGAGGAGCACAATTTACTACAAGGTGTACCTTTCATGATACAGAACCAACAATGCTGATGACCACAGATGCATCATTAACAGGATGGGGAGCTCACCTGTTAGACAATGTGGCCCAAGGCAAATGATCCATACATGAGAGGTCACTACGCATAAACATATTGGAATTCAGAGTTGTTCAAATCGCATGTCAGCATTTCCTTCCACTAATACCGGGCAAGGCCATAAAGATTCGCACGGATGACATCACATTCATTTACTACATAAACTGCCAAGTGGGGTCTCGCTCACAATCCCTTTGCCTTGAGGACATAAAACTCTAGGATTGGTGTATTGCCCACCACATCCACATCTCGGCAGTGTACCTCCCAGGCAGAGACAATATAATGGCAGATACCCTGAGCAGACATTCACAGACAACCATGAATCGGAGATTGGGAATGATGTCTTGCAACAGATATTCCAGTGGTGGGGGTTTCCAGCCATGGATCTCTTTGCCACAGTCGCAAAGAGAAAATGCCACATGTTCTGCTCACAAGGTGGAATCGGACAGGGATCTGCAGAAGTGTTTCTCCTTAGCTGGAGCAAGATGCTCCTTTATGCATTTCCCCCAATACCACTAATACCCAGAATCCTCTGGAAAATTCACTACAACAAGGCCAGGGTAATATTGATAGCCCTGGCATGGCCTGAACAAATGTGCTATACTTACCTGATCTAAATTTCAAGGAAACTTCGGATCGCTCTCCCTTAAAACCAACACTTCTATCCCAGAACAAACAACGGACCTTCCATACTCACCAGGACAGACTCCAGCTCACAGTATGGTGCCTGGATAGTTCAATCAAATAGAGTCACAGTGTTCCGACTGGGTTAAGACCACCCTATTGAAAAGTAGAAAACCTGCAACACGGTACACATGCCTGCAGAAGTGGCACCGTTTCTCTATCTGGTGCCATCAACACTCTATAGATCCCTCACAGGCTTCCATTCCAGATGTCCTAGATTATCTGTTGAATCTAAAAGACACAAATGTTTCCATCAATACAATTTGAGTGCATTTGGCAACAATATCCACGCTTCATGTCAAAGTGGAAATTTTCTCTCTTTTTGCCCATCCAATTCTCAAACACTTCTTAACTGGCTTGCAGCCTTTATACACACAAATTCAACCACCCACACCACAGTGGGATCTAACACTGGTTCCTCAGCGAGCAATGTCCTCGACTGCTCCACTGAAGGTGTCTGCACTGTCAGCACGTCGGATCGGGCTAGATTCTTTAGCAGTTACCTCTGGGCAGGGGAGGAGGCACTCAGAGCTCCTGGCGTTTTCGTGCCAGAGTGACGTTATTTCCTTCACTCCCCCGCCCTCCCTCCCTCCCTCAGTTCTCTTCAACCGCCTCAATGGGTCGGACGGGTTTCTCCACTGCTCCAGCGATCCCCTAACTAACCTAAAAAAAAAAAAAAAAAAAGAGAAGAAATTACATTTAACACATAGGAAAACAGTACAATTTAATATCAATAAGCAGAACAAACGGACAATCAGCGCTATGCCCAGTCCTTTGGGCTTTAAGCGCTGTGTTAACTGCAAAGACCCTATGCTGGCTTCTGACAGCCACCAGACATGTATCAAGTGTCTGGGTAAGGGCCATCTAACACATAAATGTCAGGACTGTAAAAACCTGACAAAAAGGACTCTAAAGGACTGGCAAAGAAAGTTAAAATTGCTCCTGTTAGAGGGCTCCCTGCGAAACCTCATCAGATCCAGGTGCCTCTCCTCTTGCTGAGGGAGCGCATAAGAGAAAGTCAGCCTCTTCATCCCAGGTGCCACAGAAAAAGGCCAGGGGGAGGCAAATCAACGAGGACACCCTGAGGCTTTCAAGTTCCTCGAGTGCCTCTAAGACAGTTCCTCAGAGCTGCTCTAACAGCCTGACAGGCAAAAGCGGCTCCGTGCCGCGAGCAGAGCGTGCGGAGGCGGCGCTCACAAGCCCTCTGGCAGCGGGATCGCCGCCACTGACGGCGCCGGCGCTGCTCCCCGCGCCGCTTAATGAACATTCTTCAGTGCCTTTCCCTTTCTGCCAGGCACCTGCCATGACGCTGGGGGTGGCACTGTTAATCCCCCCCCCAGGCACCGACCCCGGCGCAGGGGTCATCTGAACAAACCAAACCCCCCTCCACGGTGAGGGTGGGGAAATGCAAAAACAAATCTAAGAAGGGGGTTGGACTTGATGATCTCATGAGGTCCTTTCCAGCCCTATGATTTGATTGATTGATTGATTGATTTGCCAGTTCCGCCCAACCTTGAAACGAGGGAGGAGCTGCAGATACACTCTCAGCCAGCCTCCCCACTGTTTCAGACAGACTCCTCTGACAGTGAGCTGTCTCAGGTATCTCATAGATCAGATCACTCTGCGTCTACAGCATCAACGGCTTCGCAGTCCATTGAGCCATGCAACTTGCAATCCACGCAGGCTCCCACAAACAATGTGCCTTTTACATATCCCTGGCTCTACCCGTGGTTCTGCCAGCCACCAGCTCAAATGTTACCACAAAATTTTCCAGCGTGGACAGGCTTTTATCCCTTTCCAACCATGCCCACGGCAAACTCCCTACAGCCAGTGACAAGCACTGTGCAACAGAATATACTTACCTCCAAGGATAACAACAGAGAGACACAGAAGGACGGAGAGACGTCATCTGATATATCTCCTAAGAATGATGACATCAAACGTTTTAGAGACCTTTTTAGTCGAGCTGCAGATAATTTCAAAATTCCTCTGCACGACAGCCCTACAAACAAGCACAAATTATATAAAATTCTACAAACAACTGGATCAACTAAATTAGCTTTACCTATGGATGAGGGACTCATGGAGCCAGCTAACACCATTTGGGCAACTCCAGCATCGATTCCCCCATCGAATAAAAAGGCAGATAAAAAGTATTTCATCGCTCCGAAAGGGAACGAATTCCTACTTTCACATCCACAGCCAAACTCGTTGGTAGTTGAGGCCACTAATCAAAGAAACAAAGTGTCATACAATAGGAACAACCCCGGAGCTAAGGATGACAAGAAGCTCGATATTTTGGGAAAAAAAGTATACATGTCAGCTGCTCTGCAACTTCGCATTTCCAATTACACGGCGCTACTATCTAATTATGACCATGACATTTATAGTAAGATAGCACAAGTCGTTCAACATCTCCCTCACGAGCAACAGGACCAAATCAATGACCTCATAGATGAGGGATGATTAATTGCCAGAACGGCGTTACAGGCAGCCTTAGATCTGGCTGATGTTGCAGCGAGATCCATGGCCACAGCTATAGTCCATGAGACAGGCTTCATGGCTCCATGCCGCAGATCTGCCAAAAGCAATGCAGGCGACCACTGAGGACCTCCCCTTTGACAAAAACAACTTATTTGGGGAACAGACCAATGAGGTAATGCATAATCTGAAAGATTCAAGGGCAACAGTAGGACCCTCGGCATACACACACCATTCTACAATAAGAAGCCTTACACACACGGGAACAGTAACAGATACCCACAAAATCAGTATGTCAGAAGGAACGAGATACCTCGGCAAAGATCACGTCAACAAGGCCGCAGGAGGCAGAACATCCAGCCTACCCGGAATTTACAGGGTCCTAACCCGAAACAAAACTTTTGAGGGTCAGGTCAAGGGACTGCCAATCCACATCTCTGCAGCGAACAAGGAACTTCCATCAACTCATCCGGTCTTCACCCACAAATTACTCCCCTTTTTCCATCAATGGGCAGCGATAACATCCGACAAGTGGGTCCCAAAGGTCATCCAGAAGGGTTATACCATACCTTTTATGGAACACCCTTCTTCCAAACACCCTTCCCCGTCCCTTTTCAGGGACCCCCATCATGTACAAAACCTATTGGAGGGGGTACAAAACCTATTACACATATGAGCTATAGAACCGGTACCACACGCATATCAGGGAAGGGGATTCTATTCCAACTACTTCATCACCAAGAAAAAGACCGGAGGATGGAGACCGATACTAGATTTACATCATCTAAACAAGCATGTTCAAACCAAGCGTTTCAAGATGATAACCATCAACACTATAATCTCCTCGCTGCTCACCAGAGAATGGATGGCTTCCCTCGACCTCACGGACGCTTATTTTCACATCCCTATCCATCCGGGACATCGAAAATTCCTAAGATTTTCGGTACAGAACAAGCACTACCAATACACCGTCCTTCCATTTGGACTCTGTACAGCCCCGCGGGCTTTTTCCAAATTTATGGCTCCTGTTATGGCCTTTCTTCGCAGAAAGGGAATATCAATATTCCCGTATCTAGATGATTTCCTCATAACCGCCCCTACAAAACTGGAGGCGATACATGCAACAAACACAACTGTCAGGTTATTTCTTGATCTAGTCCTCAACATAAACTACAAAAAATCGTCCCTAGAACCACGACAGGAGATCCTTTTTATAGGAGCCAGAATTCATTCACTATCAGCAAGGGCATACCTGCCAATGGACAGATTTTGCACCATAAGACATCTGATCCTCTCCAATCATGTAACAGCTCTTGCGTCCATACATTCATGCATGCAGATACTGGGACACATGGCGGCCACTACACATCTGGTCAAACATGCCAGGCTACACATGAGGACCTTCCAATTGTGGTTCCTCAGATCTGCCAGACACAGTCTAACAGTTTCAAACCGGACATTGTCCATACCTACGCTAATAAAGGACTCCCTCCTATGGTGGACACAGGAGGTCAACCTCTTAAAAGGGGTACCATTCATCGCAAAAGACCCCAACGTAACAATTACAACGGATGCATCCCTCACGGGGTGGGGTGCTCACCTGATGAACTACACAGCTCAGGGCAACTGGTCTTTTCAGGAGACGTCCCTGCACATAAACATCTTAGAACTCAGGGCGGTACGCAATGCATGTCATCATTTTCTTCCCCTCATACCTGGGAAACATGTCAGGGTCCAAACGGACAACATGACTACCATGTATTATATAAACCAACAGGGGGGAGCCAAGTCACACCCACTCTGCATGGAGGCCATGATGCTATGGCAATGGTGCATACCCCACGACATTCACCTCTCTGCCATATACCTCCCGGGCAGGGACAATACAATCGCAGATGCCCTCAGCAGAATCACATCCCAAAACCATGAATAGGAAATGCACAGGGGAATACTAGCAACAATATTCAAACGCTGGGGGCGACCCACAATGGACTTATTCGCCACTCACACAAACAAGAGATGCAAGAATTACTGCTCCCAAGCTGGTATAGGGCCGAATTCTTGCGGAGATGCTTTCTCCCTCAAATGGGACAAGGGTCTCTTTTATGCCTTCCCTCCAATCCCATTAATTCCGCAAACCATACTCAAAATACAGCGAGACAGAGCAACCACCATCATGATAGCTCCCGCTTGGCCACGTCAACCATGGTACTCTCTACTTAACAGAATGTCCAGAACTCCACCAATCACGTTGCCGCTAATACCAGCACTCCTTTCACAGAGCAAGGGTCGCATCCTCAGCTCCTACCTAGACAGACTCCACCTTACAGCATGGAACCTAGATGGTTCACTGAGCTAGAGCTAAAATGTTCCCAGGAGGTGCAGTCAATACTACTCAATAGCAGGAAGGAGGCAACAAGAAGAGCTTACCTTTATAAATGGAAGCACTTTGTAGTATAGTGTCTCCAGCGTACTCTTGTTCCACATTCTGCTGACATTCCTTCCATCCTACAGTACCTCTTCGAGCTGAAAAAGTCAAACATCTCAGTCAATACCATCAGAGTCCATTTGGCCGCAATCTCCACATTCCACGAGCCCATAGGAGACTCCTCTGTTTTCTCTCATCATTCTGTAAAGAGATTCATGATAGGCCTTAATAACCTATATCCTCAAATCACAATACCCACACCTCCATGGGATCTCAACGTGGTATTATGTGCAATAATGAGACCACAATTCGAACCTTTGGCATCTTGCTCATTACTACACCTTTCAATGAAGGTCGCTTTTCTCGTCACTATTACATCCATCAGAAGAGTGGGTGAACTGGCAGCCCTCATGGCAGGACCCCCATATACGATATTTTATAGGGACAAGGTTTCACTTAGACCTCATCCCAAATTTCTACCAAAAATTAATTCTAAGTTTCACAATAGCCAACCAATACATCTCCCTGTTTTCTACCCAAAGCCGCATACTTCACCGCAGCAAGCGGCCCTTCATACATTGGATGTCAGACGAGCCCTATCCTTCTACCTCGAAAGAACTAGGAGCTTCAGAAAAACAAATAGACTTTTTGTTTCCACAACTGAACGTTCCCAAGGACAACCAATATCCAAACAAAGACTCTCACGATGGATCTCTTCGTGCATCAGGCTGGCATACAATTTGTCTACTAGGGAGCCACCTGATCCTATACGTTCCCATACTACCAGGGCTATGGGGTCCTCAATAGCATTTCTCATGAAAGTTCCTCTGTCAGATATCTGTAGGGCAGCTACATGGTCCTCCACAGACACTTTTGCAAAACATTATGCACTCAAGCAGTTGTCCAGCACTGACACAGCAGTAGGACAAGCAATCCTTAACACTGCATCGACTTCACGTCTCGAAGTTCCCACCTCCATTGCCACATAACTGCTAAATACTCACCTTCAGTGGAGCAGTCGAGGACAGTGCTCGCTGAGGAAATGGAGGTTACTCACCTTCATGCAGTAGCCGAAGTTCCTCAAGATGCGTGTCCTCGACATGCTCCACTACCCGCCCTCCTCCCCTCTACTTCGCAGTATGACCATTTTCCATCCCATGGTCTCTGCGGTAGAAGAGAACTGAGGAGGGAGGTAGGGCGGGGGAGTGAAGGAGCACATGTCACTCTGGCGCGAAAACGCCAGGAGCTCTGAGTGCCTCCTCCCCCGCCCAGAGGTAACTGCTAAAGAATCTAGCCCGATCCGACATGCTGACGGCGCAGACACCTTCAGTGGAGCATGTCGAGGACATGCATCTCAAGGAACTTCGGCTACTGCACGAAGGTGAGTAACCTCCATTTCTCAAGACACTTAGGAGACCACCCTTGGCAAAAACCTGTCTCCTTCATGTGTCCATGAAGGTGGCGTTTCTCGTTGCAATTACTTCAGCTAGACATGTAGTAGAACTTGCATCCCTTGTGGCTCATCCTCCCTACACAGTCTTCTGTAAAGAGAAAGTACCTCTTCAACCCCAATCCAGATTTCTCCCAAAGATTACATCTCCATTCTATCTTAATCAAACCATTCATTTACCTGTCTTTTTTCCAAAACCACATGCCAGCCCACAGCAAGCCGTAATGCATATCCTGGATGTCAGAAGAACTCTGGCCTTTCACCTAGAGAGAGCCAAACCATTTAGAAAGTCTCAAACTTTTTGTTTCTACCACCGAACATTCACAAGGCGAACCCATTTCAAAGCAAAGACTGTCTCAATGGATCTCCACTTGCATACGCACCCCATACACCCTTGTGGGCATACAGCCACCTGAAACCGTCTGTACACACTCTACTAGGGCATTGCCCACTACCACTGCCTTCCTCCACAATGTACCCATATCAGACATCTGCCAGGCTGCTACTTGGTCATCAGCTGATACCTTTGTAAAACACTATGCAATTGATCAGATATCCAGCTCAGACACTTCAGTTGGTCTGGCTGTTTTAAAATCTATACACAGAACAAACTCCGAAGTTGCCTCCTCCACACGGAGAACTGCTATATAGTCACCTCAAGTGGAGCAGTCGGGGACGCTGCTCAACAAAGAAATGAAGGTTACTCACCTTGGTGCAGTACCCATGGTTCTTCGAGATGCATGTCCCCGACATGCTCCACTACCCTCCCTCCTCTCCTCTACTTTGGAGTATACATACCATTCCTGTGTCTCCAGGGTAGAAAGGGAACTGCGGGGCAGACTGGGGAGTGTGCGCATCATCACTGGTGCGAAAGTGATGGCACGTCTGCTGGCTTGCATGCCCTGACGGATGCTGCTAAGAATCTCCGATCCTGGGTGCAAGGTGGACCCACACACCCCAAGTGGAGCATGTCAGGGAAATGCATCTCGAAGAACCATGGGCTACAGCACCAAGGTGAGTAACCTTCATTTTCTAAAACACGTCTTCCAGCAGAGGCTTGTGAGTGAAGATGCAAATCATTCATCTGCATCCTTTATTTAAAATAAAGTTGCCATTTGAACTAAAAAAAGCCAGAGGGCAGGGCGCAGAGATGCACATCATCAAAATGGCATTCTCTCTTGTTACTCTGTCCTTAGAATCATCTCGTATAAGAATGCACACCTCTCAAATTCCAAACCAGAACACATAGATCAAGTATCATTTCCTGACTTCACCAAGTCAAATATCTTATGGTCACTTAAAAACACCAGACAGCTTTCCTGACTGAGTCCTTTTATTTATAAGGTTGTTATTGCTTTCTGTGAGATCGTGTGAGATTCTAATTAGGAGAGAATCATAGTAACTGGGAATCCTATTGGATCAAGTCCATCCTCCTGCAGTTCCAGCATATAGTTCTGCTGATACAGGCTGTATCCTGTGTTGGATAGTAATTAATCTAAATCTTAAATTAATCTGGTTTGTGATGATTAGAGATGTGCAAAATAGTGAAAGAATTTCCAGGAAATTTCACATGAAAATATTTGCTGTTTCTCTTCTGGTATTTTCCCCCCTCCCCTCCAGTTTCACTTTTCTATGGCATTTTAGTTCTTTTGTTTTAAAAAGCCTGGTGGAACAAATTCAAATTGAGAATTATGAATTTTGAAGTTTTCTTTCATTGGGGAAAAAGATTAATTTTCAATGAATACACAGCTTATTTCTGAGTGCCCGAATTGTGAAACTGTCAAAAATTCTCTGCAGATTTTCCATTTTTCAGGTTCATTACAACATGCAAAAACACTTTCACATAATTTTGTGTTTCCATATGAATATTTTGCATAACTCTTGTTGCAATGTAGCCAAGATTTGCAAGTTCCTAATTCCAGAACTCAGTAGGAGTGAAAAGTCAAGGGATTCCTGGGAAAGATGTGGGGCATGGGCATGGGCCTGGGCCCTGCCACCTAGAGCTGCACCGTCAGTGCCTATTCTCTGGCCAGACCCGATTCAGCCTCAGGCTTCTGCCAATGCCAGCCTGGCCCCAGATTCACAGTGCTGGGAGAGGCAGGCACCGCCACAAGGGGCCCAGCCTGAATTCCCAGCTGGGGACCAGGCTGGGAGGGGCAGGCGCCGCCGCCGGCAGCCAGGCCCTGGATCTCCGGCCAGGGCAGGGACGGGAGAGGCAACGGCTGCCCCAGATATTCGGGGCACTGGCGCTGTGTCTCGGGGCACATGCCTCATGTGTCAGGCGCCAGCGATGCCCCTGGATTCCTTCATGTTAACCAGTGGGACATCTTTGAAATGATTCAGTAGCACAGATTATACAACCAAAGATCTTAGAACCTAGGACGTTCAGAGAAACTAATGAATAAGCCTCTGAACAGATTTATGTTGAATCATAGGATCATAGAATCATAGGGTTGGAAGGGACCTCATAGGTCATCTAGTCCAACCCCCTGCCAGAGGCAGGACCACTCCCACTTAAACCATTGAGTTTTGGGCAAAGACCTGAATTATTTCTGACAACATGCAAGTCGATTCAACTCTTGATGGTATTCGTTAAAGCCGTTCATTTTGTCTCTACTTGTAGTTGCCATGATACAGATTTCTCACATTCCCTAAAATGAATTGTAAGAAGTTAAAGGGTGCCGTGGGTGCTGAGAACTTCTTAAAACCATGGTATGTCATTGCTGACATGGATCTTATCTGCCCCACAGTGGTTTGAAATTGTGGAGTTTTGCAAAATGAGGGGCAAGTGGGGTTGTTTAACCTGTAGTTCTTCTTCAAGCACTGCTTGCATACATTTAGTATTAGGTGTCTATGTGCCAGAGTGCACGATTGGCCGGAAACGTTTTAGCCCTAGCCTGTCAGAGCGGAGTTGGTGCCCAATGCCCCCTCTGGCAGCTCTCATGGCTGTATATAGATGGCCCCGACCCTGAGCCCCTCAGTTTCTTTTTCTACCCCCAGCGACAGTTACGGAACAACCCGCTTCTTGCATTTGCACAATTGCCTGTCTGTCTGCTCTGTTTATGAGCCATCCATTCTCACTAGAAGATCTGTTCGTGGACATTGTCCTGCCGTGCCCTGGTACTCTGACTGAGTCCTTCCAACCGAAGCGTGAACCCACTCCCACCTGCCTCCCAACATGCTGGGGTTCAAACCCTGTGCAAGTTGCGGCAAGGCCTTCCCGAGGGACAACCACCACAAGAAATTCCTTAAAGCCTGGGTGAGTCTCACCTGGTGGATTATGCTCCCTCTGCAGATCCTTCAGATGAAGGCCTCAGAAAGACAGGGAGTGAAGGCTGCGTAACACTGCCCAGGAACGGGCCCTGCAGCCGGTGCCGGCTACGCCCAAAGCACCCAAGGATTCACCGGCACTGCATGCTAGGTTGGTACCAGAGCTCTCTCAGCGCCGCTTTCCAGCTGTGAATAAAAAGTCGCAATCAGCTTCCAACTCAGCACCGTCTCAACACCAGGTGACCTCACCACCGGCACCTCCACTCCAAAGAAAAGGGCCAGAGCACCTGAACACCATGCATTGGTGCTAGCACCACGTGCCAGTTGGCAATGGGGCTGTTTCAGCGCTGCTCCCCAGCAGAGCATAGGAAAGTGCACTCGGAGTCAACTTCAGCACTGAGGTGCCAGTGCTGCTCTGGCTGTGCCCCGCAGGGGTGAAGGCCTGGAGCCCATCACTGTGCCATCCATACCAGAGGCCTTCAAAGTGTCGGAGGCTCTTCTGCTCCTGAGCATGCCTATGCCACCCAGGCCACCAAAAATGAAAAGTAAGTCTGCCTTCCTTTCCACTTCACCCAGCACCGCGCGGAGCCTCTCACAAAAATGCATTTGTAAATGCACCTCTTCTCCTCGGCCTCACGCTACTGTGGCACTGAGGGCTTCAACCCCTATGGCACCAAACCCTTGCCTCAGCACCACAAAGGGGTCCAAGAACGCATTCCCTGGGCCCGGCCTCCCACTGAAGGGTCTCCGGCACTGGGTCCTTCCTGGTACCATGCTCAAGATCAGTTCCCTTCCACCAAAGCCTCAGAAAGGGAGTTCCTGCCTAGCACTGTGGCCCTGGGAGAAGACACCCTGGTACTGGGGATGTCCTGTCTCCCTGCTTGACCCATGAAACCAAGGCCAGGGTCTCCCAGAGAAGACCCTACCACACACTTTGACCTTCTTCACCTGGTGACCGCTTACTTGGGCATCAAGGTCACACCCCTCAAGGAGGACCAAGACCCCTTGTTTGACTTGCGGTTTGCATCCTCTACAGCCGCGATCGTGGTCCCCATTCATAGCAGTGTCCTTGACATCACCAGGACACACCAGCAAACCCCCACCTCAGTTCTGCCAATTTCTGAGGTGGCAGGCCATAAGTACCATGTTCCTCCCAAGCAGTTCCCGTACATGGTGGAGCTCCCGGCTCCTAGCTCCCAGCTGGCGAAAGCCAGCCAAGGTAGGCAGGGCCACCCTGATTTGCCCCCTGGATTCCCTGGGACTAGGAGACTCGACCACCTGGGTCAAAAGGCCTATTCAACTTCGGCCTTTCAGTTTAGGATTGCTAAGCACCAGGCCTTGGTTAGCAGATATTTCTTAGATCTGTGGGATGCTATGAGGTGCTTTTGCAGCTTCCCCCCATAGGAACACCTGGAGGATTATGCTGCTTTCATAGAGGAAGGCACCTTGGCCTCCTGCTATGCCCTAACAGCAGCCTGGGATGCCTCAGACACAGCCAGCTGCGCCATTGCTACAGCCGTGGTTATGCATCAAGTGGCCTAGCTCCAAGACCCAGGCCTTCCTCAGGACTTGCAACAGTCCATATTAGACTTCCCATCAAGGGGCAGTCTCATTTTGTCCAAGCCACTGACTCCCTGATCCAGGGCAACAGTGATCCAAGGTTGGCCCTCAGAGCCCTGGGCATGCTTACTCCTCAGACGCCCAGATGCTCATCCAGCCTACTGCAACCCTGCAAACATCTGGGATTAAGGGCCTTTCATTACAGGCCCCTCTACATGAAATAACTGCCCGCAAAGGGCCCTCATACCATGGAATAGTGGGCCCTTCATTAAGACAACCAACTTTGAAGGGGTCACCTTTCCATCCTTCAGGGCCAACCCTAGATGCCCTAAGACCACTTATGTCAGACCGCCCCCTCACAATTAGTCTCAGGATTTCCCTCCCTCTGGTAACAATGTGCTTCATTCAGCCCTGGCTGTGCGATCCCAGCAACCTTTCAGACCGAACAAGGGCGAGACAACTGGAGGCCACCCTCCACATGTGCCCAGATCTAGTCGCATGTGCCCTTAGAGCCTTAGTGGGGAACAGGAGATGATAATTATACAAGAAGGAAGCACACGCTGCTCGTCTCTCTACCGCAACATCCGTACCGAGTCCCCTCTCCCCAGCTACAGCCCATCAGGGCATGCAAGAAAGAATAGTAACTTCCCCTCCTTTGTGCCCAGAGGCCCCCGTCTTTCCCTCTGAGTCTGACACACTTGGCTGGGTGTGCTCTTATTGTCATCGATCCCGAGCACAGATTTTTTTCGCCGCGTTGACCTGTGACGGATTTGGGGGGGAAATAATCATGGGACGGCACACTCCAACTCTTAAGTCCCAGGTAAGAGGGTGAGTTTGCATCCTCTTATCTCTTATCCCCCCCTTGCCTCCGCAGGTCCCACACACCCTTCTAGATGCTCAGTGGGACCATTGAGCCCCACTATTGGGGTATACTTCTTTTGGCTTCCGCTCCCACCAAGGATGATTTCCATTCCATACTGCTTCATCTGCCCCACAGGCAAGCCTTGCATGTAGCCCTCAGCTGGGAGACTATTCTATCTTGGCTTCTGCTCCTAACCAGGCATGGGGAAATCTTCCCTTCTGCAAGCCCCAGCCAGCCAACTAGTAACTGTCTCGATCTTACTCCCCTGCTGATCCTTTCATGGAGGGTGGCCTTCCTGGTCCTGGTAGCCATAACCTCGGCTAGATGGGTTTTCAGAATTGAGGGTGTTCTCTTCAATTCCTAACTAACCCTTCCCCCCACTTTCGCCCATTAGTGAAGGGAAGTAGAGGGTGAAGGAGCCCTCCTGCCCGTCCCCAACAGACTGCATTTAACTTCCTTTTCTTAGGTTCCAAGAGAGGCCTTATGAACCTCTCTCCCGATACTCCTCCACCAGTATTCCCAGCTCCCAGCGATACAAAAGGGGTTCCGGTGACTCCTCACCATGTCTTTGCCAGATGTTAGAGGGGCTCAAGGGTACCCTCCTTGCAGCCTAGGGTAGCCACCATTGGTATCTACGCGAGTGGCTACACCTGAGCCAGATTGCTTAAGGACCCACAGTCCTAACATAAGATTAGTTCTTCGACGAGCAGTGCTCCCGACTGCTCTGCTTTGGGTGTATGCGCGGCACCGCACTCAGGATTGGAGATCTTTTCACCAGCAGTGGCTCAGGTAGTGGAGAGAGCTGGCGGTCGCAGCATCCAGCGTTCCTTCCTGCCGCTGGTGACATCAGTGCTTCGCTCTCTCCACAGCGCTGCTCTTCTCAGTTCCTTTCTACTGCCTCCAACTCCGGACAGAGTCAGCGGTGGCTCTTCCTCAGGGAACTCTGAAAGAGAAGAAAGAAAGAATAAATAAACTGACACCAGAAAGCTGACAAACCAAAACAAAACAAACAAACAAACAAAAGAGATATAGTAAGAAAAGAAGCAATGCAAACGAGCAATGCCTAATTCATCTGGCTTCAAATGCTGTGCTTTGTGTAACAATGCTATGCCGGCGTCAGATGGCCATGAATCCTGTATTAAATGCCTGGGAGAGGGACATTTGTCCCATAAATGCCAGCACTGTCGCAACCTCACCACACAGACCAGAAAGGAAAGGGAGAGGAAGCTCAAACTTCTCCTTTTAGAAGGCTCCCCTCATCCCTCCTCAGATCCGGGTGCCTCTCCTTAGATATCTGAGGGAGTGCACAGACGCCACTCCACGGTATCCTCACCAGTACCTACTAAGAAATCTAAGCGCACTGACACAACACCAAAAGCCTTGCAGCAGGAACCTATTTCCAAAATGGTAAACTCTGCAAGAGCAGACCCAATCAGACCGAGCTCAACCTGTCACAGTCACGGAACCAAAAGTGGCACCACCAGCTACTACGGTGCCGAACCCGCTGCCACCATTAACCGTGCTGTTCTTAATGACACCACCAGCACTGCCGCCTGTCCCTGCGCCCAGCATGGTGCCATCAGCGGCACCTACACAGGCTCCGTACTTGTCTCCGGCACCGGCATTGTTTTCAAATGTGGTGCAGCTGCTTCCACCTGAGCCGACTTTAACAACAGCAGCACCCTTGGTACTGCATCGGCATCGCCTCAGGATCCCTCTGCACCCAAGAAACATACAAAGAAGTCTAAACACACTGATCTAGGACAGGATCTTGCTATCCATTCTTCTCCTATATCACCTTTATTCCAAACAGACTCTTCTGACAGTAGTCTGTCTGCTAGGTCTCAATCACCAAGATGTTCATCAAGCGTGATACTTCCTGACTCACCAATTGACCAGTCACTTGAACCTGCTCCAGTAAATTCTAATACCACTTACCCTTGGTCATATCCGCCTTGGATGTTCTACCCACAACCACCAGGCATGAATTATACCAACTGGCCATATAACACAACGTTTCATGACCCACCGAACTCAGGTTCATCAGGGGTACCCATATTACAGGGCTTACCAATTTCTATGCAGCAACATCAATTACAACCTAACACAACTGATACAACGATATCGGCTAATTCTCCTCACACTGCAGATTCCCCAAATGATACTCCGCAGCAGTCTCAATACGACGACCTCAAACAATTCTGAGAATTATTCAAACGAGCAGCTGAGAGTATGAACATCTCACTTAATGATAACCCTGTGACTCAGCACAAGCTGTACAAAATCCTCCAGGCATCAGGCTCCAACAAATTAGCCTTACCTCTTGGATGAGGGCATAATAGAACCTGCAATGGAAATATGGCAAGCCCCTGCTTCTGCACCTCCCTCGAACAAGAAAGCTGATAAGAAATATTTGATTGCCCCGAAGGGTAATGAATTTTTATTTACTCATCCACAGCCAGATTCATTAGTGATTGAGGCAGCTAATCAACGGGCTAGACAAATGTATTCAAAAACTGATCCCGCCAACAGGGAGGACAAGAAGCTTGACACCCTTGGCAAAAAAGTTTACACTTCGGTAGCTCTCCAGTTAAGAGTGGCAAACTACACAGCTCTGCTCTCGAACTATGATCATGAATTATACATGAAACTCAATGAACTTTCCAACTTTATTTCACAAGAAAAGCGTGAACAGTTTAATCTTCTAATTACAGAGGGTCAACTCATCACAAGGACAGCTCTTCAGGCTTCCCTCGATTCAGCTGATGTGGCTGCCAGAACCTTGGGCACTGCCATTGTCATGAGGCGTTCTTCATGGCTCCATGCTGCAGACCTGCCCAAACAAATGCAACGCACCATTGAGGACCTCCCATTTGACAAAAAAAACTCATTTGGCAAAACCACAAATGAAGTGATGCATGACTTAAAGGACTTATGGGCCACATTAAGAACCCTTGGCATCTTTACTCCTTCATAACGGCGCAAGTATTACAAAAACCAATCATTTACCTTTAGGTACCCCCAAACTCAATCCAATCACAGAATCGACACTTACAGAAACAAGCCTCAACAATCCCGCAGGAACAAACTGATGAACCAAGCACATCAAACCTCCCAACCTGGTAACCTCAAACAACAATGTTGATGGTCAGGTCGAGGGACTGGCCAACCAACCAACTGGAGACCCAAAACAGTCACCTTTACAATGCCTGATCTTCAAGGACAGCTTGTGTCCATTTCTCCATCACTGGAAGGCTGTTACATCTGACAAGTGGGTCATAGAGATTATTCAAAATGGTTATTCTGTCCCATTTATCTTGAAACCAAAAACCCAGGCCACTTCCCCATCCCTCTTCAGGGACCCCACTCGTACAGCACCTGTACGACAAGATCCACCACCTTCTGCACATCGGAGTGATCGAACAGGTTCCAAAAGATCAGGTGGGAAGGGGTTTTTATTTCCTGTACTTCCTAACCCAAAAGAAAACAGGGGGTTGGAGGCCAATACTAGATCTCAGGTGACTAAACAAGCATATGCAAGTAAAAAAATTCAGGATGGTGACTTTAACCAGCATACTCCCTTCCCCTCAACGGGGCGATTGGTTGGCCTCCCTCGATTTGAAAGATGCATACTTTCATGCCCCAATACGTCCACCCCATTGGAGATTCTTTCGTTTTGTGTTCCTCCATCACCATTACCAGTACATGGTCCTCCCCTTCGGACTCTGTGCAGCGCCGAGGGTTTTTTCCAAACTTATGGCCCCGGTGGTGGCCTTCCTATGCAAGCAGCAGATCTCCAATTCCCTTACCTAGATGACTTTTTTATAAATGCTTCCATGCAGCAAGAAGCCAATCGGGCGATCCAAACAACAGTCAGTCTTTTCCTTTCACTGGGCCTAAACATAAATTTCACGAAGTCATGTTTGCAACCAGCACAGGAAACGCATTTTATCAGAGCTCAGATTCACACACCGTAGGCAAAGGCTTTCCTTCCCTTGGACAGATTCCACAACCTGAAGCAGATAGTCACTACCATCCAGAACTCACCTATCATTTCAGCCCGTACCTGTATGCAAATGCTTAGTCACATGTCAGCCACCACTTGCTTAGTCCGTCACACATGTCTCCACATGTGTCCCTTCCAATTATGGTTCCTATCACATTTCAAGCAAAACCAACGTTCCCTCAAACGACTTTTATCCATCCCAAACATAATCAAGGACTCTTTCCTGGTGGACAGATCACAACAATCTCTTACAAGGTGTTCCCTTTCTTCCACCTCAGCCAGACATAACTATTACCACCGATGCCTCTCTCAGTGGATGGGGAGCGTACCTCCAGGAAATGACCGCACAGGGCAGATGGCACCCAGCCAACTCATGCTCCCACATAAATCTACTTGAGTTAAGAGCAGTCTTAAGAGCCTGCCAACAATTCCTCCCCGTAATCTTGGGAAAAACGGTCAGGATTCGCACCGACAACAGAACGTGCATGTTCTACATAAATCGTCAGGGAGGAACCAGATCACAACCACTATGCCTGGAGGCAATGAAATTATGGGACTTGTGCATACACCATGGCATACACCTCCTTGCGGAATACCTCCCCAGCAAGGACAGCACTCTAGCGGACTCCCTGAGCCGTTCTTTTTCCAACCGACACGAATGGGAGATGTGCTGCAACATCATACAAGCCATTTTCCAATGATGGGGCTTCCCCACCATGGACCTATTCGCCAGCAAGGAGAACAAGAAGTGTGCTCAATGCTGCTCTCGAGCAGGAAGGGGTTGAGGGTCAAGCGGCTACACCTTTCTTCTTCATTGGGGTGAAGAACTCCAATATGCCTTTCCCCCAATGCCAGTGATTCCAAGGACTCTACGCAAAATACAACAGGACAGTGCATGGATAATCCTAATAGCACCGTAATGGCCACGTCAGACGTGGTACATGCTTCTCCACACAATGTCCATAACACACCCCATCACTCTGCCCCTCATTCCCGACCTCCTGTCACAGAACCACGGAACACGCTTGCATACCTACCTGGACAGACTCCATCTAACAGCATGGAACCTCGATGGTTAGAGAGCCAGTGCTCCCACAGAGTGAGACAAATGCTACTAAATAGTAGAAAACCAGCAACGCGAATCACTTACCTGCAGAAATGGTTTCGCTTCTCCTCCGGGTGTGCTCGGCGATCAATCAGTCCAGATACAGCTCCACTCCCGTCTGTCTTGGAGTATTTGGTAGACCTGAAAGAAACGAACGTTTCAGTCAACACAGTTAGAGTGCACCTTGCTGCTATCTCCACTTTTCATGAGCCTGTAGAGGGCGTCTCAGTCTTTGCCCACCGTACCTTTAAACGATTCATGCTTCACTTACAGAATCTGTACCCACAAGATCAGCCACCGGCTACTCCATGGGACCTCACAAGGGTACTCAAAACGCTGATGGGGCCTCCCTTTGAGCCATTGGCCACGACTTCCTTACTACACCTATCCATGAAAGTAGCCTTCTTGGTGGCTATTACCTCAGCTCAACGAGTAGGAGAGATTGCCACCCTCATGGCGCATCCTCCTTATGCTATCTTCTACAAGGACAAGGTCTCCTTGCAACCTCACCCTAAATTCATTCCCAAGGTCGCATCCTCATTCCACCTTAACCAAACCATAAACTTACCTGTCTTTTATCCCAAGCCGCATGCAACACCACAACAAAGGGTGCTACATACGCTTGAGGTGAGACGTGCTCTTGCCTATTACCTCGAACGGACTAAACCTTTTAGAAAGACACCACGGTTATTCGTCTCCACTGCTGAACACTCTCAGGGTCAACCGATCTCTAAGCGGAGGTTATCCACCTGGATTTCATCCTGCATTCTTGCTGCCTGTGACATTTCACAAACATTTCCACCTGACTCTATTCGCTCGCATTCTACCAGATCTATACCATCTTCCATTGCTTTTCTGACGAAGGTTCTGTTACACATTATCTGTCAGGCAGCGACCTGGTCCTCTACTGACACTTTTGGTAAGCACTGTACACTTGAACAACTTTCTTCCATGGATACTGCAGTCGGGCAAGCAGCACTAAACTCAGTGCACACCTCACAATCTGAAGTACCCACCTCCATACACAATAACTGCTAGACGGCCACCCAAAGTGGAGCATTTGGGAGCACTGCTCGTCGAAGAAATGGAGGTTATTCACCTTCGTACAGTAACCTAAGTTCTTCGAGATGCCTGCTCCCGACATGCTCCACTACCCGCCCTCCTCCCCTCTACTTCGAAATACTCCTTCTGTTTTTCCAGGCAGTCTTCATAGTAGAAAGGAACTGAGGAGAGCAGCACTGTGGAGAGAGCGAGGCGCTGACGTCATCAGCGGTGGGAAGGAGCGCTGGATGCCATGACTGCCACCTCTCTCCACTACCTGAGCCACTGCTGGTGAAAAGATCTCCGATCCTGAGTGCAGTGCCATGCACACACCCAAAGTGGAGCATATCGGGAGCACACATCTTGGAGAACTTCAGCTACTGCATGAAGGTGAGTAACCTCCATTTCCTTCACAGAGCCTCGGCCTCCAAGCAGATCTGTGCAACCCATAATAGGCTGGAGAGCCTGGTGTTCTATGTGTAGCTCACCCATGACATCCCTCAATACTCTTTTTGTGTTTTTCCCAGAGGGCATGATGGCTTTCCTCCTGCATCTTTCTCTCGCAGGAACTGTCTTGTGCCTTTCTTTCTCTCTTCCCTGGGCTTTTTTCCCCTACCTTCCCCTACCCGGGGTCTACCCAACCTTACCCTTATTTGAATGCACAGGGAGGTTTATCAGTAGTATCCCTACCCCCACAGAGCAAGGGACACACACATCCACCTTGAGTATCACCAAAGTCATCATTTTCTCTCAGGGATGCGGAGCACCACGTCGTTGGCCCTTCGCAGACAGGGATCCAACACCTACAACTCACTGCCCAACTCAAGGCAACCTGCCGTGACATGAAAAGTTTTCTGCCCTGTCATGTACAGCCAGGATGGTGACTAAATAATTATCACTCATGAGTCACGTGTCCCTTCTCCATCATTCCGGTCCTGGGGTCAAGAGGGTGCACTCCTTGCGAGTATCCTGGCCTTCCTTTAAGAGGTGACTAGATAGCCCATGCTTGCTTCACTTTATCTTCCTTATGCGAGTCCTTGAACCAGGGCCAAGGCGGGGGGATGTGGACACGCATCTACCCTTACAGTTCACGCAAACCCCTGCCATAACTTTAAAACAGACCATTTTCTTCCATCTTCCACTCCCCCCTGGGTCTGGAAACAAGAGAGATTTTCCTACTTCCCAGCCGTTTCCTTCCCCGGTCACTCTGTTTCCACACTCTGCCATTTGTAAAAGACCTGAAGGACTCTCTTCCAAAGCTTCGAATGGGATTGATTAAAGGTACCCAGTCCCCTGTTCTGTCCAGTTGGTTGATTACTCCCACCTAAAAGGACTCCCTGAGATTTTCCTGGCATGTCCTCTTCTCTCCTTACCCACTCCTCCATTCAAGGCACCCACATTGGCAGAATGCTGCTGGAGGTTCGGATTCTTCATAGATAGACCTACCAAATGCTTAGGCCTCGATGAGGGGACCCTTTTCCCCTTTATCTCCCATACTATTAGAACAGGGGGTGAGACCCCTGTATTCCCCTCATGGTTGTTCTCCCTACCACCATTCCACACTGGGGTGGGTCGCCCAGACTAGGGTGTTCCTTACCATAGCTCTGCCCACAACATCTTGAGTCAGAGCTTCAGTGGGAGGATGTCAAAACCCACCCTGCCTGGAGAGAAGGGGCAATGTGCTTCTCGCCCCTCTGGCTAGTTGCTTGTCCCAATTGTTTTTCCTTAGGAGAGTATGCTCCTGATGGTAGCAGCCATTGCTCCTCTCTAAGAGCCATCAACTCTGGTCCAAGATCACCCTCCCCAGGAAACCATTCTACTGACAGAATGTTAGTCCCATTACGGGCTAGAGGAATGTTGCTATTGACAACGATTCTCCTTGCTATCTTTTCTGTGACAGTATAGCAGAGAACTCCAATAATGGACCAATATTGCCCTGTCAGAGTTTCAAGTTGTCTGACAGTGGTAGATGAACACTTGGCACTCTTATGTGCATTTTCTCCACGAAGATTCTACAGTTGGTGGCATTTTCGTCGGTGTTCACTTGATGACCCACCACTCCTTCATCCAATCCTTGGGTAGGGTGCCATATAGTGGTAGCCATACTGATGGCGGATGAGGATTTAACCCTACCCACCTTCCACAGTATGGCTAGCAGTCATCTAATACTGAATGTATGCAAGCAGCACTCAAAGAAGAATGGTGGGTTACTTACCAGTAACCGTCCTTCTTCAAGATAGGCTGCTTGCATACATTCAGGCCCCGCCCACCATCCCCACTCCTCGGAGTTAGCAATAAGAAGGGACTGAGGGGCCCAGGTTTGGGGCCATCTATATATAGCCATGGGAGTGGCCGGAGGGGGCATTGGCTGCCAACCATGCTCTGACAGGCCAGGGCTAAAAGGATTCCCGCCAATCATGCACTGTGGCAGGTAGACGCCTAATACTGGATGTATGTGAGCAGCCCATCTCCAAGAAGGATGGTTACTGGTAAGTAACCCACTGGTAGCCCTCATTTGCAAAAAGAGGATCCAAATCTCAGTGCAGAATCTACACCTCCCATCGCAAAATTCAGAGACCTTCAGATTCCAGGTTGCAATTTAAGCCCTGATTAAATGTTGTTTTCCTTCTTTTCACCCATCCTGCTACTCTAAAACACCCTCCTGTATCCTGAGTTTTAAGAAGATGACAACACTGGGAAAAGTAATTTCAGTGTAAACACTGTTTATTTTATCTGAGAGTGCACAGGGCCCTGAACACAGGGAAAAGATTCTTTGATTAAAGTCTGCTTCCTTTTGGCACTGTTTGACGAAACAAGGCTGAGACACTCTATTTCAGGGAGCCTGTATCGTGCAATGTGTATTAGAGAGTCCTCAATTTCACACGTGCTTACTCCTGAGTGAGTTTCGCATAAAAGGATTAAGGAGAGAGGAAGTGCAGAGGAAATGGGATGTTAGACACCTTGTTAAATGGGCTGTCAGGGTTTCTGGAGCGTTCATTCTAACTCTATTCCACTCTACATAGAGGGCATGCCATTAGCTTGGGGGATCAGAGAGAGGCCTTTTTTCTGTACTAGGAGTCAAGTATTACTTAAAATAAAGCAAGAGTCCAGGGAGGAAAGAATCTGGGTGTGGTTGGCAGTGCCTACAAACTCTGGACACCTTGGCTGTATTCTTCATAAGAACATAATGAATTGCCATATTGTCAATTTCCAAAAGGATAACCTTGTTAGTCTAGTCTAGGGGGAAAAAAAAAAGAGTCGTGTGGCACTTTAAGACTAACAGATTTATTTTTTGTATGAGCTTTCATGGGAGAAAATCCCATTTCGTCAGATGCTTCGAAGATGGGTGAATTTACAGAATGGAATGAAAGGGGGTGTAAAACACAGGATCAGGTCATACAGTAACAGCAAATCAGAGCAGTTGTTGTTAGGTTCAAACCATGGGAAGCCTGAAGTCAAATTTCCCATGGTTTGAACCTAACAACTGCTCTCATTTGCTGTTACTGTATGACCTGATCCTGTGTTTTACACCCCCTTGCATTTATTTTCATTCCATTCTGTAAATTCACCTATCTTCGAAGCATCTGACGAAGTGGAATTGTCTCCCCCGAAAGCTCATGCGGAAAATAAATCTGTTAGTCTTAAAGTGCCACACAACTCCTTGGGGGGTTTTTTCTGCCATATTGTGTCAGACCAGTGGTCCACCTAGCCCAGTATCCTGTCTTCCAAAAGTAGCCAGTGCCACTTTGCTTATAACTCTCAGCTTGCATAAAATGTGGAAAATTAGTGGGAGCAAACCTTATGAGGAGAGACCCTGGGGGAAAGTGAAGTGGGAATGAAAACAGTAAAACAAAATGAGCAGACTGAGACCAGAACTGCAACCTTTGGTTCTGTGCTTTGTGATTTTATAAAGCTTTGTGCAGGCAAGGAATCCATTCCTCCAGGTCACTTGACCCCTCTGTGTCTCTGTTTATTCATTGTTTTCATAGAACAGATGAAGGCGCCTGGGGTGTTGTGGAGCTTGACTGATGAGTGCTTTGCAACTCCCAGAAGAAAAAGATTCCCAGGGGCATTCACACTATTATTGCATGGATACAGAATCAAGAATCTGCTTCCATTCTATGGAAGGGCTTGACCTGAAGGTTTCTGGAAAGTGCCTTTAGCATGTGGCTCCACTGCACATATACTTGGGATTCTAATGAAACTCCATGGTCACTCTGTGAATGGCCCATGAAGTGGGATTTTCTCCCACGAAAGCTCATGCAATAAATAAAATTGTTAGTCTTAAAGTGCCACAGGACTCCTTGTTTGTTTTACTGTGCTAGATGAACACAGCTGCCCCTTTGGAACATACAGGAAAAAGACTTTTTTTGTTGGAGTCTGAGGCAGAAAACATTGTGACTTTCATCTCTGCCTCCTCCTTTCCCATGTCATAGGCCCTGCATGGGGATTTCCTCTTTTCCAGCCGTTCTAGGGCATTTTATATCCAGGAGCAGCACAGCCGTATGCCAGCAGGCAATGGAAATTCTGAACTGGTGAAATGCCAATTAGCCCCTAAGCTGCAGAGGCTCCCTAGGATATCACTCAATACACTTTCTCGTCCTTTATAGAGATCAGGGCTCTTTCCCTCCTCACTCCTTGCTGTGTCTTGTGCCCACATTTACTCTCTAAAGCTCCTTTTTACCCTATGCTCCAGAGCAGACCCTTGGACCAGCCAGTCAAACAGCCTACAACACACCTTGCTCTCAGAAAGAGGCAGTGTTTCTTCTGCAAACTTCCATGCTCCCTTTGCTGTCAGCAGTCTTCCTTCTCCCTGCCATGATCAGCTGGTAGCCTGCTGGGAAGATACTTTCCAGACTGGCTGGGAGGGGAGATTTGACATGCGGTTTCATTGGGCTTTAAGCCAAGCAAGGAAGGTAGGTCCAGACTCCAAAGTTCTCCAGTGCCAAAAGCAAGCCAGTTGAGAAGCAAAGGCAAACCAGGTGCCTCCAGCTTATAATGATGGAGGTGGATGGAGATGCTATATACAATGATAGAGGTACTGGGCAGGCAGTTCAGCCTCCTGTAGCTCTCATATGTATGCAGCCTACATATTTTAGCAATTCCTTTCTCTGTGCTATTGCAAGAGCATTTCCACCTTAATGACCAAGCTGATTGGGTGCTTCCTTGGCCTTGTACCTGAAATAAGTAAAAGGAGTGGGAGAGATTCTCTGGTCCTCACACAGTGTTGTTTCTCTTTGGAGCTGGTAGGAGTCTGCATAAGGAAATAGTTTTGGATTTTCCCCACCAAATCTTTTTAGTTACAGTAAAGTTAAAACAGTGGTCATGCCAGGGTTCCAAACATGCATAACACAGAAATGTCCAGTCAAATTATCAGGTTCTGATTCTCCCTTCTCACTGGTGTAGATCAGGAGTAACTTAATAGATGCTACATTATAGTAAACCTGGTATGAATGGAAGATCAAGCCCAGGGTATTTAGACATGCCTGATTTTCTGTGGCCTCCTGGTCTCCTATTCAACCTTGCCCCTGTCATGTGGTACAACTACATAGTACTTGTGTGGTCCTGTATATTACCTGGTAAATTCCAGTTAGTAGCTCTGCAAAAGTAATTACCCTATAACCCAAGTGACTCAAGAAACAGAATTCAATGTGTTTACCCTGTAGTTATATGGCACTTACCTTGTCATTATTGTGCCTCTTTATGGCATGTGCCATGTAACTGTATGATCAATAGAGCTGAATAAAGAGGACGGTATGAAATGTACTCTGTACTGTAAAGCATTAGCTATTTCACATGGGTTATGTCCACTGTGATGTTAAATTAAGCACAAGCTTTGCCATTGCTTTGCACCCCTTGTGTTCATTTATGCCCATTTAGTACAGGAATAAATGAAAATACCATGAGCAAAGCAGTAGACGATTAGGGCCCATGTTCTAGTATTTAGTATTAGTAGATTTAGTACTGTCCTGAATTCCTTGGTCACTTGTGAAAGCCGAGGGTCAGATTTTCTGCAGGCATGTGCCTATTGGCCTAGAAAAAACTTGGCTCAAGGAGAAGAGTTCAGTGGTCTCAGCATTGCATACGGCTAAAGGCATTGTAGAAGTTAGTGCCTGAGATGAACCATTGGGTCATAGTTTACCCAGCTCCACTGTCTGTTCTTCTTGTTCCCTACTGGATATTTCCTTTTCCATTACAAAATGCCCTTCCATTTACATTACAGACTTCTACTTTCAAGGTTTTATAATTCAGCCATAAAATTTACTCTGGGTAGAAATGTGACATTAAGGTCTTTGTACACAAGAGATTTTTAAAAACTGGTTTCAGCTGCGTAAAACTATAGGAATGCTTAAAATAAAATAAAGTGAGAGAGTAGAGGTTGGGTTTCTTGTTCTTACTACTGAGTATGAACAAAAGCAAAATAATTGTTTACCTATAAGCTCGGTTCTGCCTAAATGTATTTTAATAACAGTTGCTACTTTAAATATTGAAAGGCATTTTCTTTTCCTCAATGGATATAATGTTTGTTGTGAACATGGTGATGGCATCATAATGAATTCATAAAGCCATCTTATCAGGGCTGGCTACATACAGTATTTAGGGAATTATGGGTTGAGGTGCCATAATATTTGATCCCAACACCAATGTATTATTGGTGTTGAGCTAATGTTCCATGTTCAGAAGGGAATCCATATTCCTGGATCTTCAGAAATCATATTAATTGTTATTAAAACCAGATAACATCATGAGTTGTGCAACACTGTACTTGGGGTTTTTTGTATTGTAGTAGCCCCTAGAAGTCCCACCCAAGATGGGTAATAGAATCATAGAATCATAGGGTTGGAAAGGACCTCATAGGTTATCTAGGCCAACCCCCTGCCAGAGGCAGGACCACTCCCACTAAAAGATCCTTGCCCCCAAAACAGCTTAATCTGAACAGACTAGGTAGCTAAAGGGACAGAGAGGAGGTGAATAAGTAGTATTGTTCTCATTTTACAATAGGAGAACTGAGGCACAGTGAGATTAAATATCTGCCCCAATACTACACAGGAAATCTGTGGCCAAGTCAGAAATCTAGCCCAGCTTTGATGAGCCCCAGTCCAGTGCATTAACCACAAGAACCCCCTTTCTTCTGACTTCATGAGGAGACTGCCTGCTCCTCACTCAGATGCAGCTTATAGTCAGAAGCTCTGATCCTGAAAATACTCAGCACTTGGAGATTCTACAGTAGCCAATGGGAGGTGAACTCATAATCGGATCCAGAGAGAGAAACACAATACAAGAAGCAGGATAGCAGTTGGTAGAAAGCGTGAGGTGTGCATGCTGTGGCTTGCAACATACTGACTCTGGTGCTTCAGGCCAACATGTTTTGTGCCAGAACATTCCAGGTAGAGTTGGGTTCCCAGGGCTAGGGAAGATTTTGCTGTGGCACATTCTGACTGCCTGAACATGTGCACACACCCTAGGATTTCTTACAAGTAAATGCTAAAAATAGACATCAGGAGAAATGGGAGATAGCATTCAAGTCCAGTTTATAAGTAATGCGGTTCCACCTCAAGCTGTTTCCTAAAAGTCAAGTTCATTTTAGAAACACTGATGAAACCAGGCTTTAGAATCCACCTTGTGAGCATCCAAATTAAAAGCTAAATGGGATATAGCTTTCGGTTTGGCAGTATCTTCATGTGTCAACATTCATTCTCATCATGTCAACACTGCATATCGCTCCTCACTGAGCCTTGCAAACCACTGTTCTTGTCTTTTGCTATGTCCAGAGAACATGGTTTCTCTTCTGTTTGCAGGGAATGCAGCCTCCTACTAAGGAATGATTATGAGTCTGTACTAATGGGCTGAAGAGATTACAGAGATTGTTCTATGGCTAGTGGAAAGACCGGCTCAGAGAGATGCGTTTTAGTGGTCAAGCATACAGGTTTGATAACCAGCTGCTTGTGACCTGAAATAATATATCAATTGCAAGCACCCCTCCAGCTCCCATGTTCTTCAGCAGTACATTAGGACAGTCAGTGATTAGTAGCTTGGAGGAAACAAGACTATGGATTCCTTTCCTCAGTGGTTAAAGTATAATCAGACGGGTCCTGGAACCCTCCTAATCTCTGGGCCCCCTTCCCATATAGTCCAGTTCCACTTCATGCATAGGTGGGCCCCACTTATAATATGAGTGCAAAACAAACTTCTTGAGCCCCGCCAGCTCTTTCCTCACAAATGAAGCATAGTCTCAAACCCCAGCCTTGTACACTACTGCCCACATCAGATCCCTCTTTCTCCATGTCCTCCTCAGCCCCCATCCCCATTCCCTAAGCTTCATGCCCCCAAGTTTCCACTCCAGCCCTCCTAACCTTCCACCCCCCCAGTCTTCACTCCAACCCCTTCAGCCCCCAGCACCCCCACACACCTCCCCAGTCGCCTTGTCCCCATTCCCTCAGTCTACCCCTCTTTAGCCCCCCATTCTCCTACACCCAGTCCCCTCCATTCCAAGCCCATACTCCAGCCCTTCAACTTCATCCCACCCCAGCCCCCCACTCAGTCCCCACTCCAGCCCTTCATAGTCTCCTCCACTGCTACCCAGCCCCCACCAGCCCCTACCCAGTCTCCTTGCCCCCATGCCCCTCTCCATCCCACCATCCTGACCTGGTGTGAACAAGCAACACTAATCACCCTGCTGTTGCTAATAGTTCCTCCCTACTCTGCACAGCCAGGAACATGGCTGGCTGCAGTTGATGAAGAAGCTTTTCATACAATGATCAGGTTTAGACACAGTCTGAAGTCCACCACAAAGAAACCATCTGCCTTTTACAATGTGCCAGGGGAGGGAGGGGCACATGCTTTTATCCCCCCAACATTCCTTCACAGGAGGCAGGGAAAAGAGAGGACTCCCCCTCCCCTGGCTTCTGCTTGCTCACTGCTAGGGGAAAGTGCCAGGTCCCATCGCTTGCTAGACATGAGGAGAGGGAAGGCTGGGGAGACCCCCCCCCCCCAACACGCACACACTACACAGATGAGGTGCGCGGCTGTTGCCGGGGGGGGAGATGCTGCCATGCCACGGGGTGAGGGACGGTGGGGAGTCCACACACGCTGGGGAGGGGGAGAAGGGGCGCGGGCAGTGGGGCTGGAGAGCCCTGCCGGCCAGATTGGAAGGTGGGGCTTAGGACCTGCCCGCAGCCAGGGCAGGAAGGGCAGAGCATACTTGCTTGATTTGGACAAGTTACTTCACTGCTCTGATCATCCATAAAATGGATACAAAAGTCTGTACCAAGCAGGGCTAAATTTATGTTAGGTGCTTTGAGATTCTTGTATGGAAAGCACCTTATAATTACATAGTTACAGTGTAACATCAGATTGTATCACCTGGAATTTGCTGATTAAATATATTTGTAATGAAGCAATTGTCACGTAGGTCACAACATCTTCAGGAGCTGCTGGTAGCATGTAAGAAATGCAGGGCCGTTATCTTGAGACGAATTAAATTCTCCTTTGGTTAGCAATAGCATTAGTCCTATGACCTTTAGGGACGTAGGTGGAATTCAAAACTATGAAGGGAGGCAAACTCATTATCTCTGTCCTGTTTCTTATTTTGAAAATCTTGCAATTTTGGTGGTGATGAACTATTCATTGGGATACCCAACGAAATGTGGTCAAAACATCAGAAGTCGCCATTATTATTTTGAACCTCCTTTGCACAAAAGGACAGAGGAGTTTGGTGGCTTACCCAGAGTCGCCCAGTAAATCACTGGCATAGCCTGATTAGAGATAGACTAAAACCTGTGCTTTAATCACAAGATGCATTTCCTCTTCCATGAGGGCCAACCAACTGTGGCCAAGTCAATCAAGAATCTATTCTTCTGAGTGGCAAAAAGGGGGAAGTGAGCCTGGGACAAGGGCTACAAAAAAAGAATTCTAAAAATAATTAAACCAGCTCTATTAATAACCTCTCAAGACAGAGGAGCCTGGAGGTTTTTCTCCCATTCATTATGGATTCTAGGAATGAGATACATCAATAGTAACAATAACTTGGTCAGTAGGTCATTGGGGAGCCAAATATCCACTAAACTCCACCAATAGCATAGGTGAGCTAGGCAGCATCTTAACTGATATTCTTCTTCAAGGGGTGCTTGGATGCATTCAGTAATAGGTGTCTCCGTGCCAGAGCACCGAATTGGTTGGAAAACTTTTGTCCTAGCCTGTCGGGAGAGGGTAGGCAGCCTCCGCCCCTTGCGCCACCCCATGGCTATATATACAGCCGCCTCCCAACCCCTCCTCAGTTTCATTTCTTCCGCCTTGTGCGTCAGATCTGGAATGTCCATTCCTTGCGAATGCAAGCAGCCTGTCCTCCTCCTTTGAGCTCTTCACCCATCTGGGAGCACCTTTTCATGGACATAGTTCCACCACAGGAGACTTCCACTGTCGGGCCAGAACATCGTTGAATATGCCAGGGTTTAAACCCTGCTCTGAGTGCAGCAAGGCCTTCTCCCAGGATGATCCCCATGGGAAGTGCCTCTGGTGCCTAGGCAAAGACCACCTGGTCTCAGCCTGTTCCCTATGTCTCTCCTTTAAACCTTGGACCATCAAGGAGAGGGAACAACGGCGCCATGTCTTAGCCTCTGAGCAGGCTCAGCACTCTTCACCCGAGGCTTCGGGTTCCCCCCCGGCACCAAGACCCAGCTCAGTACCGGAGCCCACGCAGCACCATACCACCAGTAGCCGCTGCCGCACAACCTCGGTGCCGACTCTGACATCTCGGCACCAACCCGTCACCCCGGCACCTCAGCACCACTCGAGTTCGCCCCCCAGCACCCCGGCACAGTCCAGTACCCGGATCACCCCGGAGGCACAGCTCGGTACTGCCAGTACCCGGGTCACCCCAGTGCCATTTGCCAGCATCTCTGGCGCCATTGGCCCAGTACAACCCAGTGTTGCCAGTGCCGAGTTCACCCTGGCACTGACCGCAGTCACCCTTGGCACCGCAGACTTGGTACAGCCCGGTACCACGGGAGCAGGAGCCCTACCAGGCAGGCAGCCCCCCCTTCCCTAGGCGAGGACTTGCCACGGGGCCGCTCGGAGTCACTCCTCGTGCCATCAACCCCTGAAGCGGTGGAGGCCATTGTGTAGAGGGCAAGTAGCTTGTGCAGGGACAAGTACACATCTTGTTTTAGGGCTGGGGGCTTGGTGGGACTGTGGCACAATTTCTGTGTCACCAAACCAGGCTGGCAGAACTGCCAGTGAGGGAGAGGGGACGCCTAGAACTGCGCATGCTTCCTCGTCTCAGCTGTAGAATCAGAAGCCCATAGAGTGAGAAATGGTTCCTTGCTTTCAGTCTGGATTGGGATTTTCAACTCTGCATGCCACCTTATATATTCCCTGATTTCGGGTAGGGGTTCTGCGCCAGGCTTTCCAGAACTTAACACACAGCTTTAGGTTCTCATTTGTCTTACTTCGTTAGCAGGTTTCCCACACACTCAGTTCTCAAGCAAGCCAATTTGGTGTTCTGAAAGTGTTGGCTAAGCCGAAGTGGCTATGCAATCCATCTGCAAAACCAGATTCCCCCACCTCTCCAATCCCACAAGCACTCGCCATCTGCATACAAATGGAGTTAATATGGGGAGAAAGAGGAGGAGAGAAAGTGCTGTTCTATACTAAGTAGCTGAGTCCTATGCCATTTGGCCAGACCCTATCATTAAAAAAGAAGAAATAGTCTCTATAGGATTGTTTGAGTCATTGTTCCTTATGTGTAAACAAAAAGAAGCAGCTTACATAGCAAACTCAGCCTGGAATAGCTTGAGGTGATTAACAGCTGTTTGATTCCTTGAAGATATCCACATGCTTATGGCAATCCAACTGGGAAAGGCAGAATAAATATTTTGAAATATGCCCCTTCTTTTGTAAATTAGGCCTGATGAGTGCTGTTTAACCAGTTTGTTCTGAGTTACAGAATTGGCTTTATTTAGCAAACAAGTCGCATAAAGCAAGTATGAGACTTGGGCACTCTCTCTTTTTCTCTGTATCATATATAAAGCACATATGTTGTGTGTCTTTCTAGAGGTCTTTTTATCACTGCATGTTTGGGGTTGCAGTGCTCTAAAGAACAAACTAGGTGCACCTACCCTCAGATTTTATGATGATAATACTTGGCCTTTGTACCCACTTGGGATTTTTATCTATTGGCTTGAAAGCAATGTGCAATGGTCAGGTCATAGTTATAGCTCATGTTACAGGTGGGGAAAATGAACCACAAAGAAGTTAAATGGTTGTCAAAGGTTATGCTGCTGGTTTGTGGCAGAACCGAGGTTAGAAACCTTGTCTCTCTGCCTCGCTAACTATAGATGTAGACTCCAGTTCTATCAAATAGAATGTCAGTATCATGATATACTCATTTTATTTATAAATTTAAATCATGGTTTGATTTGATCAGAGAACACACATACAGATTAAGGTAATGTCAGACTCACCGAATGGGTAAAAAATGGAGATGGCTGAAGGAATTAAGAACGTCCCAGCCATTTTTAGAACTGCACTCTAACTGGCCCATCTCTGAGGTTCCAGAAAGCTTTGCTAGCTATTCTAATTGTTATTGTTGATGATTCTGTCTTCCTCCTCACTCCCAGATGTTGGGGCTGCAAGTAGGACCAGAGGATATGTCAAAAGGAAATAAGGTCTAAACCGAAATCGCATATCTGAACACACATTATGCCTTCCGAGTGTCTGAAAACTTGACTTGGAACTGAATTCAGTGTCTTGAACCTGTCTTTAATTAGAACTGAACTGTTCCAGTGCTAAAGAGCTGAACTAAAACAAAGCTGCAGAAAGGTTTGCCTTAGCAGATAGTATCACTTCCATCCTCACTACTCACCTTTCTCACTCAACCTGATTATCTGCCAGGAGCTATCTAGCATCTTCTTTCCTTCCTTACTGCCTGACTAGGTTTGTTTCCCAAAATAATTACTTAAGCTACCAATCTAGCTGGAACAAAAAGTTATACTTGACATTTATATTAAGCAAAGACTATTTCCTTAAAATAAATTGCAGCAGCCACAGGTTTCCCCATCACCACCTCTTTTGTTTATTCTCAAGTTAGGGGTTAGCAAAATATAAAGAAATGCTGAATCACTTTAACCTGATCAGTGGTTGCTTAGCAGCTGGTAGCTTCACACCCATTACAGACACCCATCTGGGGATGTCAGAGTGCTGTCCAGGCAGTAATGAATGCAGCTGTACTACCCTCCTGTAAAACAGCCATGTTTTTTGTATTACTTTGTTACACATGGACAAACTACTAAGTGATTTCACCAAAGGCACAAGACAAGAGCCAAGATTTTATCAATTGACTAGTGATTTTTGGTGTCTGTTTTTAGGTCCCCAACTTGAGATGCCTGAAAAGGATTTGATTTTCCAAACATGGGGACTCAGCACTTGTTGAAAACCAGACACTTTTAAGGTGCTTCTAGTTGGCTGGATAGTCTGTGTAAGAACAAGCATTGGCACCTATTTATTCTGGCTTCCAGTCCTATATTGATTAGGTAAAACCAAAATTTTTCATGGAAAAGGGTTGGTTTCAATTAATTTTTTTTACTTAGGGAAAAAAAGTTTCAAAAGTATCTTAATTTACCATTTTTCTAGTTCAACACAATTTGTCACTTTTTAAAAAATTTAAGCTGACTCTAATAAAAAAAAGTTGAAGTATTAACTGTCAGTCAAAACAAAATGCTTTTAAATGATCAGAGCGAAATGTTTTGATCCAAACTGGTTTTTTTTCCCAGTTCATACTTTTTTGAGATTTTCTCTTGTAGTCTTGACTTAGGATGGGAATCTTTTTTAATATTGGGACTTTTTATGTGACAGGAAAACTTTCCTTTTCAGCTCTATTTTACCCATAAGACAGTAGGGGCATTGTTGTTTATTACACACCTCTCTAAAGCAACAATTCACAAACTTTAGATTTTTTAGAATTGTGTTTTCTCTTTGTAACTTAAAGTAAAATATCAAGGAACTTTTGGACCATGCTGACGCAGAGGTATGACTGCTGAACAGAAGTACTTTGTTTACCAGATAAATAGTCTTGGTGACACTGGATATGTAGAGAGTGGTAATAATTTCTTCAGTCTGGGCTATGTATCCTTAGAGGACGCACTGAATTTTTCATCCTGCAAGATGTGGTCAGGTCATTAATTGCAGTTTGTCACAGGTCTGTTCACTTTTGTCTGGGTATATCTTTCAACATATAGCACATTTACCCTTTCTAATCTGTGTAACATTTGCACTGTAAATTGGTTAGCTTAACTTAATACATGAGGAACCTTAGTGAACCTTTGGAAAGGGTATGATGTGCATTCTTACAAAAGAAAAGGGCTCCTTCTCCTGCATTTGTGTGTGCTGTGCCTTGCCTTGCCTATATTTTGCCAGAGAGAGATACAGGGTTTCTACTCACTGAAGTCATCTCCTCTAATGTTTCAGCTCAGCTGGTTACCTTCTACCTCAGATAATTCAAATCTGAGATGAAAACCAAATGGCTCTCCATGCATTCTGATAGAAAAGTTACAAAAGTGTGCATGAAAATTGCCATCATCCTATTATATGTTGGAGTTATGATATTCTTTTTATTCTGTCTGCCTATATGGCCTCTGCTGATGGCAGATGGCCATGCAGCATTTTTCCATACTCTGCCAACATGTTCACGTAACTCTGTAATGGCACCCTGGGCATTTGATCTCGCCCCTATTTCAAATGCCTCACAGAGAATGCACAATTTCAAGAGGAGGGTCTGCATATCAGTTTGCCCACTTTACAGACAGCCTGAATGCTCCTGACACTTGGGCACCAAAATCGTCTAATTCCAAAGATAAATCCACATCTGCATAAAGTTACCGATGGTACATCCCCCACCGAATTAATGATGGCACATCCCCAAGTTCTGACCACAGGCAGGCATGGATCATCGTGTGTTTCTGTTGGGAAGTCCCATTGCTGGGAATCATCTTCTAAGCTCTGCACGCTTGATGCACATGCACAGTGCCTATCTCTTGACTTCTTGAGCTCAGAGCCGTATGTTAAGATGGCACCAGGACCAACCTGAAGTCCTGCTGGAACTTTGCCTTAGACCCAGGTGCCAAGAAATGATGGTCTTATATGGGTGGGTGTCACAACCCTGCAAGTGCCACATCTCATGTAGAAAATCAGGGCTCCTGTGTTGTTCCCTGTCCATGCATCTTTGAATGCAGGGGATGAAGGGCTGAACCTGTCAGTGTGACCTCACAGGCCAGCTATATTTCTAACAGCAAAGACCTGCTAAGTGGAACAAAGAAAAGAAAAGAGGCACTTAGAAGAGATCTTCTATTATTTCTTTAAATGAATGGCAACTCTTCAGTTTCAATCAGCAATGGAATGAGTGAAAGTGCGTACAAATTGACTTGGCCCTGGTGCCCAGAAGTTGACAGAATATGAGTCCCTCAGAGTTTGAAAAGTTCACTTAACTTATTTTGGGAGGCTGTGTCAGGTGAAAGAGATACTGTTTGTTTTCTTTTCTCTGCACTGCTGAGCTTTTTGCTTTCAGCAGGAACAGGAAGTAGGAGCTCCTGGCTATCAGGACAAGAAACTTTTCTCAAGACTTCTGACCCAAAATGGACCCGTGAGCTATGAGAAATCTTATAGGGGAATTTGTTCTCATGGAATCCTGTTGCACTTTTAAAAACAAACAAATGTATTTATCGTACGTGCTTTCATGGGCAGAATCCCACTTCAACCGATGCATGAAATGGAAACAGTGCTATGTTAGGTGTATATATATGCATACAGAGAAGGGTGGGGCATGACGTCAATTCACACATTTCCAGAGGAGTCATCAAGTTGCCTGCACTACTTCTTAAACAGGGAAATTTGGAGAGTTTGGAAAAGCACCCTGTTGTCTGTGTTTACAGGATGAATATGCAACGATGTTATATTTGACCTTCAGATTGTAATCACAAAATGGCCAATGGCTGTAAGGGATGGGCCTTCATTTATGTAGTTGCTTGCCAGAAAAGATCAGGATGAGTTTGTCATGCCTGCTTTTTACAGCTCAGTCTAAACTTCAAGCCTTGCTGAAACAATGGGCAAAGATTCCTATAGACATCATTGGATTTGATGCCATACCAATGGAACTCAATGAAAAATGGAGGCCCTAGGACAGTACTTCCCTCAATAAAGAAAGCTACTAAATGGCCGGTGTGATTGTTTTCCTCCTAGAATAATACATAAGAATAAAACTTTAGTCATGGAGGAGCAGAGAATAGTTCATTCTTGCATAACAATTCTGCTATGGCTCATGCTTAGATTCCTGGTGAGGGTTGCACTCAAAATACTATACAGAGGTGCCCTTTCCTGAATTACATTCTTATGTATTTAAATAAGTGTCTCTTGCAAAAATTAGCATATTTCTCTATGTATTTTATGAGAAATCAGTGTCTTTCCCTTCCTGGGGTTAGATTCCTTTAACCTGTCAGTATTTTAATCTCCTCAGTGGGAAGCTGCCCACCCTCCCAGGGAGGGGTGGCTGGTTCAGGTCCCTGGCCCCTCATGGGGCAGGAACACCAAGTCTTTAGCCCCTTGGCAGGGCAACAGTTTAACTGTCACAATCCCCTATGGGGCTAGACACCCAGTCTCTAGCCCCTTGGTAGGGCAAAAAGTTTGACCATCTCAATCTCAGTCTCTAAGGTGAGGGGAAGTACAATGCTGCCTCTCGGGGCTATGACCAAAGAGGGGGCAGGGGTAGGAATCAATAAAGGTGTTGGGTTGCACAGCTCCACTGTGTCCGAACCTAAGTCCCCAATAGGGACTGCAACACACTGCCCCTGAGATTTGGCTCCCTGCCGAGGGTTGGGTCCTGTACTCCCCTGGGTCACCCCTGGTCCCATGCTCCAGCTGTACCTCATCCACTGGCTCCTTGGGGTAGTCACCCAGGGGTAGACTGTAGAACCCCTTCCATCTCATCAGGCAGTGGCAAGTCAGGGGGTCTCTCGAAGTTCCTCTGCCAAAAGGTAATTCCTTTAGGTCACATGAGGTAGGTAGCACCTCGGGGTCCTCAGCAGCCAAGGGCAGCTCCTCCAAGTCACAGGGGGGATGCAGCACTTTGGGGTCCCTGTTGAGGAATGGCTCAGGGGTGCCTGAATGCCTCTCCACCAATGACTCCCTCTGTGGGCCTGTGCTGGCCCAGGGCCCCAGCGTTAGCTCCCAGTCCCCAGCCACCCCCACCAAGCCTCCAGGCCTGGGTCTGGCAGCCAGAGCCCAGCTTCCTCACAGCGCAGCCCAGGGTGAGGAGAGAGCAGAGGTACATCCTTCCCCTTCAGCAGCTGGTGCTAGACTGAGCTGGCTGCCTTTCTTTTTATACTTCGTGCCTTGCCCCTCTGCTTCCAGCCTGATTGACAGGCCAGCTCTGGCTCCACCCCCCCCAGACAGGCAGAACCCTCTGGCCGATCTCCGAGGGGGGCCATGCCTTCCTGTGACACATGTGGAAGTGATCTGATAGACCCAGGGATAATAGCTTTTGGAACTTGGCAAGATTACAAATTGTGTGGGTAAAGAAAATAATCTATCCAGGAGAATGTATTGTGCCCAGAGAACACAACAGTAGAACAGTATCAGAACAGTGCAGTTTTCCACCCAGCTGTCAATTCTGTAGATTCACACAAGATAGTTAATCTTATTTTTACTGGTATTTCTGCTGCAATGAAGTCAGGTGTATTCATTCTATACAGGTTAAAATCCCACACCTCATTCCAGCCCTGCAACAGAGGAGCTGCTTGGAACCCCCTCATTAACATACTGCTCCAACCTTTAGATGCAGACACTTCTCCTGTGCAATGCATTGGGTGTTGGTGAATCAGAACAATTCTAGATATGCTATTATGTGTTATCACTGGTTTATTTTTCCTGAGTACTCACTGAATTGTTGCCCATCTTTCCTTTCCTCCTCTCTAACTGTTCACTGGTATAAAGATTCCATGGAAGATCCCAAGAAGGAGTAAAATGTGTGTGAACCTGATCATTATGCTTACTCACTCACTGGTGCTCAAGAGAAAAAGAGCACCCTGCCTGACCTAGTCAGGAACCTGCCTCTCCCATGTCCTCACTCACATGTTGTTCACCAGGCAAGTGGGAGGACCACCAGGTTTTGAAGCATCTCTCGGAAGGCTGCTGCTTAAGAAATGTCTTCCTCTTAGGCCTGAGTGAGCTTTGTCCTAAAGTGCCAAGTCATTTCCAGAGCTAGCACTCTCTCTTGCCTGGCAGCATATTCAGGAAATTGGGTTAATGCATATGTTACATCCACCCATGAAGCAGGCAGTGAAGAATGGCTAAAAGTCGTGTCACAGACCCAATAAGTCAGATGGTTTAGATGGGTGCTGTGGCATTCTCAGATGTGACACCGGGCATGAAGCTGATTCAATCTCAAACCCATTAATTCCTTCAGCAACAAACAAGTGAACTCTTGAGCTGAAGGAGTAACTCAATCAGATGGAAGCTGTAACAGACCCTTAACCTTCTGCATGCATCGTTAACTGGAGGGGGACAAAATGTCTTGTTCTCCTAGTCCACAGACTCATTTCACATATTTCTGGCCAGCAAAGAATAGCTGCTTCTATTCACTACCCAGAATCAGAGTCAAACAAGTGGCTTTCAGACAGGTCCCATCAGCTAATACCAATCCACTGAGATAGGTTCTCACTGGGACATTCTTTGATGTTCTCCAGGCATGCCTTGTTCTCTTCCACTCCATTCTGATCTTGGATTAAATGAAAAAGTTTTCACCAAATATCTAGTGACATCAAAATGCTGTTTCTTTGCTGCTTGTCCAGTTGTACCCCCCTATCTGAGCGATTCAGACTTGCTCCAGCTTCATGCGAAAGAGGAAAAATATCAAGTACTTTAAAGGACTTGTTTTGTCAGCGTTCCTCTCTCCTTCCCTTGTTCTCATTGCAGCTTAGACCCTAGCAGAATCTTCCCTTTACTCCAAAAGCCAAGGCCTCAGTAATCCAATTGCTTTGCTCTTGTTTACAGTTACAGCAGCCCTATTGGTTCTTTCATTGTAAGACTTTGGGCTTGGTGTGAGTTGGTGATGTAGATTTTCACCCTTGCATCTCACATCTTCCACCCTTCTTACTACCAGTTGGTGAAAGCAAGACAACCAGGTATGCTGAGTTCTATTCAGCTTGGACTGTATGTCAGTTTAAATGAGTCCTATAGCTCCCATACCTAAAATCTTTGAAATACACTGAAAAGAGGAAACTTAATGAGCATCAAGGCAAATCCTAGGAGGGCTGTAATATTCTCAGTGTGTACAAATCACTGTTTAGGATGTCTCAGCCTCAAAACCCTTTTTCACCTACCTAGATCATTACACAGTATAAGAGTTGCCAGCAAGAAGCACATCGTTTTCACGCTATTCTATTTCATCTGGGCCTGGAGATGCGTTCCATTTAATCCCATAAATATATGTGAGAAGAGTGGATTCATAGCACCAAAATCTCCTAAATATCTTTTCAGTTTCTTTTTATTAAAAAAAAGCACCTGAAAACATGGAGATTGTGGCAAGCAATGGGGGGATGGGAGAGTGACTGTCTTGCTTTACTGCCTGAAACCTCAGACTGTCGCACAAACCAGCAGTAAACATGTAACATGTCTGTCAATGTAGAGTTGCCATCCAGCCCAAATAAGGCTGTGATACTTTGCCTCCTAAATATCAATTTGAATCAACAACTGAGTACTCTTTTATAGCATCTCTTTTACTATTCGCCTTGGAAGCCTCGCCTGGGTTATGTATTAGGATATGCAACTCATCCCTTAATAAAATGAAAGATTTAGGATAGTTTGGTGAAGTCCTTTTTCTAATGTAAAAATATTGCTGAAGTGTGTTTCTGCCGCACTTTCTATCCAGGCATTCATGGCCATCTTAGAAGTCTGAATTAAGCTTCCCAACATCTTTGTGCTTAGTATAAACATTTGTAAACTGAGGCAGAGAGATTAGTAATGGCTCACCCGAGTTCACTCAGTAAACCAGCAGGAGAGCCAGGACTGATTCCAACTTCTAACCACTGAACGAAAAGAGTCCATGTAAATAACAAAGCTATGCCCATTCACCACATTTATTTGTTTGGAGTCTATTGCCATCAGACGCCCTCTGTCTCTCTGTGCCTTTAGATTCAGGCAAGGATTGCGTCTCTGTTGTATGTCTCCAGCACCCCGCACAGTGTTGGACTGATTTTGATGGGCACCTTTGGGGACTACCATAAAAATAATTTTTTTACTACTAATAATATGACTTGTCTCTTCATGTAATGTGTGTGTGCAGCGTGCAATTTTGTTGACAAGGGGTGGAAACTTTTCTGTATGAACTCAGACAGTTCTTAGGGTCATTCATGTCTCAGTACTTTGTACTTTTCTTATCTTATGCACTAATTTTTGTTCAGTGTTTGGATTCTTGTTGTGGGGGGGGGCAGGGGGATGTGTGTTAAATAGCATGTTTTATCGAATAAATCAGCAAGGTTGCCAGCAGCCTGCCACAGTAAATATGCATGTTAAATCAAATCAGATCTGCAGCAATAGTAAAGATTTAATGGTCGGGGTTTGTTTTCTCCCTACCATAAACATGGAGATGTGAGCACTTCATGTTGAGAACATCTGTGGACTGGGCAGGAGGTGTCAGGAGCTGGATCTAACATGCAAGGCTTCTCTTCTGTGGCCAATTAAACAAATTGCAGCAAAACAGCATTTTATTAGTATTTGCCCATAGCAGTTGCCTGCTGCAATAAATTTCCTTCAGGCACACTTGAGAAAGGAGGAAAAAAATTGGCACGTTAACTAGTGAATGGTGGAAACAGAGCACCGTGGCATAGCCTCTGGGGCTACTGAATATCAAAGTGCCTGTCTCCAAAAACAACTGCTCTGCTTTATCATAAACATGGTGAGTTATGAGATGCTACGCTGCACGGCATGCACAAATAATAATAATGAGGAGGAGGAGAAGGGTGATTTGGTTTCCCCAGGCAGGGAGATGTTCACAGAAGACTTAATAACAGGACTTACCCTGATTATTCTCCTCTTTTCACGTTTCTTTAACAGGTTCTTTTTTTCTCCCTCATTTCTCTGTGCTTTTATTTTTAGCATAAGTTTGGGGGGGTTTAAGGTCCTGCAGAGGCTAATGTATATTAACAGAATGAAGTCAAGGCACTGGATGGAACCTTGTCCTCTCTGACTGGGAGCTATAATGGGGATTTAGATTGCCACATCCCATCTTTTTTTTTGGGGGGGTGTAGTTTTGGTGGGGGTGGGGGTTGTTTGTTTTGTTTTTGTTTTGGGGGAGTTGTTTCGTTGGGGTTTTTTTGGTTGCGGGGGGGGACTGATCAGTCAGAACTGAAACAGGAAAGTAATGGCCTCTTTTCCTTACTCTTTCCTGGTCCAGTGCATCAGCATCATAGTGATTGATACGCCATCTCTATTGAAAAGTGACTTTCTTATACAGCATACCCCAAACTTAGGATGCACTTGAGATGAAGCTGTCCTCTCCAGAGAGGTCCTGGGACAATAGAAAGTACCAATAAATACCCAAAATAGCTGGCATTAAGGCTAACTGATGGCATTCATGCGACACAAATACTGTCTGCCTGTGAAATGTTGCAACAAGAAATCACCTATTTGTTCCTTGGCTATCTACATACTTTACATTTTAAGCTCTATCCATATCTAGATAGTGTCATCATTAGCCTGGTAATTTCTCTTTTTCAGAAGCAAATATTGACATCTTGCAGTTTCACCTGGAGCGTCCCTGTTGTTGTAGGTTCCCCACCCCCTGGTTTTTAAGGCTGATCAGATAAAGAGATAAATAACTCTTAACAACATTTCTGATTGATAGAAAATTAATGCCCAGCTATCACACCTTTTAAACTGTGTCACTTGAGACTACCTAAAAATTGTATTTTCTTTTTTCCAAGAACAACAAAATCGAGGCAGTTTATTATTACCAGACATTAATTATCTGATTGTAATGAAGTAGCTGACCAGATTGGCTGTTGATGGATTATGCTTATGAAATTGTATTGCCGTTGATACATAGAATATGTTTAGATGGCATCAACCTTTTGACTTGCACACAGATTTGATTTATACCTTATTAACATAATTCCCAACACGTTGCTGCTTTGAGAAAGAAAATGAGTGTCTAACCAGAACCTAACAAGTTTAATGACTTGCTTGAAGGAAAACATAGCCATTGATAGAGCATAACTAACTACCAGCATTGTGGTGGTGGTTCATTATAAATATATATTTAAAAGGAAATTTTTTGTATAAAGCTGCCATTGGTCTGCAATTACTTGTATAAAGCAGAGCACTAAAAGGCCCTATCTGCTTTTGCATCCTGAGATCCTTCAGTATTTAGTGATGTTGATGCATAATAGCCTATTTTTGAAACTATCTGTATTAAAGGTGGTGTGTGGAAATTAAATTTTGGGGTTCCAAGTTAACCTGATCTCCAGAGATATTAACAGTTGTTTGCTATGCTTTGTCAGTTTTCAAAGGGATAGCCATGTTAGTCTAGTCCAGCAAAAAAAAAAACAAGGAGTCGTGTGGCACTTTAAGACTAACAGATTTATTTTTCACAGATTTATTTTTCGCATGAGCTTTTGTGGGAGAAAAGCATCTGATGAAGTGGGATTTTCTCCCACAAAAGCTCATGCGAAAAATAAATCTGTTAGTCTTGAAGTGCCACACGACTCCTTGTTTTTTTTGTTATGCTTTGCTCATCCAAAGAGAGGAGAGGACATGGTGTGGACAATAATAAAAATAGTACTTCAGTTCCATTCTTCTTCAGCAACTCTCAGAGCATTTTCTGAAGGTTTGTACCATTATACTCATTTTGCAGAAGGGGAACATGAAGCAGAGCGAGGCAAAGTGAGCATCCCAACATTACCCAGTGGGGCAGTGACAGAGTTGAATCCAGAATTCCTGAGTCCCAGCCCCATACTCTAGAATGTAACTTTGAATGAGTGTGTGCAAAGACCAGGCGCATACACGTCTGTCTTCTGTGTATGTATGGTGCCTAGCACAGTAGTGGAACCCTGGTCCAGTGCTGGGGCTTTAGGCACTACCATAATGCAGTCAATAAAGAAGAAACATGAGGCTATGGACAAGTTAGGCTGCAAAAATGTGCCTTCCAGTTACTCCCATTTTGCAATATTGGGTTCAACAATGTTTGTCTGCTAAACTCTTCTACAGACAGGTCCAAGCTAAGTAGCTGGCAGATCTCTCCCTTTCTCTATATAGGTAAATAGTCCTTTAAATCTTGTTATATCAGGTCAACAAGTAAACTAGGCAAAATACTTGAATGCTTCAGAACAGGTCTGTGAGCACAGGTTTGAAACCAGCTCAGCTAGTAAAAATGCAGGAATAAATGAGCAATTCAAATACCAAAGGCAGGGGAGGAGCGTATGAGAGAGAGGTAAGAAGAGCTGAGGTATTGCGTTAATAAAACCAACACTCTGTTCAAAGCCATGAATAGTAACCCCAACTTGGAAATCACTTGGTCCAAGTTCTACAAGCACAACCCAGCATAGCAACCTCCACTCACTCCTTAAGATGGGGTGGGGCGGGGGGCCTTGCAAGGTGTTCCCTCCTTTTCAGGAAAGAGCTTCCCTCCAGATGTTTGTTTTTGAATGCAGATTCAACTCACTTTGATAGCTCACTTCCTGAACATTGTGGTCACACTACATTAATGTGAGGAGAAAGGTTGTTCATACTCTACTATGTGTCTTATGGCGATCCTACTGAAACATGCATAGGCTCCCTAGGAAACTATCAGAACTACTTTTTCAGTGTCCACTTAGACTGCTAGCAGAATACTCTGTATAGTTGCTTCTGTATGGCTCTGCTATGTCTGGATATACCAGAGTGCTTCTGTGAACATCTGCATTGCTGTATGAAAGGACTAACCCATTCCAAGGACTCGGATGATGGTCAGCTGTTTTCTTGCTCAGTGTAAAGATACATCACAGTTGTGTTTTATGAGCTAGCACAAGCCTAGCCTTCAGAGCTCTGGCACCAAGCACCCTATCAGTTTGCAATTTGAATGTGACTCCCTCTATTGGGTTGAGCCTAACTCTGAAAACTCCAAGCTTTAGTCAAGTTCTAATATGGATTAGGAACCCTCAATTTTGTGATTTTTCTTATGCAGGGTTTGAGTTCAAATCTAAAGAGCAGTTCTAGAAACCATTTAGATCTGAACTTTGAGTTAGCCCCATCTCTTCTTTTCCTGAGCTTCAGAAAGCTGCAAGAATCGTTGGTAATGCTCCCAAAAGCCAAGATTGCACCTTAGTGTTGTTATTTGTAGTTTTTAAAAGCCCAGTTTCAAAAGCGCTGCAGTCCTTACTCAGGCAAAACTCCCACTGTTTCCTTCCTGCTCTGAGTGATGGTTTTGTCTCAGTTTCAAGTGTCTGGAGTGTCCTCCCGCCTGGTACTTCGACACCTTGGACTTTGATTAATGAGGAGCTGTTCCCTGCACTATATGAATCCCAGTTAGGTTCTCTGCTTATTAATTACAGCACAGTGCTGTCAACGCACTTAGAATTGGGGTCCCTGTTTTTCTAATTCCCTCTTTTTAGTTCCTGTGGCTTCCACTGGCTTTCCTACGCTTGGTCTCTCCTCCCTCAGTCACTGATATATGAGGTTTCAACAGCAGAAGGTGCCATGCTGGCTTAGCCAAAGGTCAGTGCTGGTAATGGCTCTGAAGAAAGCAGCTTTTCAGCAATTCAGCGCTTTGACAGTGTGTCCCCCATTTCTCTCACCTTCTTATATGTTTCCACTCACCAAGAGTTGCTTCTCAGACTGAACTGCAAGAATATCTCCCCTTTTTCCTCTGTATATAGGCAGCTTGCATGCCAACCATCACTCACCCTTGATTTTATAAAACCTTTTAGAGCTCAGACAGAATCTATATCCCCTGAGGATATCTCAGCTACTAGGGGTATGCTAAGCTGAAAACATATTTTGGGGTTATTTTCTTTTGTTTTTTCTTCGTTGCTTAATTGTATGGTGATTTCTTAAAATGCTGGAGGAAGTGAGGGCGGCATCTGACTCTTAGGAGTCTCAGTTACGTACAGGACTGCTTGCATGGATCAGTTGAGAGGGGGACTCCATTGTCATAAGCTCCGTACACACACACTGAGAAACGGTCCCTGCCCTGAAGTTTTTGCAATCTAAATAGACAAGGAAAGGAAGATTTGGGAGGAACACGCAGGCTCAGAGTAGGTCACATAGCAAGTCTGCAACAGAGCTGGGAAAAGACTAGGTCTCCTGAGTCCCAGTCCAGTACCTTATCCCCTAAGCAAATGGGAGCTGTATCATCGATTTCCATGGCTGCAGGATCAGACTCTGGGTTCTTTCATTGCAAGCCCCAGTCAGTCAGATTATTTCTATGCCATATGTGCAATTCAACATGTTAATGATGATCTATAAAGTCCTATACATTTTAGGCCCACTCTGCCCCATTTGTGAATTCCATCTGTCACATGGACAGAGCAGAGCAGAGTGAACACCTGCTTCCATCTTATTTGATGGAGACTGGTGCAATACACCCGTCACCAGGAATGGATCCAGCAGTGGCTGTGCAGATCATACATCCTTTGGAATTGGAAGAGTAGTCCAAAGTGTCAGAGAACATACAGGAGTCAGCGAGTTTCAGTTTCAAAACATTGCTTCAGCTGGGAAGGAACAGTTGTGGGATTCTTACAACCCATCCATAACAGTGTAAATATACAAAATCACCTTAAACATGCTTAGAAACACGGGCCCATCAGATGCAGCGCAGTCCATGGCAATAAGCACACATGGTGTGTTTTTCTCTTTCACCAGCCCCTGGCTCTACCTCATTTGCAAAGCATAGGAGCCACTAACAGCAGGCAAACCGACATATCTCTGGCTGAAGTCATTTACCTGCCAGACATCCTGGCAGAAAGGGGCAGGCCTGATAACAATAAGAATATCATTCCCCTTAATCAGGTTTTAAAATTTCTTGCTGATAAAAGGATTGCATTTTTGTTAGCAGTCACTGTTTAGCATCTTTTCACGATGGAGGTAAATACCATTATGATTTATACTTTCCTCCTGGATCAGCTTCTCTCTTTTACATCTTGCCTCACAAATAATAAGGCTGCTCACAAAACCATTTGTTTCCTAATGACAGGGGTTTCCATACTGAGCAGATTAAGAAGGTGAAGATTAGAAGATTATATATTAGGCAGGATTCACAGGTTCACAGTTTTGCTGGGCTTTAGAGATCCAGTGATTAATGTTTTATAAATGAAACTTTTCTTCTTGTGATGGTTGGTGCTGGCGGTGTTACTGAATTTAGACTTTGCATTGTTAGGAATGTATACTTACATAGTGACTTTCATTTGTGAAGCTCAAAGTGCTCTAAAAAGTTGGATTTCCCCATTTTTCTGACGGCACAGTGGCAGCAAGGATAAATTCATGGATTTCCCCAAGGTCACATAGCATTCTCAGTCTTGTGCCTTATCCATGGGGCCACATTGCCTCCATGGACTTGACACCACATGACCTCTCTGCTATACAATTTAAGTGAAATGAGATTGGCTTATTTCACTGTTGCCCCACTATGTGTTTGTTCTAGGTCGGACAGAGCCTGTTGGCCTGAGACACCTTTTAAGATAAAGGATCAACATGGTTCCTTGTAAAAGTGTCAAAATGAAATGTTTAACTTTGGGGGGGGGGGGCAGTGGGATAGAAGTTGCCAGATGAAACTAGTTGCTGACTTTGACAAGGGTTTGTGAAACATTTTGGTCTACACAAAACAGATTTTTAAGTGGGGAAAAAAATGAACCTGAAAAATTTCACCCAACCTTACTCATAATATTTAATGTATTAATATTCATAACAACCTTGCAAGAGGGTCCAGGGCAATCCTATCCCCATTTGACAGATGGGGAAAGGGGGCTTACTGAGTGACTTGCCAAAGGTGACACAGACCCTGGTCTCCTAAGGTCTAGGCTAGTGCCCTAAACACTGAATTTCTTCATTACTTCTAGTGACCAAAAGTTACCAATCCACAACTCTACTGGCATGGGTAAAACAAGTCAGCCCATTTCCTAGTCAATGGGAACTGGCATCAACTTGCTCCTTTGTTGGCCATCTCAAGAGACAGGCCAGGCATTGAATGGCTATAGAAACCAAACCCCTTCTAGGCCTTTGGAAGAAGGTGTATCCTGAAATCCAAATATAGCTGCAGGAGCACTGACTTACAAAAGAGCTGTTTGGGGCATTTGCTTACTATTTGATCTGTGTATTGCATAGTTCAGTGCTCCTGGATCCAGAGAAGGAGGCAAAGGGAGCCTTCTCTTTAATTTACTTATGTAGGTGGCTATTTTGAGATGAGTTAATCAGCTTCAGCTCTGTGGCCTGACAGAAACAAAACAATGCAACGGGGATTGTTGTACCAAAAGGGGAGGGAAAAGAGCAGCAGTCCTGACAGCCTGGATTACATTAAAATTTAAGAGTTAATTAAATTACAATTTCCTGTGCTGCCAGTACACATGAAGCTGCAACATCTGTGCGTGCATGGGAGAAAGCTGGGCAGGAAAATGCATCACTGCTTTCAGGACTGCTGTTCCCCACCTGTTCTTTGGTGTCAATACACAGGATATTTTAGGATCTCAGAAAAATCCTCTCTCCTATAGACATAATATTTTCTACTATGCCTGTAGTTTAAAAATGCACCTCTCTATTGGGATCCACACACACTGCATACCTATCTGAGAAAGAGAGAATGTGTATGTTGATTTATCTTGTCTTTATTCCCTCCCCCCACACACACAAATTTTTCAGCTCATTCTTATATTGCTCCTGGCCATATTTGTCAGTTGGATCTGAGATATTTAGACCTGGTCATGTGCTTTATTACACCCATTAGTGAGTTACCATCTGACGGTGGGAGGGTCCTCAGAGACAAGCTGGGTCCTCATCAACTGGGGTCCATATTGCAAAAATCATCACCAAAATATGCACTAATTAGCGCCCTTGAGGACACTCTTAGGAAAGAGATTAAAGACTGACTAGAGCACCAGAACTAAACTCTGTATTTCTGAAACTCGAATATTCAAAGTCATGAGACTTTTGAAATAATTGTTTTATTTATGTTTGGTGGTTACCATCTGATGTTTGAGCCTTTCAGTCTTCCTTTTTAAAGATTTCCTCCACAGCCAGAAGGGATACAAACTTTTTCTTTACTTTTTTCACGTGAAAGCCAAAATTGTCAAATAATCGCCTGACTCCAGGAGCTGAGGCTTCAGGAGAAACAAATATCACCAGGCTTATGATAAAATCTTGAGAACTGGCAAAACTCTTTATTATCCTTTCACCCCCAGTGGATTTGCTAGAACAAACTTAGAGGTACATTAGAAGGATAATTTAGGAAAAGTTTGCATTGCTTCTGCCTGTGTTTTTAGTGTTTTGAAACTAAAGAACTTCAGTCTGTAGGAGCAGATGTCTCTCTCTATAATCTTTCTAATATTTTTAACTGCCTGTTTCCTGATTACAGCCAATTTTTGCAGCCAAGTTATTAAAATCTGAAAATACAAGACTTCAGTAAAGAGACGTGCAGACATGCGCACAACCTGAAGAGTTTCAGGCAAGCTGCTCTGCAGTAATAAGCTCCATGCTGTGCTTAAAAAGGGCACTTAATTTTTCATTCTTAAATGCTGTGATGCTCCTGTCTCCTGGCTTCACCAAAACTCCTACATGGAGATGGATGGGCCATCCTGAACACAGTCATCAGAAAGATTAAGCCAGGACTTGTCATATTTTTTTATATCATTGAGCAGTCAGGTTGACAAGTGATGTCCTCTTAGCTCCTGGGATGCGTCTGGTACCTTTAGTGCCTGTAGTAAAAAGGACTATAAAAAATACCATAGAAGAAAGGGTAATGATGAAATTTAACTGCTCCCTAGCACACACCTGGGGTCTAGTAATCGGGAAATATGGGGATCCAGGTGCTTCATCTTTTACTGCCTTGTCCTTGTCTGTGAGTTTAAGGTCCTTCCACTGAACCAGAACATATTGTGGTCAGTGCAGAGTCAGTCCTTGGCCTCTCTGAGAACTGTAGCCTGTGGAGAAGGAGAAGGATGTTTCATCCCAGGCACAGTGGAAGCTGAGCATTTTCCCAGTGGCAGCCTAAGAACAAACATTCTGGTTAGGGTTTTCTTTCCCTGCAGGTGTGGTGCTTGCAACAGGGAGGAAATGTTTTCCTCTCCCTGAGACGCTGCCTGGAATGGCATTGAATAGGGAAAGGGGGGTTCTGGAGGCCTCAGTCTCCTCTTATTCTGGTTCAGCATTTCATTACTCTGATCACTGAAAGGCAGAGTAGACTAGGTACTGAGGGCTGCTTTCCTGAAAGACACTGTAATCTTCAAAGAAAGGAATATGAGTGCACACTGAAACTATTACAGTCCTATCCTATGCTCTCCGGTTAGCCACCAGTGCAGAGAGAGTAAATAAGTAAACTGGCAATCCAACTGCAAGCTAAACTTAGAATAACACTAAATTGCAGCCAAAAGATGCCTCCAATTGCCTTGTTGATGCCACGTCAGCTTCTTTTCAAGATCTACTGCACCTAGCAAAACATTCTTAATTTGCATCTGTAACTGCATGCCTTCAGGAACCACAGTGGGTCCCAGACATGACAAGTCTAAACCATAGCTGAACACTTTTGAAAGTTCAATATGTTCCATTCAGGTTCAGATCTATTTGGGCGGCAAGATGTAGGTCAGTTCTTAAAGATCCACGGTAGTTTGTCTTTAATTTGTTAGAGGATGTTCTCCTAAACTTTCTGTGTTTTTGCCAGTTAATTTCCTCTTCCAGAGGGGACATATTTAAAAGCATTTCTTCCTATTATTATATGTGATTGTTTCTGGTAACACCTGAAAACTCTAGAACAAGGGCCTCAGTGAGCCAGTTACTGTACACTAAGGTAGGCTTGTTCCCCATTTCACTCTAGGACAACAAGCCCCATTTAAAGGGTCCAGGAGAAAGAAGCAATTTCGTATATATTCGACAGAGCTACTACTACAGCATTTCTTTATTGTGCACCTAGATTGCATATGTCTTCACCTTAGAATCATAGAATCCTAGGGTTGGAAGGGACCTCATAGGTCATCTAGTCCAACCCCCTGCCAGAGGCAGGACCACTCCCACTAAACCATCCCAGTCATGGTTTTGTCCAGCCGGGCCTTAAACACCTCCAAAGATGGAGACTCCACCACCTCCCTTGGCAGCTCATTCCAATGCTTCACCACTCGCCTAGTAAAAAAGTTTTTTCTAATATCCAGCCTCGACCTCCCTAACTGCAACTTGAGACCATTGCTCCTTGTTCTGTCCTCTGTTACCACCGAGAACAGTCGAGCTCCATCTTCCTTAGAGCATCCCTTCAAGTAGTTGAAGGTTGCTATCAAATCCCCCCTCAATCTTCTCTTCTGCAGACTAAATAAGCCTAATGCTTTCAGTCTATCCTCATAGGGCTTGTGCTCCAGCCCTTTAATCATTTTGGTTGCTCTCCTCTGAACTCTCTCTAGCATGTCCCTGTCCTTTTTGTAGTGGGGAGCCCAAAACTGAACACAGTATTCTAGATGTGGCCTTACCAGTGCAGAATAGAGGGGAATGATCACATCCCTTGATCTGCTGGTAATACTTCTTTTGATGCAGCCCAGTATGCCATTGGCCTTTTTGGCAGCAAGAGCACACTGCTGACTCATATCTAGATTCCCATCCACCATGACCCCCAGGTCCTTTTCTACACTGCTGCTACTTAACTGAATGTTTCCCAGCCTGTAGCAGTGCATGGGGTTTTTCCGTCCCACATGCAGGATTTTACACTTGTCCTTATTGAACTTCATAAGATTTTTATTAATCTAAGAAACAACTTGTATTAAATGATCATCTTATGTTAAATTTATAGACTTCTGCATATAGTACCTATTGACCTTTTTTCCCCCAAGCATTATAAATATATAATAGAGTATATGTTGCAAAGCTTTCCCTACCATTTCATTAGTACTGGTTAAGCTTTTTATCTTGGTGGTAGAAATGTGTGGTGCCTCTCTGTGGGCAAGGATATTCTCTCCGTACAACTTGTTTTGTTTAAAGCAGACAGAGAAGGCTTCACCAACAGATAGGGAAAAAGCAATTCATTTTCGTCTTTCTCTGTGTCACAACCCATTTTCTCCTCCTCTTCTTGCCCAGTTTCTGGCACCATCCATCACAATCTTTTCTCCCCCCCTTCCTCCCCTCTCATCAAAATGATACTTGGTACATTCACTCTTAATCCCAATGTCTATGATTCACAGCTGACCCTGCTGGTGAGGGCAGACCTGAGAACACAGGCTAGGTGAAGGATTAGGAATTTCATTTGCCATCAACAGGCACAAGTCCTGCCTTTGCCCAGTTTACAGGAATGGTGACTTACCAACGTGCTGAGGTGTATGAATACTGCTGAATCTTGCCTGTGGACTCTAGTGCCCTACTGAGCTGTTGGGTGGTGTCTGCTTTGGTCTGGCGGGAGGACACTTCATGCTGTGCTCAACATCAGGAAACTGATTAGATTGTGCAAGCTCTTTGGGATAAACACCCTGAGTCTCCCTGTTGGCTATACATGACGGCAACTGCCACAGGTGCACTGGTGCTGACTGAAATCCATTTACAAATAAGAAGTTATGATCATAATTAATGAGGCATCCTCCAGCATAGCACTGAAACAGTTTTCTCCTCAGACAGAAATCATAGCTTCACCGAAGTCAGTACATAGTCCTGCTTGAATCAGTCAGATTTTCTGTAACCGGGGCCATGTAAGAACCCAAGATAGGGTACTGACCTCCTGGCATTCAGACCAGTAATTTTCAGTTTTAAGGTATGTGCATCCTATTTTCAGTCCTCTGAGCCTTTGGTACGCCTCTCAAGGAGACTCTGAAATTCTGACAGCCCTTTGCCTTGACTCTGGGTATCCCACCCATTCCACTTTCACAACACTCACTTGTGCCTGCATACCTATGTTATGATTACAGCTAGATGGCCCCTGTGGCAGACCTGTCTTTGGAGTCTTCTGTTATCTAGCCACCTGACTGCAATTTTAGGCTTTTGCAATATTACAAGGAAGGAAGTGATGAAAAAAATGTTTTTTCAATGTTTCTATTTCAGCAGTTACATTCAGGGATCCCTATGAATCAAAATCAAGGCTTTTGCTGAGACTGTGGTGTAAACAAAATGAAAATTGTCACAACATGGGTGGAAAATCAGATGAAAATGTTTTGTTTTTCTTGCACCTTATTTCAGCTCTATTGATAAGTTTGCAAAGTTTCCTAGAGCATGTTGAGAACTGGTGACTGAAAGAGGCTCAGCAGTGTGAAATGTGTAAAGTTTATGAGCAGGGTCAAAAAGGACATGTAATAGATGCTTCTGATGAATTTTTAAATTCAGCTGTTGACTGAGTCCTGTTAAATAACCAAAAACAAACCTCCTGATAGTGTGTGTTTAACGAAGATGAGCAGCTGAATTTGTCCTTGATTTGTGTGTGTTTAGTTATTGCCACACAACTCTTTTAAAGCTTGTTGCCATAAACGTACTGGTTGCTTAGTGCCCTCTGGCTTGTACAGGCTCCTTTGCCTTGTTTCTTCTATACCGTTTCTCCCCCTTCTTATCTGCAGGCCAGTCACTCTTGTCCTTACAGATCCTTCACCTTGTCTAGCACCAGAGCATTATGGTAGTGGCTAAAGTCCCTCATCACTTCAGTCTTGCATTGTCCGGTTCATTTAACAGAGACAAAGTGCACCTATTTCTCCTAAAATGTCAGAGGATATGTCTTTGTGTGCTGCTTTCTTGGTAGAGGGAGCTCAGAAGTGGTTAAAAGTTAAATGTCATAATGAACTTTTGTCTATATAGAGGTTACAGTCCCATGCTTAGCCCCACAGAGTGACCCCCTTTGCCCCAACAAACAGCAGTGAGAAAAGCTCTGTGTTCCTCACAGTAGGGGGAGAGTTCATCATGGTCAGAGTAGTGGAAAATCCTAGATTTTACAGCTGCTGCTGATCAGCTGCATAATCTTGAAAATGTCCTGGCATTGCTTTGTGCCTCAGTTTCCCATCTGCAAAATGGGTTGACAACATTCCCATGTCAAAGAGGAGCTAGTTATGTTTGCAAGGTGCTTTGTGATCCATGACTGAAAGGTGCCATTAACTTGCAAATTTACATTTATGACAATCAGCTTCACTTATGACAGCAGAGAGGGGATAACTCATGAGTGGCACAGTACCCTGTATCTAAATGATTCCTCCTCCGCTTCCACAAATGTCATTGCAGAGATTAGTCATCATGTGTTTTTAAGTATCCCATTTATACCAAATGACTATGAGCATGTTAACTGCATTTAGATTAAAATGAGCCTTTATGCTAAGTGCCAACTTCTTTTTCTGGTTCAGCCCCTTCACTGCCCCTTGTTTTAACATCAGTGGATTGTGGAAGACATCCAACTTCAGGGCTTGAGTCATGTCATTGTGGAGAAGTGGGAACCCTCTGCTAGGTTAATAAGGGAAGACACGGTTGTTGACCCTCTTTCTTTTCTATTCAGGTGATGGAACACAGGTGGGTGATATGAGGTAGAGCCACTAGGGGGTAGGGGGGTAGTGTTTAGGGAGCCTGTACCTGGGACCCCCCCGCTGGTCACACTGGATTCAGCTGGTTGGATCAGGGGACAGAGAGGTGGGCAGAGCAGGGAGGGGAACAAAGGACCAAGGGGAAGGAGGGTAAGAGGGAAATGGAGGGTCCAAGAGACAGGACCCTGCCCTAGGGTGTAGCCCTAATCCCCTGGGGGTTTCACTTCTGGTTGTTCTAATGATGCTGATACCAACTGTCCTTGCTGTTTTGTTAATAAACCCTCTGATTGCCACACTGGCTGAGAGTTGCTGTTGATTGGGATGGCTGGGACCCTCCTGGAGGGAGGAAACCCCCTCCAAGGGAGACCAGACAGAACAAGGATCGGACCCTCTGAGCCTGGAGCTGGGAGCTGGCTGCACGGAGCGTGGAGACCCAGGTGCTGGACGGGAGGAGACCCCACCATAGCAGAGTCCTGACTGGCTGTGGACAGAGGGGATCTAAGAGGCTTTTCTGGGGTCTCCGTCACAGTCATAGAACCAAATATTTTTGTATGCACTGACAAACGAGCAATTTAATTTCCCCAGGTAAACATTTTTCACCCCCCTGTTTCAGGACAACTTTAATCCCTACAAAATTATCTTGATTTTGGTTGCCAATCATTGATTCCTTTCCAATTAACCTCAAAACTCACCAATTAAAGAAACTAGTGCAGCCATCACATAAGAACACAATGCACCAAAGCCTTCAAAAGTGCTTTTGCAGCAGAGATCTAATGATAAAGGTCAAAAGTGGGCTGTACTGCAGAGTTAGAGTCTAATGGAATCCCTGAATTAATGTAGGAATGAGCCCACAAAAGCTTCTGAAAACTTTGGGCTAGATTTAGTTAAGCTTCTAATTACCCAGTTTAATTTGTCTCTGATTTGGATAGAGAGTTTCAATCTGTTGGATCACAGCTTCAAGGCAGGAGAGAGACTTCTGGCCATGGAAAAGAAATGAGGGAGGGTGGCAGGGCAGTCTCTCTCATACATCCAGTTTCCAGAAAAAGCAAGGAATCTTGTGGCACTTAAAGACTAGCAGATTTATTTATCGCATGAGCTTTCGTGAGAGAAAATCCCACTTCATCAGATGCTTTGAAGAGGGGGAGCTTACAGAATAAGATGAAAATAAATGCAGGAGAGTGTAAGACATGGGATCAGGTCATGGGAAATACTACCAAATTAGCCCTTTTACTTGATGTTCTGGTAGCTATGGAGTCTACTGGTTCCAACTCAATCCAGGGGCCTAATGGTCTGATGTTAGGATGGAGGCAACATCCAGTTCTCTCCCAGTGGGATATGAGAGTCACACTGATAGCTTGCTGTAGAAGAACACCACTTCCTACAAAAGGAAACACGTACAAACTGAAGAGAGTGAGAGGGCACATCAAAACTTTTGCGTTTAAATTTTAGGCAAATATGTTGCAGTTGGTTCCAGTGGGCCTAAGCCACAGACTTCAGATGTGGATCCAAGTTCCCTAAAGTGTGTGTGCAGGGGATGCAGGATTTATATGCAGGGGTTGGTTTCAACTTACTATGGAGAGATACGTCAGAGGCTCTGAGCAGATCCAGAAAATGACTCTGGTAAAAATACCCTTACTTCTCTAGACCAGTGTTCTCAACCAAGGTGTCAGGTCACATCACTCTGTTGCCACACAGTGGTAAGTGTGTCATGAAGAGTGAGGGAGATAGCTCAATTTGGCCTGGGGGTGGGTGGGTTGGTGTGTCTGGTAGGGTCACAATGTGCTGCCAATTGTCACAAACTGCAAAAGGTTGAGAACCACTGCTCTAGACTAGTGCTCCTGGCCACATGGATAGCAATTATAAGAATTTTTAAGAACAAAAAGTATGGTTCAGGGACAACCTCGTAGCGTTAACTTGTGTCTCTATCTACCTCTTTTTAGTTGTGTTTGGTAAGTGTTGTAAAGTCACTTTCCTCCCTGCCACTGCAGCCTTTTCAAGGGCACTGCTGTTCCATAGCCTATTTGATGAAAGGAAAAGCTGCTAGGAAACCCTGAAAGCGCAGGCTTTTCTTTCCCAGCCCCGTGTCACCAGTGAAAGAAGTGATGGCAATAGGAAATCTTTCTTTCTGAGGCATTCTGAACAGAGCTTCCAGAAAGCCAGTAACATGCAATTGAGAGAAATCCATCCAGGGCTTGAAGTACTTTCCGCGCTTGTCACTGCCCTGAAATTCAGTGGGTTAGTGTGAATCTTTGTCTGTGCTTTAGATTCCAGTTCCCAAATATGTCAGTTTCCAAAGGGATAGCCGTGTTAGTCTAGTCCAGCAAAAAAAGAAGAGAAAAAAAAAACCAACAACAAGGAGTCGTGTGGCACTTTGAGACTAACAGATTTATTTTTCGCATGAGTTTTCATGGGAGAAAATCCCACTTCCTCAGATGCGGATTCAAAGCATCTGAGGAAGTGGGATTTTCTCCCACGAAAGCTCATGCAAAAAATAAATCAGTTAGTCTTAAAGTGCCACACGACTCCTTTTTTTTCCCCCCAAATATGTGTCTACTGTATCTATGAGATGCAAAGTGCCAGCTGTTCTGCTATGACAAACCTGCTCCTATTTTCTCTGCATCTGATAAAGCAGTTATCACAATGGGGGTGGGGGAATCAGCTGACTGGTTAAAGCAAATTTATCAAGTATCATAGAAATTGCACAACAGCTGAGTCCAGTGGGCCCAACAAGCAGGGGCGAATGGGGCAAAGCCCCAGGTGCAGAATGTTAGGGGGTGCAGGGGATGGATCTGGCTTCCCGCAACAGCTGAGGATGGATCCGGATCCATTCCCAGGTGCCATGGGGAGCCAGATCCGCCCCCACACCCCCTAACATTCCATGCCTGGGGCTTCCGCTGGGGCTTGTCGCTGCTGCCCTCGGATCCGGATGCATCCCCCCGCAGCCTGCTTGCCCCAGGCACAAAAACTACTAGTTATAGCTCTACCATCAAGTCTAGTAGCCTGACTTTGTAACTGGCAGTTGCTTGAGGCTTCAGAGAGTTAAAACTGCACTGACAAAACATACCTGATTAATTCCCTTTTATTTATTGATGGGTATTGTGCACCTTCCAAATCATGGGTAGACCCTTTCCCAAAGACAGGGGCATCACTGGCACCTGGCACAGGGGGCCCATGCCCCAAATCCCAGCGCCAGTACCCCAGGTCTTGGGGGGGCCCCTGCCTCTCCCAGCCTCCGGCTGGATCTGGTCGGAGATCCAGGGCGCGGCTGCCCATCGTAGTGGCAGCCGCTTCCGGCCCCTTCCTAGGCTGGGCGGCCCCATGGCTGCAGCTGCCACTCCCTGCCCTATCCCCAGCTGGGGGCAAGGCCTGCGGTCAGGGGGCAGGGCCGGGGGTGGGGCCTGGGCCGGTGCCCCAGGTCCTTCCCCGGGACAGTGATGCTCCTGACCAAAGAGTGTCTGAGCAAACAGAGAGAGTAGATGGGAATCCCACTGGTGGGAATAGCCAAGAATTTTTCTCTATGTGTGTGTTTTAATCCTAACATTGTCTCACTCCTCTGCACTCAGTACAGGAGTAATAATTTTCTGGGAAGTCGGTAGGAACGCAGCAGTGGGGACAGTATGCTGGTACCAATAAAAGCATGCAGGCCACTGTTAGGGAAGTGAATGTGAAGGCAGGCCCCACTAATAGAAAAGAGGACATGCAGGAAGACAGAATATCCACAATGTAGGGCAGTCAAGCTGTGCTGTGAAAGTATAGGCAGTAAAAACAACAAGAGTCCTGTGGCACCTTTTAGACTAACAGATTTCTTTGAGCATATGTATGCCCAAAGAAATCTGTCAGTCTATAAGGTGCCCCAGGACTCTTGTTGTTTTTGCTGTGCACAGACTAACATGGCTACCCCTCTGGAAGTTTCTAAAGGCAGGAAGTTGAGACTGGGCAGGGTATGTCTTCCTCACAGAATTAGCTCAAGTTATTATTATACGTGTGTGAACTCCTCTTGAATTACCCTCCCTCTAGTGAGAGCAGCCGTGCTGCAAAATAACATTCAAGTTGCAGCGCATGATTGTGGTGGCACTCAGAGGGGTTGTGTTGGCAGTAGATGTATGCTAACTCGAGCTGCCAGCTTGAGTTAGAAGTGCACCACACTCACATTAAGGGCTAGTGTGTGTGGGTGAGACCTTGGGGCAACACTCAAACGCCAACTCTGCTGTGAAGACAAGCCCTAGATATGAGGAAGGACGGTCAGCAAAAGAAGAGAGCTGGTGCTTTCTCGGGGAACAGGAAGTTCTTTCCTAACCTCAGCAGTGATCAGCTGAAGCCCAAAGCATATCACACTCCAGCTGTTGATGATGGAATTATCCACCTTCCCTTAATTCCAGCTGTGCTTTGACCTGCATAACCCTTCAGTGAAACAGAAACACAGGGAACTTCAGAGAAACAGCCTCTGCCAGCCAGTTGCCATGCATTAAAGCCTGAATCCATTCTCTTCACAGATGCCCAACTTCCCCTTGCCAGCCGAAGCTTAATTCCTCAGCTTGCCCTTTTGTGGCCCTTCTGAATGCTCAGAGATTTCAGTGACTATAAACTGGTGAAGTTTCTGATTGAGGCAGCAGATTACGTTTGGCAACTCCAATGTTCTGCTTGTCTAGCTGAGTCACTAGCACTTTAATAGCAAGTTAAAAGGAAACAGGTTAGCATATCTCAACATGACAGAACTTTGAGAAGATTGGACTGCTTTTCTCCTCTTGTTAATGTCCCTCGGGGCCTGGAGTCTCTTTAGTACTAACACAGTAACGAAGGCCACAGCCTATTAATTGCACTGACAATGATAAAGGAAGAGCAGAAGCAGCTATTTGTCTTTCATGTAACCTCGTGCATCATCACAAGATAAATGAAAACTCATTTTCTGCTTTGATTCAGTCTAATTTTTCAGGGTCCCTGAGGCAGGTTGCAGGAACTGTGTCGCTTCATCCCCATAAAAGTGCTGGCCCCTAGGTTCAAAGGTCAGCAAAAGTGCAAGCCGCCCGTGAAAGCCTGTCTCTCCGCAACATCCCAGGGGTGACATATAAGCAGGAAGGGGTCCACTGCTCATCATCATTAAATCCCCATTGAAAGGCATTGTCCAGGCCCTGATAGATGACACACGTGGCAAAGCTACTCCTTGTCCTCCATTGCCCCTGGTCACCTTCCCCAGGAGACCTCAGCCAGACCAGCAATTTGCAAACTCTCTTGAATGCATACAGAGACAGATTAAGTTTTAAGAGCAATCATTAAGGAAACCTGCTTCCTCATAACCCTAAGTGATCACTGTATCCTTAGGTAGGTAAAATGCCTTCCCCTTTGGATATTAAAGGATGGTGGGAAAGGTATGTGGGGGTGAGTAATAGTGCATTTAGTTCACCTGCTTTTAGTTCACTAATGTTTTGAAAATAGAATTTGTTGAAAATACTTGAACCATAAATAACAACAACCTTTTCTAATCAACATGGAGACCTGTTCAGAAAGTATTGCTCATATAATGGCTCAGATTTCCACTGGTGTAAATGGGCTAAACTCTGTTGACACAATTATGAATACTACTACTGTATTCTCATAGCATCTAAAAGAATGGATTTCAACCACTGTTTCAGGACATGTTACTGTGTCACCACACAGTGGTAAGTGTGTCACAGAGAGCCAGGGGGATGGCTGGATTTGGCCTGGGCAGGGGGCGGGCTGGGGTGGTGTGTCCTATAGGGTTGCAATACACCACGAAGCATGTTGTGACCCACAAAAGTTTAAGAACCACTGAAGACCCAGTCACAGATTAGGACCCTATGGTGCTAGGTGCTGTATAAGAATACAAAAAATTCCTGTTGCCTGTCCCAAATGGAGCTGCACCAATTTCCACCAGTAAGGAACATACCCTGCTACTCTTCTGATTTGCCATTCTGTAGTCCAAGTATCTATCATACCTAACCACCTCCAATGGAATCTCCCTATTATTACAAGGCCCAGCCATGAGTAATGCTGTTGACTTCAATGGCCCTGTAGCTAGCGCTGTGTGATCACACCCTTGGTTTTCAGAGAGCTATTTTTCCTGATTGGGTGGCAGAGTTGTAAGCCACTTCACATGTGCAAAATGCCCCATTGTATTAAAAAAAATGCAACCAAATACCACCACACATCTCTGGTAATTGCACCTAGGGTTAATGGAATGTTTCATATGCAATTAGCCTCTTGTGGTCAATGGGAATAAAGTTTTGCATATGCACATTGTACACGCATTTTTGAAAATTTAGTGTACAATGTTCAGTACATTAACTTTATTAATCATAATATAAGCTGTCAACATGCTGCACTGATTGGGTTTCCACAAACACCTAAAGCAGATTAAAACTGCACAGTATGAAATGGGTTTCCTCCTTGTACTAGGTTAGCTGGAAATAGAACAGGCCGAGAAGCAGATGAGCATAACAGATAGGCCCTGATCTTGCAGCCCCATTGGCTCTGATCCTGCAATGAGATGAAGCAATGCCTATATTTCAGTGACAAGCACAAGGTCTAGCTGCACAAATGCTGTTGCAGGGGTAAAGAACAAGCGGTGCTTGAGCTGTTACCTAGAGAAATCAGCGAAAAGGCTCCTGATGAATCAGTAACCACTGGATATAGGCCCATGGGAGTGACACAGCTGCCTCTTTTTAGTGGGCCCATTCATGTGACTGAGTAAAAGCTGCAGGATCAGAATCGAAATGTGCTTTTATTTATTAGTTTTAAATTACAAGCATGGAAAATGGGAATAAGGAATAGAGAACAATAACTGATATTCACATGCTGCCTCAGTCCTTGAAAGCCCATTCATAAAACCACAGATACAGTAGAAAAGTTACTGACATAACTGGTACACCAGCATGTATGTATTTCCAGGGTGTTCCAATTCTGCTATTAAGCAATGGTGCTTTTTAAAAGATAGCTTTTAATAATTTCCCCCCTCACTGAGGTGGAAATAGTCATTTAAAGCATGCAGAGCTCTGCTGAAGAACAGTAATAATATCACTGGTCTCTTTTCCAGTGCACCTCATAAGTAGATCACAGAGCACCTTACAAAGGTCAGTAGTATTCTCTCCATTTTATAGATGGGAAGACGGAGTATCAGGATCTTAACCAGTAGCCCATAGGCTCTTCTCTCATTTACACTGCAACCAGCCACTGGTTGTGCGCCCCTCTGCTGGCCTGCACAAACTAGGCAACCAGCAGAGGGGCGCACAAGAAGATTCCAACCAGCCTGTTATAAAACAGGTATCATAAAGCGCTCAAGCCCAGTTAGGTGTAAATGCAGGATCAGAGTTCATCAAGATCCTCCATTAAAGCGAAAGCAACTAACTCCTTGATTTAAAACCTTTCTTCTTATGGGAGTAGTAAGTGCGACACTCAGCTCAACTGGGGGAATCAGTTTCCTGTATTGCAGAGCCCATGTAAGGCTGGTAAGATCTCTTAACTGCCACTATATCCATATTCCACCTGTTTGGGGGGAGAAGAGTTATGGTTTATTACACTCACCTTAGTGAAGCTGTGTTCTTAAGTACAGTTCCCAAGAAAAACTAGAGATAGTATTTTATACACAAGGCTTGTTGCTACAGAACTCTGCAAACTCTTTCGTGTGTAGAAAGACTAATTTCCCACATTGGCATTTCCTGGACTGACTGCATTTTTTTCAAGAATTTTGGCTTTGCTCCCTCTTTTGAAGTTAGTTACTTATTGAGGTTCTGAGGGTTTCTTAACTCTAGTTCTCAAAAGCACAGAATGAAAGAAACATTAAAATAAACCAAGCGTGGATTTTTTTTTAAGTTTTATTTAAAGAAAGAAAGTGGGTCAGGAAGAAAGGGGTTTAAAGAGCAAAATGAGAAGTAGAGACAAAATAAACGCAAAATATTCTTTAGCAGCAGAATAACAGTTGTGTGTCTCCAGTTTTCTGCTGTTCAAGGGGAGAAAAAAAAGAGGCTTTGCTAACACATTCAAATGAATTTGATATTCAATCAATGAAGATTAACTTGCCCAAGGTAAGATGGTTTTTACATTCATAAGGAAGTCAAATACGATTATGCATATGAGGAAATTATACAGAGATGAGTAGAGTATAATATATGATAATTATTTGAAAGGATATACTTACACACTGATTAGCATATCTTGAAGACCAGGCAGAGATGGAAGAATAGAAGAAGGTAAAGAGATTCCTCAAGATGAAGAAACTGTACAAAACTCACCCCCCGCCCCCTAAAAATCCCTAAAAGTTAGGAATAACATGGTTTGTAAAGGATGGCAACCTTTAAAAAAAAACTTACAATTTCCACTTTTACCTAGGAATAAAAAAATAATTCAGGTTAAGAATATGAAACTTCTTATGTCCACACAATGTTCCATTATTTCGAAACAGTAAAACCTCACTTGAAATCGAAATAGCCGTTGTTTCAAAACAGCTGTTTCGAAACAACGGCATTTGGACAGGTTGTTTCGAAACAACACCATTGTTTCGAAACAACTGTTTCAAAAAAAAATGTCCGAACGGCCTTATTTTGAAATAACCATTTCAAAATAACAGCCTTTCGATAGCAGGCTTTCCCTTAATTCGAATTAACTTATTTTGAAATAAGGACTTTATTTCGAAATAACAGTTTATGTGTGAACATAGCCAAAGAGAAGAAAGAGCAAGGAGACTTAAACCCTGATTCATCAGGATACTAAGCAAGTGGCTAACCTATTCAAGCTCTTGTTTTTACTTAACTTGGTATTCTCTTTGAGGTAGGGACAGTCTTTTTGTTCTTTGTTTATATAGTGCCCACCATAAGCAGGGCTTGGTCCATGACTGGGATGCCTAGGTTCTACCACAATACAAATATTTAATAATAAAGCATTTTCCATATGGCTTTTCTTAGTGTGTTCTCCATCTCTGTAGGCCAGAATTGGCCTCAATGAAGTAGGCACAATGGACTATCTCATGGGAATGGATGCAGTTCTAATGACTTCAGTGGAGTGACACTGCTTTATACCTGATGAGAGTTTGCCCACTTTGTGGGTTTATCTTTATTTTCTTTCCAGCCCATTCATAGGGAAAAGATGTATTTCAGCACCTAAAACATTTATCCATTCTCAAAAAAAAAAAAAAATCCATCAGCCAAATTTGCCAGCAGAGCCCTTGGTTTTATGTGTGTGGCAAGAAGAGCTGAGCTGTGTTTTGTGTTGAGCACAGTAGAAACATTGTATCTGTTTAAGTGAAGACAAAACAATAAACACAGTTCTGTTAATGAGCTGGCTGAGCTCCCACTGAGCCGGAGGAGCAATTAGAATTCAGCTTTCTCACGTTTGGCAGTGTTTGAAGCTCTTTGGAGCAAAAGGGATTCACCAGGTGAAAGGCAAAGTGAGGCTTTAACCTTTCACAGACCAGTGCTTGAATGTCAGAGCAGGAAAACTACCGTGGGAGTTATTTCTCCAGCATCAAGAGAGGTCCCATCACTTCAGTTTCA
>ML681971.1:23484720-23489720 GCA_007922195.1 Podocnemis expansa | reverse complement strand
AGAAAACAGAGACAGTGGTTTAGTTGCTCAGTTCTTATTTAATCCAAATGAATTCCCCCGGCCCAGAAGACAGGCTGTTTGAGAGCATACATATGGTTCTGCTGACTATCCTATAAGCTGCCCTCTTATAAAAATCCTCTCTGCAAGTGACTTCTAGATAACAATAGTATTATGGAGTCTTGAGTAAGGGTGTGTTATTCTGTGAGGTGGGGTCACTAATAGGGGTTTTTAATTTCTGCTAGAGAATGGCCCTGGCTTAACACAGTCCTGAATTCTTCCCACTTCAGAGGGGATGTTTGGGTTAAGAGGGTTGAATTGTTCTTCTAGGTATTAAAACATCTGGGTGATGGCAGAAGATGGAGGATGTGGCAGCAGGTGACGATACCACGATGCTATGGCAGATAATCCATGTATCTGTGGAATCTCATGTTTTCTTCTGGGCCCAGAGTCCAGAAAAGATTTAATCGTGTGTCTTGTGTCTTAATGAGTCTTATGTAAGCATGTATGGAAAGTTAAGCATCTTTCTTGAACTGGGAGGCTTTCCTTATGCAGAACCTTAATCCAGCCAGCTAGAGCTTAATCACAGCTAGTTATACTACGTGGGAGGGCTCTTCAGGCCTTACTATTGAAGTTTTGTGGCTGATTCCTATTTCATGATACAAATCAGGAACAATTCTCTGTAGTCAGTAGAGTTAGACCAGTGAGTTTAAAAAAAATTTAAAAAAACAAGGCAGATGAGAGAAGAACTAGCCCCTACTCATGTACATTAGACCAGGGAATTCTTCAGATGGGACAATTTACTGGCAAACCAGATCCCATTACAAAGAACTGTGACAAGACCCCTTCCTCGGAAGCTTGGGACAAGAACAACAGGGAGGAAAACTTAGGCCCTTGGAACCTGAATAAGTCAAACTATGAGAGAGACAATCATCTCACACAGCAGGGGGTTTCAGCATTATTGCTCACTCATTGACATCTCATCTATCTCTTCTGCCTTCTGTCTGCTTGATATGCTTTGAAACGCTCACAATACCTAACAAAATTGAGTATTTTCAGCATTTAATGGTTGTTTAAGAAGCATGTCCAAGGAAGTGTCGATGCTAATTTGAGATCAGTTTTTGAATTAAGGATCATGAGTTTACTTTATGTAAGGTACATCTATGAATGGAGATCAGGGGAGCAGGTGGTTAATTGTACCTGTGGAAGAAGAAAAGACTAAACAATCTCAGAACAGAGAAACATCAAAGCTAAAATAAAAAAGATCTCTTCTTCTAGAATTGAAAACCTGGTTTACTAGAAGTGGTTTTAAATGGAGATGGCACTCATTCTTTCACACCAACAGCTTTTCTGCTTGCAAAAGGGCAACTCCAGAGTGAAGAAACAAGCCTAGGTTAAAAGATGGAGGGAGGCACAGGGAGTGAGCTGAAATGAGACAGCCTTGGAAGTCCAGGATGGTTAAATGGGGGTGGATAGACAGGGCAGGTTTGTAGTCAGTTTCATAGACAAATTTTGCAATTTTCTGGCATTAAATTGATCGTGAATGCAGATCTCTCGAAATACATGATCAGTTGATTCACTCGGAAATTTGGAGGGGGTGGGGGGGAAGCAGACACACTCTTGGTTTTTTTGAGTGCAGATGGAGTCAGAATGGCAGGGGGAATGTTGCCTGCCTCCTCTTTACCCCCTTCCCCAGGCCTCTTCACAGGCAGACACAAGTGGGGAGGAGAATGTCTGAGTGACAGGCCCTAAAGGAAGAGTGAGGGAGCCATCACTTGGCAGCCTCTTGAGTGAGGCACCATATGCCAGCTCATAGTTCCCTATGAGGAGTTTTTTCAACCAGTACTGGGTGAACAAATTGGCACAATTCAGCTCTAGAGCTCCTCAGCTGGTCTCCACACCCCACCTGACATGAAAATGACCTCTCCTTTGTGGTGCTTTAGGAAGGGGGGGGGGGGAAGCCCCAACATGGTGTCAGATGAATTTGAGGCTGCTCTATATCCCATTCAGCTGGTCCTTTTGAAAAGAAGGGGCTAAGAGAGAAGCAAAAGTGACCAATTCAATACATAATCCTACCCAATGACACGTAAACAGCTTAATGTACACACTGAACAGAGTCAGCCTTAAGACATAAATTTTAACGGAAAGGATGGGGCCTAAATCAAAGCCCTGGATTAGAAAACTCACAAACTTTGGAAAAATTCTGAGTCTTTGTTCCCAGAGGATTTGGCTCTCATTAGAGCCAGTTGGAAAATAGATTTGGTTTGGTTTTTAAAGTTGCTTTTATTGTCTTCTAAAAATGCAGAACTACTGAAATTTTCAGCTGAAAACTTTTTATTTTTGGGGTGTTTGGTGTTTCAGAAAAAAAAAAGCTGTTTTTTATTCCCCACGGTAAGCAGCATCTTTATAACAAATAATTCATTTAATTGAAAACCCAATTTTCTGTTGAAAACAAGCTTCAGCAGAAAATTTTCAATTAGCCCTAATTCTGGCCCACTTTCTGCTGAAAGGAATAGAAGAATACTGGAGCATGCTCTAATTCACTACTGATGTTAAGTGGCACTAGTTTCAGTGCAATGGTGACAATATACTAGTACTGTTGTACACTAAAGCAATCTGTTATCTAGCTGAGTGGAATTGGCTTTGGATACAGGGCTGATACCAAGATGTATCCTATGACTTACATAACAAAATACTTTGATCCTCTGTTGTGCAAGCAATACCTGTTTTGATTGTCAAAGTGAATGACTTTATTGGAGCGAATTAGTCTTAAATATACAGGCTGTTTTGTCTTGGTGTCATTCATTCCCGTTGAGATGGAAAAGGACATCCAATTTCACTGAGTGTTTGTGTCTGGCTGTCCAGCCAGGTGATGTTACAGGACTGGATGGTAAAGAATTTTCCTTTCCAGCTGCTCCTACCATCTGGGGAAATTGAGAAGGGGGATTGGATCACCTGATCAAATTAAAAATGTGAAACTTGTTTCAGATGAATTATCTAATAGATTCAGCCAAAGGTAGAGCACCTACTGTGGGGTCCCCTCCTCCCCCCTTTGGAAAGCAAACTTTTTTTTTCAATCTGGTACACAGTAGGTATTCCCCATGGGGTCGGGTAAGCCTTGTCATTTATTTATCCCAAAGGCTCCTGTGATGATGTTTGAGAACTCTCTTCATTTGGCTCTCCATAGTATTGTCCTAGTCTGGCTAGTGCATTAAGACAATGAGTCCAAAGGAATAGAAATGTAGGCAACAGAAAGGACATAGATCCATCGATGACCCTGCAGCCCCAAGAAGCTGATCAGGTGGCAGAGGATTGCCTCACTGATCCTTCTAGCATTAATTATTTGATAGCATAATTTTAATAATCTGTTTTAAAAGCTTAATCACTCAAATGGCTGCATGCTGTGAGAAAGATGATTCAGAGTGTCTATCTACAGGAGTGTGTGTGGTGTGGAGGGGTGCAGTGAGAAGATCTAACATCACTAAAGCCCCAGCTTTCAAAAGCTCTGTTTTAAATTATATACAAATAACGAAGAGTGGTGTCTATGGTCAGAGCACTGGAGCTAGTAAGGACTCCTTGGGTCATTCTCACTGGCCTGCTGAGTGACTTTTTGCCAGTTGTTTTTGTGCCTCGGTTTCCCTCACCATAACATGAGATGAGCTATGTCCACATGCAAAGGCTTATTTTGAAATAAGTCATTTCAAAATAAGTCATTTAGAAATGAAAACCTTATTTCAAAATGACTTATTTCAAAATAATTTTTTTTTATTTCAAAATAAGGGACACCCTGAAATCGAAATAGCATGCCCTGCATATGGACATGCTATTTCGATTCAAGAGAGGGACAGCATGGGAGGTGTGGCAACATGGCCCCCTGGCAGGGCCATGTTGCCAACCAGTCCCCTGCCTGGCTATCACTTGGAGAGCCAGGCAGGGGAAAGCTGCCCCCAGGGAGGGACCCGGACCCGGACCCGGGAGGGAGTGTGGGGCAGGGGCGTTGCTGCCCCAGGGAGGGACCCAGGGCATGGCCCCAGGCTGCTCCCCCGGCCCACAAGCCACGCCTTCTGCCTGGGGACAGGGCCGGAAGCCGCCGTGGGTGGCTGGGCCCCGCATACCTGGCTGGGGACAGGGCTGCCGCAGCCACGGGTGACTGGACCCTGGATCTTCAGCTGGGGACAGGGCCAGGAGCAGCCTCCGTGGCTGAGCCCCGGATCTCCAGCTGGGGATGGGGCTGCCGCGGCTGCAGGCGGCTGGGCCCCGGATCTCTGGCCCAATTGGGCCAGAGATGGGGGTGGCCACCAGATCCAGGGCACTGGCACTGGGATTTGGGGCACATGCCCCGGGTGCTCAGCGCCAGTGACGCACCTGGTGTGGGGCACCCTGGGTGGGCAGGCTATGCTGCCCAGGGCTGCCATGAAGCCCAGTGGGGGGGGGAGCTGCAGCGCCCGGCTCTCCCCGCCACCCCAGCTCCAGACAGCCGCCCAGAGCTGGGGTGGCGGGGAGAGCTGGGTGCTGCAACTTCCCCCCACTGGGCTGCTCCCCGCTCTGCCCTGCTGCCCGGGCTCCAGTGGCAGCTGGAGGGGCAGTGGGTGCAGGCGCCCGCTCTGCCTGCTGCCCGGGTTTGGGGGGAGCTGCCGGCCCCGCACAAATGGCTGGTGCCAGCTTTGCTCCCCACCCGGCCTCGGGGGGAGCTGCCGGCCCTGCACAAGCAGCGGGTGCCGGCTTTCCCCCCACCTGGCCTTGGGGGGAGCTATTGGCCCCACACAAGTGGTGGGTGCCGGCTTTACCCCCCGCCCGGGCTTGGGGGGAGCTGTTGGCCCTGCACAAGCGGCGGGTGCCAGCTTTGCCCCCTGCCCGGGCTCGGGCGGAGCTGATGGCCCCGCACAAGCCACAGGTGCTGGCTTTGCCCCTACCCGCCTGGGCAGGGGAGGAGTGGGGGCACCGGCTGCTGCAGCTGGGCGCCCTGCTCCCCCAGCCCCTGGCCACCTGGAAGCGGCCAGGGA